>VZTD01003599.1:3651730-3704766 GCA_013397725.1 Rhagologus leucostigma
TTAAAAAGCTCAAACTGCATTTAAGTAGTATTATTATAAAGCTTTAGGCATGGTAGGGATTTTGTGACTCACATTTCCAGATTAAGAACAGCAGGGCTGTGTTAAAGAAACAAATTACCAAAAAGATCACTTCAACATTTCTATGTATAAAATTCTGCTGACTGGAGGAAAAAATTAAGGAATAGTAAAATACTGTGACCTCTTTCAAAATTACATTTTAAAATTTTTTTTTAATACACGTGTAACAGATATTGGAAGGTGAAGAGAATTATGAAAGTAGAAGTAATTTAGTCAATTCGAAAGACAACTCTTTTCGTTACTGGAGGAAATAATGGCAAATTGTCTTACTATGTTAAAAACCTTGCAACCTCATAGCTATGGGAGTGCTCAGCCTCTATCAGCTGCGTACAGCATTATGAATTCATACACACCTGGATGCTGACAGGTTTGGGGGGCAAACGGATTTAGGGTTTGTTCCTGGATTTGGGCAAGGTCAAGGTCTAAGGGTTATCCCAGGTTTGGTGGTTGAAAGCTGTTAAAAGCAGCATCTCCCCAGTGGAAATAAACCCTGTCCCTGCAGCAGCAGCAGCAGCAGCCAGTGCACCCTGTGAGGTGCTGGGCACACTGCCCTCTCTGGCTGGTTGCTTCATCATAATAAATAATAGAACTCTATCAGCTGTATGTATCCATGCAGTACCAGTGCAGAGCTAACTGCACATGAAGATGTAAGCATGAAACAGGTCGGCTGCAGCCAGTACATCAACTCTCCAAGTAACTGATATCAGTATTCAGGAGGATGCCCAGCCCTGAAAGTTAAGGGCTTAAGACATCTGCTATATAATTCAGACTCTGTTTTACAGCGGTTTCATTACTAACCATAAAAACTGTAACAGTGGAACTGTATAAACAAACTGAACAGTGTTTTTACTGTAAAACATGAATGTAATATAAATATTTGCCTTTCCTTTTTCTCGGCATCTGTAACGAAATCAAATTCATGCCATATGTTTATGGTGCACAAAAAAAAAAGATCTCAACAATCCATCCATGTAAATGTTGATTATACTGTTCCATGTTTTTAACTTCATGTGGGGGGATTTTTAAGCATCTGCATTTGGAAAATAGCTTTGCAGCACACATCACTCTCTTAAGGTTTCTCAACTGAGCAGATTACTCACAGAAACTTACTGAATTCTTAAACATTATGGCCAAAATCCGGTCCCAATGAGTTGTTGCTAGCACCAGGACTGGTTAACGTTTATACTGTCAATTCTCCACGAGTAACATAAGGTTTGATTGCATTGCAATTAGTTAATTAAAAGATTCCTTCATTTCAGAAAAATCTGGATCACACCCTTAAGAATCAAAAAAAGCCTTATAGTCAGCAGAGGCAATAATTCTTTAGTTGGAGTGTCCACAGCTGCAAGTGAGACAAGTTGATGCAGATTTTTTTTTTGCATTACCAGTTCATTTAATACAAGATCCTGCCCTTTCCTGCAAGGCCTTTTCCCCACAGCAAGGTTTGGATAACTACTTTTAACTTCATTCTTCAGCATGGGCACTGCTCATGTATTGGAAAATGAAATATGTCCATATATTGCAGGCTTTTCTAATTACGTACTACACTTTGATGGCATGTGAGCCAGCAATACATAGTTTAGGATATCTTGCTTTGAAACAAGACTATTCTTTATTACAAAATAATAACAGAATATTGGAAGTAATATTCTCACAGAAATGCATGTGCTTTACTTGTAGGATATTCTGAAATACTTCCTATTTTGAAGATTATTTTTAGGAGCTTTTATTTAGCACCACTTTGAGACCCTTTGATTCTGTACTAACAGACTGTGGCTTCAGTCAGTATTTACTACATCTCCAAAACCATCTACTAGGCAGTCTTCAGCTTATCCCATAAATGAAAACCTGTCACTAACCATGAGGAGGTTTACAAAAAATTCTAAACCAAGGACAGCCATGGAGACAAAACACTCCATGCGAAAACAGAGCCCCTTCCTCGAGGAGGAAACACACACAAGGATCACGTGAAAACTGTAGCCCATGGTCCAGTGAATGTGCCCAGTTTGCTTCTTGTCTTTCTGCACTTTATAAGATCACAACTGGAATACAAAGACTCACTTATCAGGTTTTAATTTCATTCAGTTACTTAATCAGCAAGAATATAAATCACTCCTTCGGTGAAGAATACTTCAGGGGAAAGGAATACAGCAAGGAGTCACGTTTGTTTGGTTGGTTTTCTTCACAGCTTTTCTCTCTCGTCACATCTCTACCTTGTAAGTCTCTACTTAAAAAGCAAACCCAACTGTTCTCGTTACAGTTTAATCTAATCTTTAATGTAGCTGTAGGTTTAACACTGAGGAATAATTACCAAAGAAACATTATACTTTTTATGAAATATTAAACTTACAATTTATCTTTTAATATCTACTTCAAAGACTATTTGACAGGAATAAATAAATGAGAGCTTCTTGGCAAGAAAAGCTGTGATTTATGAAATATTTTATTCATTCATATTCTTAAGTATTTTCTTGAGAATACCACTAACATCTGGAGCTATGCAGTCTTATCCAAACATTCTGCTCATACTCAATTAGAAAATTATATCAATAATAATGTAAAATAAATTACCTAGCCTCTCTTCCTGGAGCATAGATTTCCATGTTCGTCAGAGCAACTATGTGTACAAATAGCACTGTAGTGTTTTTCATTAAGCCTCAAAGTCAATTAAGCTACGAATTGGAACAATCATTCCTCCTTTGCAAAGTATTGATATTTTTCTTGGCTGCTTTCAGGCCTTTTCACTACTCAAGGAGAGATTTATGTTTGACAATTTCTTTCTGATTAAAATGAATCATAACTCTAGAATTCTAATTTCCTCTTTTCCGGGCACGAAATTATCAAACAGTTTTAAATTGATATTGAACGTCATCGTGCATGAACACTCATTTTCGAGATATCAAATGTAAAGCTATACTGAGCTCTTTTTATCTGCTGCCTTTACATTCTTTCTCTTCCTTTCCCTGTCTATATATATGCATGTGTATAAACATTAGATTGCACCAATACAATCAACCATACCCCTCCATAAAAATTATATTTGATAGACCAGCCAGACCAGTCACATTAAAACTTGTCACAATGCTTCACACAAGGCAATTAGCCTTTATTTGCAATATTAGCAAAATTCTGCTGTAGCTTAGAAAGAAAATTACTGGAATACTGCAGGTTGCAAACAAATGTCAGTTAACCAAAGTCATTAGCAAGTTTATATGGGTAATCCCTACTGAAATGGCTCAAACTCCCTATAAAACAGCTCTCCAGGCATAAATTGTTACAAACAAACTTCTCTAAATTTGTCTACAACAACCAGTTACGATCAGTTTGCACTTGCTTTTAAACAGAATGGCAGCTAATCTGAAAAAAAATCTTATTTTCTCCTATTATTCCTGGTTTTTTCTCTAAATCTAAACAGTTGGATTTTCCCAAGCCATTTAGCCGTCCCATTCTGTCTTTATAAACTTGATTTTCAGCTTTCACTACAAGCAAATTGAAACTGCATTTTTTGCCTGACAACTTATTTCGAAGTACAACAGGCCCAGAGCAGAGCTGTGTTTCTGCAGACACTCAGCCTGCGGCATTCCAGACAGGGATGTCACAAACAGACTCACTAAGGGAATGAGCTGGGTGGTTTTCCCTAGTACTGTTATTTTATGTAGAATGTACTTTATTTTCAAATGCTGCATCAGACTAAGTTTGATTTGGGTTTGGTTTGCTTTGTTATGGTTTGGCAGAAGTGGTGGTTGGGGTTTCAAGAACTACGGGTTTTTTCCATATATACCTCAGGTTCTAGTTAATACAGGCCATCAATTAGATAATTGTACCAAAATTTGAAATGATAAGTTGTTTTGTTACACACTTTTAATTATTTTCTCGTCTTGCAGAGTATGTGGAACTCTTTTGCATCAATGAAGAATGGAAAAGGAAATATTCTGTGTCCAACATCTAAACCTTGAGTACTGAAGGATACTGTCCCACAGAACAGTCGGCCTAGGGTACACACTGCTTTTGGTAATATACATGTTTGTACAGAAATACCAGTTATAGTACAACACAGTAGTAAAACTCCACACTTAGGACAGGTAAACACACAAGAACTCAATTTGGCAATGGTTTGCTGGTTTTTTTGTTATAAGAGTATATTTCATGCAAATTAAAAGAGATTTGGGAACTCAGTTGAAGAGTAGGAACATATTTATCAAATTTCTACCCTTCAAATTACTGGAGGAACATTGTATTTATAGTGCAGCTCAGAGACTTAATCTCAAAGATTTACAAGAAAACATAAAACAAGTAGGTAGCACTATTGCTACTGAAAATACTACCTGAATACCATCAACATGAGGCTCTGTAAGGCTGCAACCTAACCAGCTGTATTTTTCTTTAAATTGATTCCAAATTGAAAAGTAAATCAATTTCCTTTCAATAATTTTGCTTTCCCTAGGAACAGAGGAGACAAAATTCTGTGCATGCTTTGAGGTTCCTTCTAGCAGAACAGTTGCAGCTACATATTGAGAATTCATCTGAATCATATGCATCGGCTGTTGATATTTTTTTAAACTGTCATTTTTAGGAAAGAATTTTCAATTAACAACTTCCTGTAGTTAGACCTATAAGCTAAAAATTAATATTTTACATCAATATTTTAATATTAGAAGCAAATCAATCAAATTAATCTTTGTCTCTTTGTTTTCAGTAACTGATTTTGGGGTAGGTTTTTGCGTTTGTTTTCCTCAAGATTGCTTACAATTTGATGTAAATTTTAAGCATCTTGTAATTCATCAACTAATTCTCTCCTGGTTACACACTCCAAGTAATTAAAGTTCAGTAATAACTTATTCTTTCTGCTCCAGCACCTGCATTTCATTTGTTTATTTTCCCAGAGTCATAAATCTGAGGGACTGTCAAAGTGCCATAATATTAGTGCAATAATCAAAGTTAATTAGTCCCTCTCAATAAACAACAACAAAGCCATTACAAAGATGCATTGAAGGTTTTCCAGCTACCCAGTTTACAGATGAGACTCTTTTTCTGAACAATTAGAATTTGAAAACTGTTAGTAAATAAATGTAGTGTTTCTGAAGTAATTTGACCTTCAATGTTCTTCATTCAATTAACAACTCATTAACTTTTGGTAAGATAATACAGGTATTAAGAAAAGTATTCTGAACTCCCATTGTCTTCAAAACGCTCAGAGATATGGTTAGGATTAAGGCGGTAATGGGATATTTTTCAAATAAAAGGTGCTCACCACTGCCTAATTTTAGTTAGATAAAACCCATATAAACAGCCACATTTAGCTGGACTGGGACTATCAAATTCAAACAACAGAATATCACCAAATCCAGTTGTATTGAAAGAGAATAGACACTGTGCTGGCCTCTGTTGGAATTCTCTTGGAATTCCATGCTATTGAAAAAAAAAAACAAAAAAAAGAGAGAGCTTTAATGGGATGAAAGTAGTAAGGAAGACATTTTTCCCAACCAACCCTTTACTGTAAATCATTTATATGATCTGGGAGAGAGAAAAAGGCCTAAATCCAAAGACTGTTTTTTCATGAAATTTGTGGTTACAAAACTTAGCAATATTGTAAGCATCACTTATCTGGAAATATGTATAAATAAGTACCGTTTGTTTTGCATTAATAAATATTATAATTATCTGTAGACTACTTATGTGTAAATATTAATACTACTGAGTGCTCTCCCATGTCATCTGGGAGCAGTTGAAATACTTTGAGAGCTCAGGAAATAAAAGCAAAAGACTCATCACTAATTTTAGCTGGAAAGAAAAATCCAAGAATCTGATCCTTCGGTCTTTCATTCATTTAAGTGTAGAGATGTCACCATATTCTCTCCTGGAAGTCAGCAGTCCCAGTAAGCTCAGACAAAAGTAGCCTGCAGTCCTTGCTAGCCAGTAAATGATTGTGGGAGGAATAAATTAAGACAACTAAATATATTTTAATAAGTGCCCTATAGTATCATTTTAAAAATGGGGATCAGAGCAAGTTAGGAGTCAAAGAGCAACAAGGGCATAGGTGGGACTGAAAAGCTTGTGTCTGTGTGACAAAAATGGGAGAAAAATGAAAGAAAGTGGGAGGAAGGTGGAAGGAAAAAACCATTGAGACAGACTGCCTGGCAGCAGGGCTGCTGGGTCTGATGGACTTAGAGAGAAAAGGAGAAATGTTTTTGTGTTTGAAAAGTGCAAAAATGACCCTCTGGAATCTCTCACTGTGGAAAAACTGTGTGCAAAACAGCAGCTGTTTCGGAGGACTGCGCCCATCCTCCTTTGGTTAATTATTCACTTTGGTTCTGGAATGTCCTTTCTTACGAACCAAGCCTTAGTGGTTCTTCCAAATGTTTTTTTTTCCCTTACAAAGCATCCATACATAACATGGATAAGAGAACATCAAGCCTTGCAGTCCAACACACTCATAAGGCATGAAAAACCCCTACCACCCACGCACCAGCGACTGAGCAGGGCGTTACAAAATAAGACAAATTACTTTTTCCTAAGATTCTTGCACGGCAATGCTGCATCTGTTTAACTGCTGGCACTGCACAGAAGACTTCACATCTTGGAAAGCACAGCTCCGTGCTGGGCACCGTGTGCATCACTCACCCATTCCCCCAGGATGCGCTGCACGGCGTCGTTGCCTCGCGCCAGACTTCTGCAGGCCAGGATAACACACGCCCCATGCAGTGCAAGGGACTTGGCAGTTTCAAAACCTAGGATAAAACATTGTCCTAGTCAGAAACAGATCCCAGTAGCAACACAGAGCTATAAAATTACCTGAAAACATGAGCCACGCATTTAAGTACACTTAAAGCTACCTGCAGTGTGGCAACCTGACAGTGACCTGGACTCAGCTCTTAAGAGCACACATGAAGAAACACAGACACCCCAACTTGGTCAGGTCTTTCAGACAGTAATTGTATATATTTCACACAAAACAGTTTTGGCATCTTCAAAAAAACAGACTCAACTTCTTTGCCCACCAGCGTCCTCAGCTTTTAGAAGAGCAGGATTGTATTTGCTCCTTCCTTGTTTGACTGTGAACAATGTGCCATACAGAGAGACTACAGAGCCACTGTGCCTGGCAACTTCACACTGGAAGTGACAGCGTGTCCAAAACTGAGCTCAGGGCTCTTTAGATGCTCAGTTAGCCTCGGAGTCATCAATCTGAGGACCACCTGAGGCAGGGGGAACAAAACGTTCTGTTTCACTGTTCAATTCACTAATGAAAAGCTGCATAGAAGTTGGTCCAAAGTAAACTTCATTTAATTGGAAAAAACCTGTGAGAATTTACACCAGGAGATGAAGACTTTTGGGAAGAAAATAATGCCCATGAAGTGCAAAGAACTGAGCCAGAACCTGGGTTCCTATCAGGGGTGAGCTACTACATATTTGTGATGCACTCAGTGGTATCACTGGGTGTCCATCTCCATGGAGAATCGTGACAATGCCAGGAATTGCCTTCTAAAGAGGCATAGCGCAGCTTAATGAGTTCAATTAGAAAAGCTTAAACTAGGAAAGAATCAAACCGAAATGCCCAACAATTTGAGTATGTGAAGAAGTCAAAGAAAAGAGGCATTTGTTTCAGCTTTATGATATTTAAAGCATGTTCACGATTTCCTGTTAAAAACTGTTTACCAAAAAGCCTGTTAAGATGGGCTGTCTCACTTCCAAAACACCCTGGAGCAACAAAATCCAGTTACAGCACAAAACATAACTTACATTATAGAAACAACAGACACCAAGACAAATTTACACAATTTTCTGCAATTACATACTTACGGTATTTAAGTCCAAGCAATTTTCCTGTATCTCTTTTAAAGCCATTCACTGCACCAAGCAACTTTAATTACCTGGATAATTCATTGCATGCACATGAATTCAGCTACAGCATATGCAAAGATTTCCCTTGTTCCTAATTCCACTTTAAGCATATTTAACTAGAATTTTTCATGTAACTAATATAAGATGTACCAGGGTACTATCAGCTAGCTGTTATGCTTCTTGTTTTGCACAAAAATACACTTATTTTGACTAGCTGACCATATTATTAAAAACTAGTTGGAATGCCTGGAAATAGTTTTGCTATTGTTAAACAAAGATCGAGAGCTGGTGGCCAGATTAATTAGCAAAGCGTGATGATGTTTTGTTCACTCTACCCCATGTCACACTGTGCAAAATAATAAACTGTGCAAAATAATAAATTCCGTGCCGTTCTCCCCTATAGTTAATAACTTGATACTCATTATAAACTAAGCAAGTTACATGCTGTGAGTTTAGTTCATTTTATGCTATCTCGACTTTTCCCTGCAAACTTGGAGATTAGTGTTAAGCAGTTCTCTTTAGGATGTCCTTGCTCTTCTCTGAGCTTCCAAAGAATGATTCTTCACCCTTAGGCAGACATGTTCTGGATCTTTGTATGAAATCATGTGCTAAAAAAACCTCCACTTGAATGCTGCCACAAGTGAAGTGCTGATGTGTCTCCTCATCAGACATATTTTAAACTAATTTAAACAAACACTCCTGCACTTTATTTAGGACAGTTACATATATATGCAACTTCTAACTGGAACACCTGAAGGAGGAGTTTGGAAGCACCTCAGTATCCAAGTCTTTTTACAGCTTTAGCTCTCTGATTCTCCTGCAACAATTAATGCTTCTTTGCTCCCCCAGTATCAAAAAGCTCAGACGGGTGGGAAAAGCTTCTAGCAGGGTAGAAAATATTTTCTGTCAGATTCACTCTGCTGAACTAAGTTTGTCAACAGCATTTGTTCTTCAGGAAAATGCAGCTATATTTTCAATATACAAGTAAATTAAGTAAATTTTGAAACCTCAGCCTAACGCATGGATTGAGTGAAGTACAAAACTCTTCAAACTCTGTAAATAAAAATCTTACCTCTCTATAAAAACTACCACTGAAGCACAATCCACACTGAATGTGGTTTCATACACTGAAGTTAAACCACGAAGATCATAAACACCCAAACAGTAAAACCTTGAAAAAAATCATAGCAGGGTTACATAGAAAGAGAAGCCTAAGTAACTATGTAAGGGACATGCACAATTAAGGAACCAGAGCAAACTTAATTCTACCTGCAAAAGTAACTTTATGGACTTCAAAAGAACGAAAGATTTTTTTAAAACTTCACTTAATCTGAGACTGCCACCACTCAGTGGCACAGCCCTTTCACAGTGAAGGGACATTTAACAGCAATGACACTAGTTTCTTTTCCAAGAAACAAGTTGTATCCTCCAGGGCTGAATCTTCCCTGTACCACAGCACTATTGCACAGCTATTTAACCCCGGTAAAAGAGATAGCACAGCCCACTGCCAACAAGTTATATACTAGTTGTGGGGGTTTTAGACGTAGGAAAAACTACACTAGAAAAACAGCATAGAATTACATACTTGGGCATAAAGGACAACCCATTACAAGGAGTAAAAGAGACTCTTCCCCACAAATGTGACAGGAGAATAACATACTTAAATAACGTCCACTTTGGAAAAGTAATCACTGCATTGTATGGCGTATTTAAATATACTATTTTGAGCAAACGTTTTATAAAACTAATTTCAAGCAATTGACCTGGAAATCTCAAGTTTATGCTGAGATCAACTACTCTTGCTGCTGGTGCTGTGGCTGAACGAGCTCTAATCCGACACTCAGAAGTGAAAATCCTCTTTAAGAATAAGACATACATGGGGATAAACATTATGGCACAGTTCTACATCACCAGCTAACCTAAAGGACTGGGAGCAGAACTAACAAGAGAGCTACAAGCCCTTGGGATTTGCTAGAGACATTTAAAACCCTTCAGCCCTTTCTTACAGCATTCGTTCATAAAGACTCAGAAATTAGCACTCAATTTCATTCTTCATCTTCTACGATGATTGTTCAATATTCTCCCATTCCTGGCTATCTGCAGTCGACTACTGCCACTGAATTTTGGTGCAGATTTTCAGCTAATGGTGTCAATTAAGAAGCAGTTAGCATCGCTCAATTAATGCCAGCTACACTGTGACAACACACACCAGATGAGTACAGGGCTCTGTCCAATGGTGCAACCTCCTCTGTAAAACAGAGAAGGGGATTCACTGAGTGGAAAAGTATTTCAGTGATTTCTTGTTTAAACAGACAGCATACAGTCCATCAAGCACCGGGGGACATTTTGTAAGGAATTTGCATCAGGCCTTTACATGTTTTAAAACATTCCTTTATTTCAAATATGAGGAAGTTTGTATACAGAAGAAAAATTCAAAAACATTTTATACAATGGCAAGTTTTCTTCAGCTTCTCTAACTTTGCCCAAATACTCCAGGATACCTTGGAGCTGTCCTTTACAACACATTTGAAACACAACGATGTCATCTTTCTTTGATGCTTAGTTCTCAGTGTAAAAGCCTACAGGGTTTGCTTGCAACAAATGGTCTTCAAAACTCAAAACAGACCCTCATCCTACCCTGCTGCATCTCAGCAAACAGACTGTTTTCTGATTTTTGGGACTCAAGAGAACTCCATATAAACAAAAAAGATGCTTGTGTCGTAGAAATCACTTTGATTTCTTCAATCGTGGAAGACCTAAACACCAGTGACAGTGAATCAGTTCATCTTATTCAACATTTCCTCGGAACAGGAGTAAAGAAGATTCAAATGTGCTACAGATAAAGTGATAGAGAATTCTGGGAAAGCTTCTTTTCAGGCTGAAATACTGCAGCACCGAGGTGTGATTTAGAGAAGAATCTTCTACAACCAGGATCACTGCCGCCTGTGCTGTGGTTCCAGAGTGCAACATCCAACAGAGCTTGCACAGGCACATGCAAAACATCACATCATTGACAAACTCACACCTTTCAGAGCCAAAAAAAGCACCGTGCATTCCATATCAGGATTGCTTGGCCACATCCATTCTGCTTCAGTACAGATATTTAGGATAAAATCTTAAGAGACACATTATTTAACTTGCTCCAAATGCAAGTTTTCAAGTAACTGAAGCACCAAGATATTTTCAGAGACTCAATTTAAAATGAGCAATTCCCATGGAATACTAATGCTGCCTTTGTTTCCATGTGTTTGCAGGCACATGGCAGTGACACATACTGATATTTTTCATTGAAAAGTGTGATGTTATACGAAAGATAGATCCTGCCTCTCCCTTTGTGTGTAAATTGGACAAACATGTTTTTCTTGGAGTCAAGAAGCACAGAAAAAGCCAACCCAAACGAAACAGGATGAGTAATGCATTGGTTCTGTTTTCCATCTAATGAACCCAAAAATATGCACTCCTTACACTTTTTTGCAAGACACTGCCCTGGGCAAGGCCAAGTTATTTTTAACAGTAAGTGCACTGCTGTTGTCACTGACAAAACCCCAAAATATTTTGTTTCCTCTGAAGGGAGCGCAACACTAAACAAACATTTTAAAACTCCCCTTAAATTAATGGGATTATAAATATCTGCTGCTTGTTGTTGCTGTAAAAATTTTAAATGCTTCATTTGAGGGAAAGAAAGCTGAATTCGTGACCGATGGTGCTGCAAGCAAGCAAGAATCCAGCACACTGACCATGTCAGGCACACACACTACAAATACGCTGCAACCAAGAGCCATGGGGTTGCAAGCAGATCTGGTCTCTGCTCCAGTTCACTGCCCAAAGACGTCCTCCAACCCAACTCTACGATGCCATAACATGAAGGAAGCTGGGACTTGAGTTCTTTCAGCTGTTTCACCCAACTCTGATCAGTATCTCAGCTACCCAAAAGTCCCACAGCAGATCCAAACGCACACTGCTGATCCTTCACGGTGCAGTGGTGCTACTACCCAATATAAACCACTGGAATAACAGCCAAGGGCTCCAGCCTGGAATGAGAATGCAGCACATTAAATACAGAGCCCAGCTACTTCTCATGTCCCAAGGTAAGACCTTGTTTTGGTTGTGTTAAGGCGTTTCCCACCAACCACTAAACGTCTGCCCCTAAAATACACGGAGAAACGACTCAGAATGGTTTTCAGCTAAGATAGTCTTAAAACAGCCTAATGGAAACAAAAAGGGAGACAAAACCAAATCTGAAATTTAACACTAGACTGCACAGATCATCCCCGTCAAGGTTGTTTTTTCACTTCCCAAGTCATCTAAATACAAACAGGTCCTGTAACGTGCCTGAACAGATGAACAGGGGCCAGGGATTAAACTGAAGGAAAGAGAAGAAGAATCAGAGATAAGAAGTGAATTTTCTGTCAAATCCCAGTTTTATCTTTCATGTCTATTCCTTGCTTTAGATGTACAGCAGTGACCAAAAATCACAGTCAGAAAGGGTTCAGATTTGCATCTTCCATTTAACCAGTCCCAAAGCTCTGTTTAGATAAAATACACTCCTTTAAGAGGGGGCAAAAAACCCCAACTCTTAGCCATCATTTTTTCATCTTGCCTTTCTTCATCTATTACCAAATATCTAACAAATTTTTACTGAATATTTTTTAAGTGTATTGTGTGAGTCCAGTGGCCTATGGCATTCTACCAATACAAAAAAAAATTGCAGAAATTAACACAACTATTCATATCTCAGTATCACATCTGCAACTGGGCATTATTCTGTTTGAACTTTTTATTCGCAGTGTTTCTTCAAGCATAGAATAAATCCATGTTTTCTTCTGACTGTCTTTAAAAATGACATTGTGGCTTCTTGCAAGCAAGTCAGCCAGTTTTCCTAACACAAATCAATTACTGTATTTTAAAAAACACATCAAAATTTAACATTTGGCTTTATCATTTAATGTTTAAGGAAAACTTATTGAAGAGTTTATTTTTCCGTTTGCATACAATTTTTTCCATTGTTAACAGATGACATATCATGAAGGCAGACAGGCAGCTGAATCTGAAGCAACCCAACACACAACTTCACATTTTCAAAACAAAAACAACCTTTCCACCTAAAAATGCATTTAAATGTATTATTACCAAGTCAAGTCAAATAGAGTTACACACATTTGAAGAGAAACCTGAAATAGCACTTTGTCTCAAAATAAGCAGAACTTACTTAAGTGTGACTCATATTCTTTATTTTAGTAAAAACCTTGAATTATTCAGAATTACATATGCTTATATTCATAAGGGATAAAAAATATTTTGTTAGACTACAGTTATGTTAACACACTACTTCTATTTTTACTGCAAAATAAACACTTCCAAATTAAACATTTAACTGAAATCTGAAGTAGTAGAAAAGAAATCTGCCCATAATGTAAGTCAACATCAAGGCAGCATCTTGATGTAATCTAGATCAGGTCTGAGCAGTCAAATTTGATGTGACATTTAGGGCACTCCATGTCTCAGCAGTTATTATTCCTGAAGGTTTAGCAGCTATGGGATAATTGACCAGTTCTTTTGTTTATTTGTTTAAATAAAGCCAGTCTAATTATAAATACCGTTACTCGAATACATTATTAAGGAAATAAATAACATTTTTGTGCATGCTGCTGTAGCTCCACCGTTATTTAACAGCAAAGCTGAGGTGAGCTAAAGAGAGGTGGAGGCAACAAAACTTACACCAGTCCCACACACAAACCATAAGGATTTACCCAACACCAGCAGCAGCAAAGACCAACAATAAAGAGATTTCAGTTTCTATCTAATTCACACACCCTTGAAGGGTTTGTGGTCTGGAAAAATGCCAGCCTTCAGAGCATTCCTAATGGAACATGAGTCTGATCAGACATTCAGTATCAGCTAGATTTTAAAAGCTGTTTTGAGGGGTGGGGTTTTTGCTTTTTTCCCCCCCAACTCCCATCCAAAACTTTGGGGCTTTTTTCTCTCCCTTATTGCTGTGATTTTTACCACACCTTCTTAGACAAGCTTACTCAAATGACCAGAAAAAATCCCAGAGAATTTAAAATTTATCTTTGACTCCGTCTCCTGGGCTTTTGTTTTAAATCAGATATTTTAAAAAAAGTTCCAAGTTCAGAGAAATGGGGTTGGCAAACACTTCTTCTCTAAAGCTGCACTTTGCATCAGCAGTAGCTTTAGGCAACACAACAGTTTTTCCCACCAAAGCAAAAATGGAGAAAAAAAGTCAGAAATTGTCTAGTTTCTTTTCAAGTACACTTCTGTTCCTCTGTTAGCCAACACTATCATAGGTTTCTGTACTGCTGAGCCCTAATTAAACATAATAAAAAAAATTAGTTGCAAGTTTTGAATCTCCTTTTGGCAAGTACAACAGTGCAACGTTAATAAAAGAATAATTAAAAGACATACTGTGCTGTCAGCTAAAGTGCTGGATCCTCCCAGCTTTAATCTCAAAGTCATTTCATGAGAAATTCTCAGTGTTATGTAAAGATACAGAGAAAATGCTACAACATAAATTGGACCAACTTTCTTCTTAAAACAAACTTTAAATTTATTTATATCAGTTACACAAACTGTGGAAGATTTTAAAATGCACACTAAACATTTTACAGATAAATAATAAAACAAGGTTCTGTCCTAAAAAGCTCACATTTCAGCTTACAAAAAAAGAGATGTCTTAGGGAATCAAACATACAGAGCCAGGTCCTGTTCTAAGGAGCTCACAGTTTGTATTGGGGAAAAGGAACAGACTGAAAATTAAAACAACACTACCTGATTTCTGGCAGTCACCACCCACCTCTGTCTTTGGGCCATATGAGATAAGACAACTTGTTTAGTTTGGCAGCAAAGGAAGAGTTTAATAAAAGAGTCATTTGAGGATCCTGCAGAAAGACCTGAATACAGGGAGGATGCAGTTCACTGGTCTCTCTAGTTCAAAACTGGCAAACCTTTGGGTGTGCTTTAAACTACGAAGGGAAGAGGGAGGTGGGAAGCTGTTATGTAACTCAAATGATCCATCATGTGGTTCCGACATACAAAGTAAGGCAGGAGATGGAGTTCTGAAACAAAAGATGGAAAATAAGAACAGTATTAACAAAAAGTGCTTGTACATAAAAGCAAGGAGAATGGAAAACAAGCAAGAATTAGAAGTCATTCATTACAATGTACGGCCATGGGCAAAAAAAAAAAGCCAACCTCGAAGACCTCTTTGCCACACCTTCAAGGACTACATGAAAACGTGCCATGCATCTTCCCACACCAAAATTAATTTGTATTTTTTTAGAAGACATTTAAAGTCTTATCTGCCAACAGCTGGAACACCAGCAGCCCACCCAAGAGCTCAATAACAACCATCCTCTAAAGCAAAGGACCAATTACAGCTACATACTCCATACCAAGTTTTTCCATCTATTCGATTACGAAGCCTCTCTCTGCCTTACATTCTAGATACATAACTTTTTGTTTTGCCAGAGATGAGTGTTTAAGGTGCCAGATGCAAAGACCAGAACCAGGAAGTCTCGGGCTCTATTCCCTGGACCACAGATTCAATTCAGAAACAGAGATGGTGAGACACCTTCCCACAGATCGCAACCTTCGTTCACTCAGGATGCCAAAAGTGTGCTGCCAAATAGGTCATGCACGTTTTTATGCACTCCTCTTTGCTTAGCAAGGCACAAAATAATCCAATTTTACCTTCAGAATTAAAAATCCTTCAGCAAGAGTAAGTTTATACCCCTCAGCATCTGCTCACAGCTGGACACAGACCCAAACAAATAAAGCTTCCTTAAAAAAAGCTTTATTTTCTAGTTGCCATATTTTCTACTCTTAATATGTCTTAATTACTCCCTCTGCTCAGGAATTAGAATAGCATTCAGAGAAATATATATTTTATCTTGTGACAGAACAATCCAACTCCCACTTTAAACTGGAATATGGACATGGGCATAATCTGTAAGTTTAGGTAATTTACTGCATCCATACGTAATGGATTGCTCCATACGTAAAATAAGGTTAATAACATTGCTCCATACGTAAAATAAGGTTACTAACACATTTTTCAAAATCTTAAGTAGCAAAATAAATATCTACAATGTACAAATGTACAGAAGCCAGACATGCTGCTCATGCTTGTCAACAGCAGAAGAGGAACATGATCAGAATCTCTCACAGTTCCTGAATCTCTGAATACACAACATGATATCGTTTTCTTCAATTTAGCTGTGATACAGGAGAATTAGCAAGCCTCCTCACAAACTTTTAAACAGTAATTTTTTGCACAAAGGCAGAATTTTGACTAATCACCACAAGAGGAAAATGGCCCACAAGCCTTACAATTTTGATTTTCATATAAAAAATAAAGGAAACCCAATTAGAGAACATATCGTGTCACACCTACAGGATAAAGAATAAATAATGAGGAAGCACAAATTTACCGTCTGAAAAGATAACATAACCTGGGAAAAACATGAAAAATTTCTAAGCAACACTCATTGTTCAGAACCTCGAGTCACAGTGCACGAACAAGATTTAAATACATCCAGAACTGAACTGTGACAATTCCTTTCTCACACATATATTATTTCTATCAATAAAGTATAACAACAATCAGAAAACCTAACTTCACCAGTATTTTTAATACAAATAAGATATTAACTAAGAACAGGAACTTAGAAACAGTGACTAAGGTAAGTATAACTAATTGAAGGAGAGGAAACAAAGTGTATTACTATGAAACTATTCAGATTTGAAGTCAGACTCTGGGGAGTTTTCTGAAGCAACAGACAAAGTACTGAAATCGACAATGTAGAAGTACAGCAAGAAATCAAAACCAGCTGGATGTTCCATGAACAAAAATACTGAGGTTATTTAGCTGAACCTAAGGCTACAGAGATCTCACATATTTAAATGACAACCCAATAGAATAAATGGAAAAAGGAGAAGAAAAACCTCCCACTCACAGAAGAAAAATAAAAACAAGAGGAAGGCATAAGTTTAATGTGCGACCTAAAAAACTGCAAATACCATTAACTAATAAAAAAAAGGAAGACAAAAGTACTTTTGTTTTTGATGGTCTTCCCCTGGGAACTCCTGAAAGAATGTGACATTTGACACATTTTACTAAATCACACACTGTCTTTTAAAAAACTCTGTGTATTGTAGGCTTTAGGATGAATATAAGAGCGGTTGCTTTCTCACTGTACTGTTCCTATTCTCTAATTCAGACGAAATTCTGGCCTCACAAATTCTGAAGACAAAACTCCTTTAATCAGTTCAGAATTTTGATCTTTATCTTCCCAGGTTCTTACCTGCCTCCTTCCACTTCCTTCTTGTTAGGGAGTTACTGTTTCAGACTTAAGCTTCAAAACTTTTTAACACCTTGACACAATCAAGCATGAGACAACTAAAAGGGACACAAGATACTGAAATCCTTCCTTCTTGTGGGTCTACTTAGCATAGATGTAGCCATTAAAAATTTTCTGCTAATAAGCCAAAAACATCACATTAATGTACATTTACAGGCTGTAACTAGAGTTGTCAGTATCTAGCAAAGTCCCTAGATGTCTCACAAGACAATGTCATTAGAAAATAAAATGCATTTAGCAAAGTCTTCCCTCTCCACCATCTAACAAGCATTCCAAAATAATACAGATGCACATGGTAGGTATTCAAACAATTCTTGAAGCACAATGAGTCTTCAAAACATGAAGACACAAAATGATGCAAAGAGTAATCTCAATGTTGCAGCAAGACAAACCGAATCATGCAAAAGGTCTTTTCACCTCCGGACTATAAAGTATGCATAAAATAATAAGAAAAACCTTTGAGAAACTAAATATTTCAAAAGACAGAAAAGCAATCAAGTTGAAAAGTCTTCCTAGCTCTTGGAGAGCAGACAAGAAGTAAGTACCACCTAGGAAGGCTCCCATTCTACAAATATGTTTTTCCTCTGTAAAAGGAATACCAGAAAGTACAACACAGGCACACAGCTCAATCCCATCCTTTGTGAAAATATTCCTTTACAAGTAGTAATCATTATTGAACCTTTTAGCCCAGATGTAATTTCTTACATGTTACAACAAGTTTCACACGCATTGTGAATTTCAGCCAAGGTTGATGAAGTTCAATAACTTGGCTAACCAACCATGTGTACTGCTCATTACACAAGTAATAAATAGATTCATCAAAATGGACATGAAAAAGCAGTATGAACATCTGACACCATTTTCAGCTTACTCAATAAGAAAAATAAATTACAGGAAGTCCAAGAGGACCTCTTAATATTTACAGTATGTAACAAGTAAGCACTTGGAGCCTTACGTAAAGCAGAGCAATATTAATATTGCATGATATTAAGCCAGAGTTAAAACAGAGCAATGGCACTCATGGAAACTCACCATTACCTGCCATAAATTTCAAGAATACAGCACTGTAAATTAAAGAGAACCCTCTTCTATTAAGCAAAGTTTGAAAATAATAGCTGTTAGTGGATTTTTAACTGTTCAAACTACATCAGTACTAACCCCTGACTGACAGCTACAAACATCCCACAACAGAAGGAGTTAAAAGTTCCACCCCACAGGCACATTCCCCTCCATAAATTGTGCTTTTCTACATCAATTACCCCAATACTCTAATCTGGCCAGAAATACACCTCCTGCAAGACCCAGGCTCTCCTGGAAAAGCACCATATTCCCATTCCCTCAAAAAAACTGGTACAGCAAAATTCATGCCTTCTGCAAAGGTCTGGACTTCCATGAAGGAAATGCCTGAAAAATAACTAGCTAAGTGTCAGTTTAAGTAAGAAGCAAACAACAAAACTTCTACACAGGCACCAGCATTTTCATGGTAGTGCTACTCATGTGGTGTAAGAAAATTCACAATACACAGAGCCTAAGATTCACAAAAAATCAAAATATACATCAAGGAACAACTCGTCCATGCTTTTAAAAGCCCAATAAATACAAAAGTATCCCATGAAAACAGTCTCAGGGACAGCTAGGACTTGGCCAAGAAAAATAATCCAAGGTTATACATTGCTGATCTTTCTGTCTGCCTCACAATAAGCTCTGAGCCCAAACCTCCATAAATAAGCACCACTCCAGTTCTCCACACGTGAAACACTTCCAGCATGGAAACCTCCAACCATGCAAAGGCTGTAAGAGTTCCTTCACCACAAGTTCTGCTGTTTATTGAGAACAGGAGATGCATCCCCTTAGCAAAACCCAAGCACTTCCCTTCCCTGTGCCCCACTGAGCTACAACAGAATCACGTACAGAAATTCTTCCTAATAAAAACAGGCGGAAGTTTTATTAATCCACAGGATTTCACACATTTATGAACATTAATTTTGATTCAGACAACAAACTCTTTTCACTAAACCGGGGAAAAGACCATTCAAGAGGCATTGTCACAAGTTTGCTCCCCCAGCACACCTTCCTTTCTCTGCTCTTGTAAGAAACAGGATGCAAATAATAGATAATTACTAGAAATCAAACACCTTGCTCTTTTTTCATCATAATAAGCCATATAAAAAAGAAGTTTACACTAAGAAATCTTAAAATCATCATATGAATAGAATTGAGAAGAATAACAACACAGACCAAAACCAGACAGATGTATTTTCTCTCAAGAGATTTTCTTTTCCCAAAACAAACTATCCAACAAAAACAAGCTGACTTTTTCAAGGCTGACAAAGTTCAGGTGTTCCAGCATAAGAGAAATTCCAAAACCATACAAGAAATCATAAAGAGAATCTGAAACAAAGGCTATCCTGAGCAGCTCCTTTGTAGAAGCCCTGCCAGTTGCACAACCTTCAAATACTATTTCATGTGGAAACAGGAGAGAGAAATTAGAAAATAAACAGCGCTTTCAAACAAAAATGTGCACAGTTTTCAATGAAAAGTTGCAATCTAGCTCAAAAATAGAGCTGAATAATTCATTACTGACAGACAAACATCTGCGGGCTTAGACCACCAAACTCCAGGCAGCACAGCAAAAGACAACATATTTAAGACAGTCAGACTAATACTAATAAAATCAAGTACTCAGTGGTATGTGAAGGGTCTGTTTTATTCCTCCCATATGATCAGAATTTGACTTAAATGAGACCATTTACTGGTCTAATTAGGATTCAGCAAATGTTACCTTCTTTTTGAAGGCTGATGAAGCCTCAGTAAAAATGCTGTCACCCACAAATAACCTCAGTAAATTCTGAACTACAATAGCTCCCATATTGACAAAAGTCTCTTCTCTGCAGGTACAGAACAGTCAATTTTTGATTCCTTAAGAAATAAAAATATTCTTTTTAATCATACTTTTCTGATCTCTCCATTGCCCACAGATTTAGGGCGTAGTGGTGAAAAGTAGCCAAGATCTATTAGAGACCTTAAATAGTCTTCACACAAAATTTAGGAAAGTCTTAGAAGTTTAATTTTTCTTCTCTTACAAGTAGTAGCTTAAATAGCCATTACTCAATTAGTGATCACTTAACTGCCCTAAGAAATACAACAAAGGTTAACCACACTTGGCTCTATTAAGGCTCTCAAGGTAGATTCTGCTTTTTAACTAAAAGGATTCAGAACAATACTAACATAGGAAGTGCTCAAACACTGCTACACACAGAAGTGATAGCTCAGAAATCAGGAATTCTCCCACTAAACAAACTTTCATTACCTTCTGCCATTACAAAGTACAAAAGCACAGTCACAGCACAGCAGCCTGGCCACGTGCGTTGTATTGGTTACAGACAGGTTCACTTATCTTTTACACTACTTTGATAAATAGAAAAAAAGTAAAAAGCTACTGAAAACAGCTTCTCTCCTAATACAATAACGTGATGACCAAAAAAAATGGTCACGGGCTCGTTCTGAATTAATGTAAGCACTGTATGCTTACTGAAAACAAAGATTCCCAGCTTTCCAATAGTTTAAAGTTTATTTCCACCTTGACATTACCTGATCTTGCACACTATTGGTCTTAGAATTAACACGGTTAATCCCACATCCCTGACCATTAAAACCTTGCTGTATTTTTCCAGTAAAGGAGTCAGAAAAGTTTCTAGTATTCTGGGAACAGAAGGATATAAGAGCAGTAGCCATTCTACATTGCTCACAGATGTAAAGTGTTCAAATAATGTCCCATATGAGAGAAATTTCAGAGGGAGGTGGAGGTGATACAGAGAAAGGCACAAAATAAATTGCAGAGCTACATAATTTGTGTTTATCACAAAAGCACCATTATGTGTGAACCAAACCTAACCATCTACCTGTTACCATGATGATTAATACTAAGGAAATTATCAAGACACTCCTTGTCAAAATGTTACCTTCCACGGTTTCACAATGTTCAGGTATGTTTCTGTCTATATACAAACCCTCACTGCAGTTAACTACAGCATTTAATACTGGGAATGCAGATCACTAAATATACAAAGCATTTCAAAACCTGCATGGGCCCTATTCTGAGAGTTGAGCTCAAAGCAGAGTTTAAGCTTTAAGTCTTTTCCCCTGATTCCATACACCTGATCCTCAAGTACTGACTACCTTCAAGGGGATGCAAATCAGCTGTGAGTGTGACATAGAACAATTTTTAAAGAAAGAATGAAAGAGTATAGCTGCTAAATGTATTTTAGTAGTTAAGAGGAAAAAAGTAGATTGCTTTGCATTTCCCTGGTTTGTAACAATGTATTTTAATAGAAAGTGTCATCTGCTGCTAATACGTACTAATTATTTTTAGTACTAATCACACTTTTAGAGTTTCAAAACCTCAGTGATCTGCTGCAATCTAACTTGCACAAGTTTTGTAATAACCCTTTTTTTACTATTTCAAACTAGCTTTTCATACTAAAAACAATCACAGAGTCACAGAAAGGTTCAGGTTGGAAGGGACCTTAAAGATCACCCAGTTCAAACCCCCTGCTATGGACAGGGACACCTTCCACTAGACCGGGTTGCTCAGAGAGTCATTAGGGAAAAAGCGATGAGAGACAAGAATAAAACAGAAAAACTTCTGGTTATCATTTATAAAAATTAAATGGCCAGTCATTCGAAACAATTTTTTATATCTTAAAGCAGATGTTTAATTGAGATAAATTATAAGCACATTTCCCAACCTTTTGCATCAGTATGACAGAAGATGCTCATACTGACGTTCTGTACAAGAAATAAAAGAAACATGGTAGCTTCCCACACCTAATGTATACATACACCAAAATCTCTCTGGAGCAGTGACTCATCTTTTAAGCCATGATTTAGTACCTAATCCACAGCTTCTCTCCTGGCTAAGGCTTCTCCACTGCGCAGAAGTAAAAGTGCCCGAAAAGAATTCCAATTAACAAAACACTAAACAACAATTATTTTGAGGACACAACCTAAAACATTAAAACATAATCAAGGAAAGCAATACAGCAAGACACATTGTGGCTGGAGCGTTCGGATTTTTTGCAGCATCTGAAAAAAACCTGATCTGGTTGTTCTGGGCATCCCTTACAAAAGCAAGGAACAGGCTTCTTCTGACCTTCATCTGGCAGAAAAATTAGAATATCAGCTTGAGCAACCGCTTGGTTGTGATTATCAATACAACTTTGTGACAAAATCTTGGAAAAGCATTAAGAAACACCCTACTTTGTGGAATCTCCCCGACTGGACAGAACAGACCCATTTTGCCCTTCCATAATACACACAACACCACTTGCACCTCTCTACTCGGACACACTCCACAGCCACCGCGGCTTAGATGCCACTGCACCTGACACAAACCAGAATACGCTGTGGTCCCAAGGTCATACACGATCCTTAAAAACAGACAGCGATTTCTATATAAGTCAGAAAATCATATTAGCTACACAACTGTCTCTGTGATACTAAAACCAAGTTAGAGTATTATTTTTTAAAAATGTATTATTTGAGATCGCTTACACATACAGTTGAAAATACCACATCTCTGTGTAAAACTAAACTTAGAGGAACTGCTGACACGCTTTTATAAATTTACAATTCTAGCCCTAATAATTAAGAACACAAACAACAGAATTACAGGAGCATTTCCTAAGAACAGGAAAAAGCACCAGGTCGCTTTTGTTCAGTATTTCCAAAGAGCAACACAGACCTCTACTGGCAACACTGGTGAGCAAGACTTGGCTCATACCAGCAGCAAGCTGGGGAAGGCCTTTCTCTGTAAGCTCATGTTGAGACCTTTAAACAGAAAGGCAACACTCAAAACTGCAAAGACACCTTCAATTCCTCCCAGTGGAGTATGTCTTACCAACTCTAACAGAACCAACTGAAAATTTACACTACTCATGTTCAAACGTACAGAGAACAATATGCTTTCAAAACCAGGACTGACAGCACAATACTAAACTGTTCAGCAAGTCTGTCCTACTTCTTTCTAATACACCAGCTTTACTGGGACCAAAAGTTAACTCAAATTTCTAATGTGATATTCAGACTAAAATTTTGATTGAGCTTTAAAAAAATAGATGAGAAAAGAAACCCTAAAGAATACTTGGACTGCACTGTCAGAAGAAAAAGCTTCCAAAATAAAAAATAAAATATTTCACTAATAAGTCTTGATCTGCTACAACATCTTCATATTGTAAGAAGAGAATCATTGTTAACCTTTCCCAAGTTGCTAATTTAAAATAATTGTGCTTATAAATGTCATTTTTAGTATTTTTCCCCTCACACTTTTCACAGCAATTTTAAGGATGAAGTTAAGAAGGTGGGTATATAATCTAGGAAATTCTTACAGACCACTTTCCTAATCAGGAATGAAAAGAATCAGCACAGGGAAGACAGTCTCCCTGTTTACAGACATGTTAAATTAAAGGCAATGAGGCAACATGTGACATCACTAAAACCCTAAAACTGCTGAAGTCATCCAAAGTACTCCCTCAGTAACTAAGCAAGCATCTCTATTTTCCCAAAGTTCATATTTTTCAACTATAAGAAAAAAAAGAAGTGTCCCTGACAAGCTATGTAGGATTCCCTGCATTAGATTCACAAATAAAGTGAATTAAGATATCATTCCATCTTTGCTGATCTGTTTTTAACACTGCTATCTTAAAGCAGTGTATATGGATGAATAATAACATCACTTATATGTTCATCCATCTTTCAAGGGATTCTCAGCATTTGCCAAACTTTATCTTGAGCATCCAGCAAAGCAGTAATTGAAAATGCATTTTTCTGACTGCAGTCTACCAAGTTACAGCTTGATCTTTGTTCTACCCATCCTGAAATGAAACATTTCTCAACAAATGGACAGACACCACAGTTAGTTATTTTCAAATATACCACTGCAATTCATTTGGACAACAATCAAAAGGTTCAGTGATTTTTTTCCTTGCACTAGTGAGTACAAATGCTCAACAAGTAACACATTATTTTTCTATCGCTTTCTACTTAATGGACAACAATACTTCTCTGGAATTATTTATGCTTACCTCTAAAAAAATCACAGGAATTGTTTACTCCTCAAAATACTCAGGGAGGAAACTATTACCTCCACTACAGACAGAAAACTTAATAGGAATATCTACAACACAAAGTGGAGCACAGCACTGAAATCCTAAAATGACTGCAAAATAAGCTCCAAAACTGGTAAGAGTCCCCTTGAACCGGTTAATTAATTCACGCTCCATGGCAACTGGTAAGAAACATCAGACACTGCATAGGACTAAAGCAGCACTAAATGCAACATGATATCCAAAAGTTTTGAGTTATATAGGCCATAAATACCACCTTAATCATAAATTTGCTACCTTCATACTTATGGACTCCTTCTGTCCTAACCTCACACGGCAGCCCAAGCCCCAGTCTTATTTCACTAATGCTCTCACTCTTCTTGATACACTCCTGAGCAGGGACGACATCCTGCCCTCATCCACAATAGAAATCGAGGAAGTATATACACATAAATACAAATATAGATACATATGTGTGTGTGTGTGTGCAAATGTGTTTACTCGGGCATGTACATCACAAGCCAAAAATATCTGGAGCAAGGACATGATTGATTACTTGTGACCAATCCAGATTATAAACTTGGGGAGAAACATCAAAAAAAAAAATCTTGACAAAACCATCATATACATTGGATTAGTCTTTTGCCATATTTGAAACACCCCCCACTCATGCAGCACGGCTGAAAGGCAGCTCTGCTCCTGCTGAAGGCAAATCCCTTTGAGGCCAGGTAATTCTTCAAATGTTCAGAGACCGCAGAGTTGCATACAAAGCAAATTGTACTGCTGGATGCAATGCAGAGACAGGCAGTTTACAAGATTTTGGAATGTGAACCTCACTAGAAAGCCCAAATCCACTGAGCCAGGTAAGCACAGCACTTGCTGCCCCAACTGCAGTGCCGAAGTGTAGCAGCACATCAGGCAGCGACAGCAGGACAGGTGCTGCTACGGCCTAAACCGCAAGGCACAGCAAAGCTCTAAGTTCTTCATCTGACTCCTGTGGGATAACACTCCCTTAAATTAAGAAACAAAAACCAAGAAAACTCAGAGTGGTAAGTCCTGCTATTCACCCATTTTCCAGAACATCTCCAAGGTTTCCCAATGTCCTCAAAAATACATTTAAGTCAGAATTCTGAACTAAAATAAAAACCACCAAATAATTTTCATGCAATAATGATGTAATCCCATCGCAAAGAAAAATGCAAACAAGAAAAGGCAACAAAAGACCAACAGTTATCTGAATTTCTCACTCACCCACTACAGAAGCAGTAATATTTAACAGATTATCTAAACAAGCTGGGTGTCTGAAAGGATTTGTGAACCTGTGAGACAATAAAACTAACAGGGATTACTAAAGGTCATAAATTGTATTTCTTTGAACTAAAGGAGTATCGAGTAAAACATCCTGACACAAGTTCATCATCAAATTCACTTGAAAGTACCTTCAAAGTTAAAAATTCCACAGCCTCCTGGGAAAACCTTTACCTGAGTTTACTTGCCGGCATTAGGAAGTTTTTCTGAATACTTTACCTCAAGTGTCCTGCAGCCATACAAACCTCACTCTTTGTCCTAGCCACCAAGATCATAAAAAGAAACTTCTCTTCTCTTTCACAGCCATCCCTTATATATTTGCATCATGTAAAATACCTCCATCAATATTTTTCTAGACAAAAATCAATTATTTCAGCACTTGATGTCTTTCCTGTAGCTGTCCTGTAAGCTCCAAATTCTCCACACATTTTTAAAAAACACCTTTCTAACTAGGGATTTTACAGGAAAAAAGTGCAAATCAAGTTTGAAAACCAAAAATACAGAGATATTTAAACAACCAAGCAGCCTGTAAGATAAAGTCTGCCGTATTTTACCTTACGTGCCATGTTAACCTACCTATTCCTGAATTGGCTCCTGTGATTACAACCACTTTCCCACTCAAGTCACGACCTTGGAGAATTTCCATTGCAGTACTGTTCCCATCATATTTTTGTCTAGTAGTAGGTTTTACTGGATTATCTTCAACTGTAAAGGCCAGTCTTGGGTCAAGGTAGGTAGTCCTTTTGTTTATGTGGCTGCAAAAGAACACAAAAATTCAACTGTCTGAACCCTTCTGTACTTGCATTTAGATTTTAAATGTATTTCAACCACTGCTGTGTACAATTCCAGTGGATTATTTAAATTCCCAAAAATCAAATTCTTTTTTTTCAGTTTGGTTAAAATCATGCCAATTCCTTTTTTTAATAAAACTTTTTTCCAGTTGCGACAGCATCCATTAATAATTGTATTTACATACTTCACAAGCCATTCTGAACTTCATGTGAACCCCCGCAAAAAAGGCAGAATTTTTGTCAGGGGAAAAAGAAAAAAATCTTGTTCTATTAGGGAAGACCAAGTTCTTTTAGCAAATCTATAAAAGGACCCCACACTTGTCCTCGAAGCAGCAGACACTGCAATATCTGCATATGGATTCTGAAGCTGTATTTATTAATCTCTTTGTCTTTCCAGCTGATATTGTCACAGTANCCGTGCGGCGGGGGTCACTCCGGTCACCGAGGGGATGGACACCTCAGCGGGCCCCGGCGGAGCTCAGGAATCGCAGGGGTTCAGGCCGCTCTGCTTAGCCCTACTGAGGCACATCTGGAGNTGTCAGGGGAAAAAAGAAAAAAATCTTGTTCTATTAGGGAAGACCAAGTTCTTTTAGCAAATCTATAAAAGGACCCCACACTTGTCCTCGAAGCAGCAGACACTGCAATATCTGCATATGGATTCTGAAGCTGTATTTATTAATCTCTTTGTCTTTCCAGCTGATATTGTCACAGTATCATAACTCAAAAGGCTACTCAGTATGTAACCCATCTGTCCTCCTTCAACACATTCCATAATTTGAGATACTTACTCTACAAAATAGACTTGTCCATTTTCATCAGTCTCCTGCTCCCATCCATATGGCAGATCTAGGAAGCACATAAAACATTAACTTTATTTTCAGGCATGAGAATACTCTTCAATTTGAAGTTTAAGTGATTTCTCAGACTGATGAGACACAATTCTGCATTATTTCTGTAGGTGGTGCAGCTACCTGCTGGCCTTGAATATCAGAACTTGAAAGAAGGATAGCTTCCATAATCACACACAGTTGCTCTCTCATAAAAGTACAATACACAGAAGATCTGGTACAAGTGTAATGACTGGCAGATTAAGTATAAAGACAATCTAAAAAAATCTGTATAAAGATTATTTCATGTTGTAGCACAAAAAAACCCCAGCAAAATGCAACCATGCTTCCAAGCACACACACAGCTATACTACTCACAGTTCAGTATCTATCCCTGCTAAAATAAACAGCAAAAACATATAGGAAGAGTTATGTGTAACACATACCAAAAGGTGAAAGATCAGAGCCCTCAAGTGGGCATGAGATACATTAAATCAAACCTAAATGATTCAGTGAAGCTGGAAGGATAGATAAAAGAACAAAAAAGAAATCTTTACATAACAAATTCTTATGTAAAAGATTCCACAAAAGCAGTTAACAGATGGCACTCACACTATTTCTAATCCTGGCTGGAAAGTACTCATTTCATGCTGATTGACCTAAGATTTACCGAAAACATTCCACTTATAGTCAGATTACCAACATCAAAAGAAACGTGGCTTGCCAAGAGTGTAGTACCCCCAGGTACAGAAGCTTCTGGAAAGATCTGATTTAAGGCACTGATCCAAGATCCTTGAGAAGTCATTTTCCTCAGGAAGTGTCCTGCAACACTGTCTGCCTTCTGTTCTGGCACAAATATTCAACTGAGTTGGGGGAAACAGGTAAAATGAAAACTAATGAGGCTTCCTTCTGTGCCAGGGATATTCCTTGATGAAATACATTCTTTGAAGCATATAATCCAACTATAAATATTACCTGATGGATACCGGGAACACAGAACTCCAGCTTTTGACTATATGCTTTACAGGCCACACTAAAACAATCCCTGTAACTTGGAATTAGTACTTTGGCTTTATGGAGCAATACAGGAAAGCCACAAAACTGCAAAGTGATCACTCTACACAGACACAATCACAGAGGCAAAACCCCACAGAAATCAGATGTATTCTGCAAGCTCAGTCAGCCCAGGTGATCAGTGACAACTAGGAGATCAAAATGAAATCAGCCGGAGTTTGTGGAGGAACGAAATGTTTGTAACCTCAGCTCATTACAAAAGTTTAACACAAACCTCCTGCAACACGTTTCCTCTTTCCAGACTTAGGATGTTCCCACTGCGTTTTTTCTTCTAGGTGGCTGCAGGAAAAGAAAAAGGTTAAGATTTTAAACTTTTTAAGATTACTATCTCTAATAATCTTTCTGATGTAATCCAAAATATCAGCACAGTTCTGAAAGTCACTGACCAGAGAGAACAGGAGTCTATAAAAATTCAAATAAATGTCTGACTTACAATTCAAGTTTCGTTGCTTATGAGAAGCAAGAAAACCAAAAAAATCATTAAAAAATAACATTAACAGACTCAGAAAACACCTCAAAAAGATGACGATCCTTGGCAGGAATAAGGAAGAAAGAAGCAAGAAAAGAATTTATCACAAACTAGTAGTAACAGCATAGAAAGTCTTCAAATTACAACAGCACCTTCTAAAACTCCTGCCTAACAATACTGATTTGCAAAGTATAACATAAGTAAGTTGGGTTTCTATATGAGCAATTGTAGCTCTGGACAGATAAGTTTATCCACAGGCCTTGACTAGCAGGACATTTATTTAATATGCATAATAATGGTATCCCATCTCTTCTTCTAATTCACAGACTTTAATCATTTAAATCACTAGCAGAATTAAAATACTCCATCATAAGGTTTTCTGCACTATAGACTAATGAGCAAAGTGATGTGCACATAAACAAGGTCTTAAAATAACCAAAGTGCTGAAATCGGGTTGGATACTAAAATCTCACCTTTCACTAAGTATTTTTAAGTAACAACCAATTTTTAAGAGTCAGGCAGGGATTAATTGAGTGGCCGAATTGATAGCTGCCCAAGTGTGAAATAAAGAGTGACAACAGCAATAAATAACACACAAATAACCTACAGACCCAACAGCGATTTACATACGACATAAGCAACAACTTTCCCTTCTTACAGCAACCCCACAGTGACAGCACATGGTATTACAGGGACCACAGCTGGGGAGCTGGGACTAAACAAGTGCACCTGTGTGACCTGAAAATAGGAGATATTTAACCAAATTACAGCAGCCTGACAAAGAAATGCTGTCCACCTGTGCACACACCTAACTCATCATAAACACCTTGAACAGTCTTAAACCAAAATAATCTTACTCCGGCTAGAAGTTCATATTGGTGATGAGGTTTAAAATAAATTCCCAGAATATGCAGAAGTATCACACATACAGAGTGTCTATTAAAGGCAGCAACAGTGCAACATGTCTTCATATCCAAAATATTTTTAGACACACTGGGCAAGATTTTCAGACAGTAAAGATATATTCATGTTATGTTATTAAATTGAACTGGTCTCACAAGAGTTCAGAAACTGACCTGTTGAACTGATTGTGTAACAATTCTGCTCAATAATACCTTGTTTCCTAAGTTTGTTACTTTCACCAAGCGATTCCTTCCTGAGCGAGCTGTTGAAGTCAAAGGAAATATACAGGCAACTGACCTAAGGAAACCAAACACCTAGAGAGAAACTGCAGTGTTTACAAGCAAAGTGTGGATAAACTAAAGCATTCTCCCCAGTGTTTGTAAGAGCAGAACTCGGGAGGAAGAGGCCAACTCACCACGGGTGAGAATGAACCATACTTTTCCACCTTTTTGTGGAAGGGAATAAATCTCGTAGCTTTAAACAGACCGAAGGGGATCCCAAGATCAGCGTGGCTACAGAAACCGCACGAGAGGAGAAAGCGTATAAACATATATTCTACTGAGTTAGTTCATCCTGCAGCACATCCCCTTTGTAACCTGGGAGGATGCAATCATGTCCAGTGGCACGGGCAGAGGGTGCCAAATGCGATTCTTTATCTCTTGCCCAAGGTTCACTGAAGAGCTGAGGAGCAGCACACACAGCTTTTAACTTCCATCGCACCTGTTTCTTCTCTGTTCCCACAAGGAAGCAAACTGACCGATCTGCAATATTGTGTAAGGCTTAACCAGAATGCATAAAGATCGCCCACGGAGCCCTGAGGTGCGCTGAAACAGCTCCGGGACGGCTCCCGGCCGCTCCCACGAGCGGCTCCAGCACCATTCCCACGCGGGGCAGGTAGCGGTGGCTCAGCACCGCTCCGGCCGCTGCCCCGCTCGGAGGGGCTCAGCAGGGGCGGCCGCGGCTGTCAGAGCCCTCAGAGCCCGTCCCGCACACTGCCCAGCGCTCCCCGGAGCCGGGCGGGCACCGCACACAGACCCCGCATCACCCGCACCCCGGTCCCGCCGCCCCAGCGCCGCGGCTCGTCCGTGATGGGCGGCGCGGGGGAAGCGGCGGGTCCTGCTCCGCACCCGCGCTCAGGGGCGGCTCCGCGGACGCTGCCCCGGGGCGGGCAGAGCGCTCCCGGCGGGCTCGCCCCGCTCCCGCCCTTACTTGGCGTAGTAAACCCAGCCGTCCTTGGTGGTGCGCTCCTCCCAGCCCGGCGGCAGCTCCTCCTCGCTGTCCGTGTCCTCCAGCCCCGCGTACTTGAGCGCGGCCATGGGCTCGGCGCGGCCCCGCTCCGCCGGCGCGCCCCGCTTCCGCCCNGAGACAACAGAGAGGGGATCTCATTAGTGCACACAAGCATCTCATAGGCGGGTGCCAAGAGGATGGTGCAGGACACTTGTCGGTGGTGCCCAGCAGCAGGACTAGGAGCAGCGGCCGTGAACTAAAACAAAAGTTCCACCTCAGCATGAGGAAGCACTTCTTTACGGGGAGGGTGGCAGAGCACTGGAACAGCTGCCCAGGAAGCTCACGGATTCTCCCTCTTTGGAGACGTTCAAAACCCACCTGGACACGTTCCTGTGCCACCTGCTCCAGGTGACTCTGCCTTGGTAGGGGGATTGGACCGGATGATCTCCAAAGGTCCCTTCCTGTGCGAGCAATTCTGTGATTTCGGGGGCATTAAGTGCTTCCAGCTCTCTGTTTTCAGAGACAGGCGTGAATACAGCGAGGCCCCGGGAAGCAATGGGAAATTAACTGTTCTTTAAGCTTTTTGCCCTTAGCTGTCAGCACCTCTTTTCGGGGATGAGACTCTTCCTCATTAGTCAGGGATCCTTGTCGAGGAAGGCCTGGCTGGAGAGAAGTACCTGGCTGCGCTAACACCTACCTGGGAAGTTCCAAGTTGCTTCGCCTGCTCGGGGGCACAAACGCAGTCACCTTCACCAAGCCTGGCTCACCTGGTGACACAACACAGTCAGCTGCAAAGGCTGAAGCATTCAGTGGGTTGGCAGTAATCTGCAGTAACTGTGTCCCGGCAGCTGAAGCCCTCTCCCCTGCACAGCTGTGACAGATGGAGAGGGAATGGCTGTCACCATTGCTCAGCTGCCTCTGATTCCCGTACCTGTGTGTTGTCATATTCCTATCTGTTTACATAACCAAACCCAACAGTCAGCGTTTGTAACAGCATTGTTGTCCTCTGGCAGGTGTTTTAAACAAAAACCAAGGCAAAGGCGGTGCTGGGCAGAGGCTGTGAGCGCTGCAGACCGCACCAGGTGGCAGTGCAGCCTCACAGATGCACCGCAGGCTCTGACCCTTTAAGTCGAATTTTCATGCACTATTTGAGACACTGACCTACATGGCTCCCTCGCTCCCCAGTAATGGCATCCATATCTGGCCAGAAAAAGCAGCCTGAGTTTTTTTACTGCCCTGCTGCTCCCGTTGCTTTTCAGGTTCCCCCAAGGGATTACACGTACTAAATTATCTCCTCCTGCTAGAAATAAAAACTCATGCATCATCAACAGCCTGTTCTCATGCGAGTATTACTGGCAGTATTAGAAAAAGCTGTAACCATACTTTCTTGGGTAAACACATGGGAAGGGAAACTTCAGTGACATACTTGCTTCTGGTCCAAGAAAAGGTAACTGAGTGGTGAGATGGGCCAGGTCCCAAGAAAATAGATTATTTAAGATAATATCTGAAGTAGAGAAAGAGGTTTAATCTAGCAGTAGTACTGTAGGGATATGTAGTTGTTAGTTTTCTTCCTGTTGCAGTCTGTCAGTATTCAGCACCCAACACTCCATGAATTGCATTCAGTGGGAATGAGGAAATCATTTGTCTGACATCCTATCCCAGCCATCTGTACAGCATAAAGTATGCATTATGCCCTGGATGAATACAGCATTACTGCATGTCAGTGATAAGGCTGCATGTCAGTGATAAGGCTGCATTTCAGTGATAAGGGTGTGTGCAGTGTGCCCCATCCCCCAGGTGAGGCTCACCCGGACCAGCAGAACCAAACCAGCCAAGAAAGGCTCCTGGGCTGCCTGCCCACGCCTCGGCTCAGACTTGGCCGTTTGCATTCCCTCCCCACATGTCCAGGCCTCCTCTGCCCACCCCAGGCAACCACAAGTGTGGACTACACAGCCACACTGTCTCCATGCTTTGGCTCTGGGACCCTCTTCAGGGACTGGGACCAGTCTGGAGTGACCCAGCACGAGGCAGACACTGACACTCGAGCAGGGACAAGGACTAGGATGTAGGGAGAGGATCCTTCCCAGGAAGAACTTCACGCACTTGGAAATGGCTACGGCCTGGGACACTCAGACCTTGCTGGGGAGACAAACAGGGGTCCTGGCAGTGGACAGGGATGCTGGATCTTCCAAGCAACCTGCTCATTCCCAGAGCTGTGCAGCCACAGATCTTTTCTTCCCCAGTGGACATCCCTTGGATCCAACCTCACTGGGCTACAACTGGCAGCTTCCCAGCCTCCATCCACTCTTTACATACCGGGCAGCCTGCCCATGGCTACCCCAAAGCCAAAGCACCCCACAGCTTTCCCCCATGTGCACCCTGGGGGCCTGGGCTCTCGTCCATAGGCATCACTAGTGGGGTTGGTGGCCAAGGTGTGTCCCCCTTGTCCTCTGTGCCTGCCAAGTCTCTGCAGGCAGGCCCCAGGTGTGCTCAGACCCATTTCCCTGCAGCATGTTGTAAAGAGCACAGCAGGTTCTTAACATCTTTATTAGTTTGTTGGTTTATTTCCAACACAGTAACTCCTCTCTACAGCAACAGGTTAGTTAAATCCGGTTTACATATTGCTGTCTCATGAGTGCTGCGGCCTCGATGCCACTGTGACAAAACCAGGCTGCACTCAGACAGGAAAATGTGTTAAATTCCGCTGTGACTGGGAAAAAAAAGAAAACCAACAAAAATCAAAAGAACAAACCACCAGGGAAAACCAAACCAACCAACCAACAAAACCAAGGTGAGGAACTGAAGGCGAGCACGGCCACACCACCTCCAGGGAAACCACACGGCACTGCTTGGACAAGAATGCAAGGAAGAGTGAACCCAAAAGGGTCAGGGACTGGGCAAACCCTTATATATATATTATGTATAGGTATTTATATATATATATCATCTGGAAGGACACGCTGAGAAAACAAGAGATCGCAGCGGTATCTACCGTAAAAAGGAGCTACGTAGCTTTCAGAGTCACACCAAGAAGGAAGCACACAGCAGAACAAAGTGGGGGACAAACGGGGACACTGGTGTTTTGGGGTGGCCTTGTACTATGGGAGGGGTCGGGTGGGGCACGGGTCTCAGGGCCAAAAGCCCTCATACACCCGCTGGGAGCCCCAGGACCTCTGTGCCCTTCACTGGGGAGCAGGAATGGGGCCTGGTGGGTAGAATGCTTTTGTGGGGCTGGGTGGGACCTGCTTCCAGTGGGCTGGTTCTGCTCGCCCAGATGGTGGCACCTGGTGGGCTCTCTGCTCAGGTCCCCCATGGACCACCTACAGAGACCTGAGCACCCATCACCAGAGCCAGGGCCATCCTTACTGTGCCTCACAGCGGGCACAGGAGGGGCTGGGCACTGCTGCTCTGGCAGCAGAGGCTGAGTGGCCATCATTGGGGTTATGTGATGACAGGGGTCTCCATGCCAAGTGTGAGAGGCAAGAGCCACCTGGAGTCGGTGGCCGGATTGGGGCCCCACGGCCCAGGGGGAGCCAAGCCCTTGAGAGACGCCCCGCTCAGCGCGCAGGCAAAATGCTGAAGGCGGGGAGTGTGGATTTGGGGAGCCATGGAGGGTCTGACCAGCTGTGTGGGCAAAGCCAGACCATGGAGCGCTCCCCACATCCCAGGGGTCACCCCACACTGCCAGCACCTTGCGGTGAGGCACCCTGCGGGGCAGAGGGTGCTGAGGGCTCCCCAGCATGGTGGGGGGAGTGTCTCATCTTATTGCTAATGGCTCCACGGTGATGACACCCACAGGTTGTGGCAAAACTTGAGGTGGGATTTGCTGTGTGACATCCCCAAAAACAGTGGCCTCTGGACCCTGGCAGGCTCAGCCCAAGAGCTGGGAGCGGAACTAACAGTGTGGCAAGGGCCAAGCCAGCCAATTCCCCCCTCCCCAGTGCATTTTTGGTGGCAGGCGGTAATTGTCCTTCTTGCAACAAGGGACGAAGGAAGTGCCACCACAGGCGAGGGCATGGGCAGAGGCAGGGGGACACTCGTGCCACCCTCCTGCCCTGATAGCTTCTGGAGTAGGGCTGACCCTTCTTCACTGGCCCCAGGACAGCCCTCAGGGTACATGACCAGAGCGAAGGGACAGTTTGGGATGTGATTTCTCACGAGGCTCAGCCAGCTCTGGGGTAGCAGGTCCTGGGTGTGCTGGGGGATCCCATGCTAACTCTCCCTAGAGAGGGCCATCAGGGAGAAATGAAAACTGCATCCCTAGGAACAGACCAATGACCTCCCAGTAAGCTCTGCTCCCTGTTCCTGTCTTCCTTTTGACTTGGTCAGCCATCAGCTGAACTTGGGAGACCAACCTACCTCCTGTGTCCTCTCCACGTGCTGTCCCATCCCATCATCCCGTCCCATCCCAACATCCTGTCCCCATCTCACCACCCTGACCCTGCTACCCCATCCTGGCCCTGTCCCTCTGCCACCCACCCTCCCAAGCCGGGGCCAAGCCGATGCTAGGGAGGGTGAGGACCAATGCAGAACCATGTGTGACTGCTGGACGAAGCCCCTCTCCTTCTCCTGTACCAGACAAGGGGATGAGGCCAACGGCAATGAAGACAGATTGACCCCAAAGAAGCGAGGGCCCTGGTGGAGGATGTCCACGGGGCGGGTGGGTGCTGGCGGGATGCTGACGGATGGGAGATGGCTCTGAAGGAGACGTCGGCGGCGGGCGTGGGCCTCAGCACGATACCTCCATGGTGTGGTTGATCTGCCCCATGGCCTCGGTGCTCTCCGAGTGGGTGCAGGCACGTGGGCGGGTGCCATCCACGGAGCTGGCGCTGGTGAGGGAGGCAGTGCGGGAGCGTGCCAGGCGGGTCATGCTGGCAGATGGCACTGCACGGGCACAGAGAGACGGCCGGGGTGCTCAGATCCCTCTGAACACCTGAGGGACCTGAGCCAACATTGCCGCCAGCCCTGCCCCCCAATGCGATTCAGCCTGAGCACAAGCTTGCAGCAAGCGGTGCTGTGAGAACATGAGCAGCTCCAGGCTGGTAAGGGACAGCAGGGCAGGGGTGCTCTGGGGCAGGCTGCACACCGGGCTCACTCCTGGGCATGCAACCTCTGGGAATCAGGCAGTGGGGACTCCTGACCGCCACGCTCCAAGGAAGGAGTGAGCTGGGATCAGAGCTCCCCTGGATGCCCAGGGTGTGCAGGGAAGGTGACACCCTCCCCCAGCCAGGATGGCCGGCGGGCACAGCTCCTGGCCCACCTGGAGGAGGGCACAGTGGGCACAGTGCCACGACTGTGCCTGCATGGAGAGGGAATTCTCCGAATGCCATTTCTCAGCCCCCAGGCCTGCCTCAGGGTGCCATGTCAGGCAAAGCGGAGCGAGGCAGTGGACATCCGGCTGGGAAGGGCCGGTCCTGCACCCAGGCTGCTCCCAAAGGTGCCCAGGCAGCTTGAGGGCACAGGCCAGGCAGGCACCATGCAGCAGCGGGCACGGGCCGAGCAGCACTGAGCTGTACCTGTGCCTCCACTCAGCCTCCGATCCTTCAGGTGGGTGACTGGCAGGGGCAGGAGAAGGGCAGGGAGGGCAGAGAGAGAGTGTCAGCCCTGTCGGCCGCTCCACTGGGCTGGGAGCCCCTGCCCAGCCCCAGTGTGCCTGCACACGGAGCTGTCCCTGCGCACACAGACTGCACACACTCACACACACACGTGCAACAGACCTGCAAACACACACACACGTGCACGTGGACTTTTGCATGCACACACAGGTATAAACACACACACACACACACGGCTGTAAACTGTGCACACACACATGCACACAGACTCGTGCACATGGGCTCTGCTTGTCTCCGTTGCACACACACAGCCCCCGCTCGTGCATGCCCACACACACACGTGCACACCTTCACAGGGACCCTGACACACACGTACACACGGAGCCCTTGTACACACATCTGTGTGCACACAGGCCCCTGCGGACACGTGGACAGACACCTTCCACAGCTGCACACGCAGTGCCACACACGCACGTGCAGCTCCACACCAGGACAGGCACACAGGGGTGCCGGGCTCCTCTCCTGCAGCAGGTCAGCACACACGCACGGGCACACACAGACCCACGCCAGCCCCACGCCCAGCCCCGGCACTCACTGTATCCCATGCCTTGCAGGAAGTACTTGAAGGCTTCAGTCAGCTTGCCTGGCTGTAAGGGAGAGAGCAGGCTGAGCTGAGCTGAGGCAGCACCGAGGCCGAGATCCCCGCTCAGCCCGAGGTGCTTCTGGCAGCCCCAGCGTGAGACCCCTATGCCCTCATCAGCCCATCCCCAGCTAGCCAGGGACAGCACCAGTGCATGCCTCAGGGCCCAGTATGCCCAGTTAACTGGGGAAATTGTGAGGGCTCACCTGTGTGACCTGGGGCAGCCCACCGGAGTCAGCCATCTGCAAAGAGAAGATCCTGCTTAGTTTGGGAGGGTGCCTATACCACCCACCACCCCCCAGAACCCGCTGGCAGGATGCCATTGCTGGGGTCACTCTGCTCTTCCCATACGCCCTGATCCAAGGGCCATGATGGACCTGGAATGGGGAGATGGGGACACCCTGCAGCCCTGGGGCAGAAGGCAATGAGGCACTTCATAGGCAGCAGGGACCTCCCAGCTGCCCCTTGCCACCAGCCTACCTTCAGGAATGTGGTGTTGGTGGGATCCAGCTTGGAGTTACACTCCACCTGTGGACAGGAGAGATGATATTAGCGCCCTAGGAAGCCAAGAGCCAAGCAGAAGTTGTCCACACGTACCACCACTGGCCCATGGCATTCCAGCTGGCAAATCCCACCCCAGCCAGGAGGAGACAGGGCACTAGGTGAGCCCTGAGCCCGCAGGACCACCATCCCCTGCCATGGGACAGAGGAGACGTTCCTCCTATCAGCCTGGGCAAGGGTGGGGACTGGAACAGGAGGTGAGGGGACTGGTGAGGCATTCTGTGTCACACCCGTGTGTACACGCACACAAGTGTGCCCACGTGCACAGGCACGTGTGACAGAGGAGAGTTGTGCGCGTGCAGTTACACATTCTGTACAAATGCGGCCACCCGCACTGTACCTGTGGCTGATGTGCAAGGGTGGACAATGATGTGGGTGTGTGCCAGGGGCTGTGTGGGTGCGCGTGGCCGAGCAGGGAGTGTGCCCGTGTGCCGACACATCCGAGCGTGCACAGTGTGAGCACATCTGGGCGTATGAAGAAGGGGAAGTTTTCCAGGTGTGGCAAGCCCACACAGCTGCACGTGCACAGGTGCCCGCACGAGCAGGCGGGTTGGCACACGAGCACGCTCCCACTCGCGGGAGCTGCCATGTGTCTGAGCAGGCAGGGAACATGTGCGTGCCCGTGCGTGGGCATCGCCTGCCTGCCACCCTGCAGGCACTGCCCCATCACTCACCACCCCCTCCTCAGCAGGCGCGTTGTCTCCGACCACCAGCATCACGGGGCAGCTGGAAGCGAGAGGAGAAAAGAGCCTGGTCAGGGTTTGGCCTGGGTGAATTCCACTGCCCCAGGACCCGAATGGACTTGCCGGCACAACTCTTACCGCAGCGTCTTGGCATTGGGCACAGTCCCAGGCCGATTGATATCCAGGTCCCTGCGGCTGATTGCGGAGAAAGAAGGCCAGTGTGAGCCCACGGGCAGATCCCATAGCACAAGAATCGGGCCACTGCCAGCCCCCAGAAGCCACACCCAGTCCCGCTGTCCTGGCACCTTGATGCCACAGCCATCTCTGCCACGGCCCAAGCAGAGCCTGTGCCACAGGATGCAGCACCCAGCAGAGTGGCAGGGCTCCCAACCCCCTGCATGCATGGGACGGCGTCTCTGCCCCCTTTCCCAGGCCTGTGCCAGCACCCAGTGCAGGAGGAGACATGGCAATGTGTACCCATGGCGGTGGGCTCTGGGACACGGCAAGGCTCTGGCACAGGTACCACCACTTCCTCATGCCCAGCCAGCAGTGGCAGACAACTTTGCACTGCTGCCTGCATGCACTGGAGGGTGATGACAGCACCCAGCAGGGGTCTGGGTTCCCACAGTGACCTCAGAGCCACCCACCAGCACTGCAGCCCCTCGCCCTGGCACAGACAGGGGCGCAGCCCAGCAGCGGGGCTGCCCGGAGCACTCACCTGTTGTACATGTTGAGGAAGAGCTGGAGGTTGAACTGGTTCACCACGCTGCCGATCTGCTGCCGGTAACTCTGCACCAGCTCCGTGTTGTTCATCAGCTCTTCCTGTGCCAGCAGGGGATGGAGATCAGGGCGGGTGCTGGGGAGACAGCCTGCTCTCCCAGTCCTGCCCATGCCGTGCCAGCCAGCAGGAATGAGGAGGAGGATGCTGGGCAATGCAGCCGGGCACGGTGGTGCTGCAGGCAGCACACCCAGGCAGGACACGGGCACGAGTCACACACTCATCAGGGTTAAGCCTCAGACCGGGCAGGGCTTGACTAACCCCAACCCTGCGCATGGGACAGGTCCAGTGGCACTGTGGCACCTGGCAGGGCACAGCCCAGGTGACCCAGCTGGATGCTGGGCCGGGGGCTGGTGGCAGGGGCCCGGAGGATGCACAGCCCTTACCTGGCTGAACAGGTGGGACAGGACAATGTCCGGCAGCGTGCTGGTGAGGCCAGAGAGCTGTGGAGGGAGCACAGGGAGTTACAGCACTGCCGTGGCTGCCTCCCACCCCAGGAAGCCGCCAGGACTGGGAGGAGGGGTCAGGGCCCTGCCCACCTTGGCAGCTGCCCAGTCAATCCAGCCTTTGCCGTTGGGGTCGATGTTCATAAGCACCAGCCCTTCGACCAGGTCAGGGAAGATGAGCTGCAGTGAGCAAGAGGGGAGAGGCTCAGAGGAGAGGTGAGATGTGCCCTGAGCAGCCCCCCACCAGAGCCACTGCACAGGCACTGCACAGAGCTGATGTGACCTGGTCCTGGGAGCAATGGGAGACCTGTGGTGAGACTGCCCAGCCACTGTGGCCACGGAACTGCCATCCTGGGTCCCCAACTCTCCAGGAGCCTTTGCAGCAGCAGAGACTGCCTGGAGGTATCAGCTCCTGCTCTTCCCCATGCCCTGGGCTGACAGCAAGTACAAGCAACTGAGGGCCAGCCCATCCCAAACCCAGGCTCACCGCAAACTTGGCCAGCACGTAGGCTCCTGCCCCAACACCGATCCCGATCACGTACTTGAACCTGGAAATATGGAGAAGGGACAGTGGGCTCCAACACATGTTCCCTGGGACACCCCTCCACCCGCAGCAAGAAGACTTGCAGGATGCCAGCTTACAGGGACAACTCCCCCAGCCCCAAACCCTTGCCTTCTGCCCATCTCCCTGCCCAGGACTCTCAGCCAGCAGCCGTGGAAGAGAGGCTGACTCACCCGAAATGCTGCACCACGCTGGGTAACATGGCAGCCAGCTGGTCCATGGATGGATACTGGTACCTGTGGCACAGGGAGGCACAGGACGGTGGTTATGGAATTGTTCGGAGCAGGATGTCTGGGACAGGGCAGCTGGGCTGCCTCAAATGGGCAGGGAAATGCCACCCACCTGCAAACCACCCTATTGCCCACCCTGGGCCAGTCGTCTGCCACAGGCTTTGGCACAGTTTGGAAAGACCTACAGGCAGGGCACAACTGCCAGGCAGCAACAACCCAAGGGACAGGGAGGTGACATCCTGGCAAGCAGACTGAGCCCCTGAAGCTGGCACCTACCCCTGAGGGAACTGTGAGGCTCCGGCCTGCTGGCCCGGCGCATCCACGTGGCACACCACAAAGTGCTTCGTGATCTCCTGCATGTCCTCGTAGTTGAAGAAGGTGTTGAAACAAAGCTTGTCTGTCAAAGGGCAGGTGGGTATCAGAGACCAAACACCCCGACACCAGGGCCTGGTGGGCCAGGGCAGCACGAACAGACGCTGCCATCCTCCCACTGCCCTTCAACCAGGAGGTGACATGCGACCAAAGCCATCCCATCCCCTTCCCTCCAGGCTCCTTGTCCTCACAGCAGGGACCACAGCTGCTGTTAGCAAGGGCTGCATCCCTCCCGGTGTCAGGAGGCACGGGGATGGACTGACGCAGCCAGGAGAATGAGGAGTTTGGGGTGACCTCATTGGCGAGCCTCAGAAGGATGGGACTGGGGAACGCGAAGCCCAGGACTACAAGAACACCCAGTGGGCAGCAGGATTAGCAGCCTGGGGTATTAGCCCTGTCCAAAATCCCCAGAAAGCACTCAAGCAAACATGAAATTTGAGGAACAGCTGCAAATCTCCCTGCTTGGAAAGAGTTGAAGAAACATCCCCAGTGCTGCCGTGGACAAGACCCCACCACTGCAGTGGGATACAGACACTGCCTGGGCTCGGAGGGGTCCTGTCCCATGGCATCGGTGCTGGGACATCCCTCCCAAAACGTGGGGGTGAGGCAGTTGTAAGGCCTTTTGCAGCCAGCATGACGTGTATCTGAGTAGCCGGAGCTGCTGCAGTGGTGACACAGCTCGGTAGTGTGTCAGTGACTCAGCCTCAGCCGCCAGCGGAGCGGGAGATGCTTCTCCCCACTCACAGGGAACTGGGCATCCTGCTCAGCTGGAGGGCACAGCTGGAGGGCACGGCCCGGGACAGGGCTCTGGGGTGCAGGTCCAGGGCTGCAGGCTGACAGAAAGTGCAGCATCTCCACATCAGAGCCCTGTGGACACTGAAAAGCTTTGGCAGAGGGATTTTTCAGCCTTCTGCTGCATTCTGTGAGAAACATAAGGTTCTCACAGAAACTAGGCAAAATACTGTTAAGGGTTTTTGTAAACTATTTCTCTATCTTTGCACCTGTTGTTTGTCAAGGAATTGTTATGATATCCTAACAAGAAATATTTTGAAATGGGTGTTCTGTGGATTGACCAATCACCCTGATGGGTGGTTGGTCAGAGGTCCAATAATCCTTTGCCATGCTGGCGACTCAACTTATAAAAACTGATTTATAACTAATTAAATCAGCCATTTTCTCTGGACTCTGGTCGTGTCCTTTCTCTTCGTCCCGGGCTCAACAGCGACAGAGCCCCAGCTCGGGGTCCCTCCTTCCCTGCTATTCCCAGCCTCGTTTGTCCCCACTGTGCCCTGCTGCCAGCTGGGTCCATGCTCTGAATACCAACGGGCTGGCGGTGGCAGCGAGGACCAGCCCAGCATCCCCCATGTCCCATCCCTGCCTGCTGTGGGCAGGCAGGCAGCCAGCACCGAGGTGGCCAAGCACTCCTGGCTGTGCCTGGCCTGGGCTTTGTGTCCAGCTGAGCATCCAAACTCCCCTGGTGCTTTCAGATGCCTGGGGGGACCCGGTGCAGCCATGGGCAGAGGCAAAGGAGCTGAGCCAGGGGCGATGTCCTGGCACCCCATGGAGCCTCGGGCTCACCCCTGCCTGCCCTGCACCCCCAGCCCAGGAGCAGCACTCACGGTTGAGGCCCACATCGTGGTACGTCAGGATGGCCGGGCGGTTCCCCTTGGGAGAGCCCCGGATGACCACGTGCAGCAGCCCGTAGGGGGTCTCAATGTCATGTTCCTGGGGAAGAGGAGAGATGGGGTAATGCCCACCTGCCCTAAGACATCCCTTCATCGTCTCCTGCCCCACCATCACACCCCTCACTGCTGCTTCCCCACATGGCTGGGACCTGTGGGAAGACACAGGAAAGAGGAGCAGCTGTCCCAGGAAAAAACCTAGCGCTGGGCATCCCAGAGAGGGTAGAAAGCAGGACAAATCACGTACAAATGCTTACTGCCTCCAGCTCGGGAAGGGAAGACTTTGGATAGGATCATAGGATGTAGGATTGGACGTGTATCATGGGATGGGATCACAGGATGGTATCAAGGGATGGATCCAAGAGGGCTTGAGAGAGGAGGATAATACGATAGGACAGGTGGACCACAGGACAGGAGAGGAGATCTTCAAGGGCTTGAGGCTGAGGAAATTTTGGCAATGGGGTACACAGCATGGCCCAGTTGGGTGCAGTTTCGATGTATCTGGGACAAACAGGCAGAGGTCAGACCCTGGACAGCGCTCCAGGAAATGCTGCAACCTGATCCCAAAATTACAGCTAAAGTAACTTTAAAACCCCTGGTCTGAAATGGCAGTGCCCCCATACAGAGACAAAAACTACCCCGTGCCTCAGTTTCCCTGTCTAGGAGGGCTCCAGCCTCGCCATCCTGGCTCTCGTTCCCAGCCAGCACGGGAAACTGAGCCCAGGTGCTCCCCAAGGACAAGGGAGGAAAGGTCCCCTCCAGATGCCCATGCCTGCCAGCCAGTCCAGCGGCAGTGACCTCAAGGCTGGGATCTGGTGGGTGCAGGAGCATCACGTGCCGAGCAGGGCAGGGCAGGGGATGGTGGCACGGTGCCCAAGCATCACGGTCCTCGCTGCTGGCACTGGCAGCCCCGTGGACGGGCTGGTGGGAGGGGAGCGGGTACGTGGATGCTCACGCGGGTTACACGCCACCAAGGACTCTGAAGGACACGGGCCTCAGGTGGGAAGAACCGCCTGGGGACAGGGTCTCCTCACTGCAGTGCCTCCCCTCACTGAGACCTGCTGTCCCTGGGGGAACACAACGCCCAAAGGCAGATCCAGGGCTCTGTGAAGACATCTCTTGGCTCCCAAGGGCACCCTGAGCCCAGTCCTCCTGCACAGCTGTCCCTCCACCCCCTGCAGCTGCATCAAGCAGAAGTCCATGAGCAGTGACATCCCTCTGCAACAACAGATTGGGAGACTGAGGCAGAGGAAGGGCCTGCCCCAAGGTCACAGAGCAGGAGGCATCCATGTGGTCTGATCCTGGGCACAGGGCTGCCTCCTTGCCATCACCATGCCCATGGTCCCCATCACAGCCCCAACAGCTCAGCTTTCAATCCTACCCCAAAATCACATGCCCAAGGTAGCGGATCCATCCTCAGCACTGGATGGATCATCCTCAGCACTCATCCACAGCGGATCCCTCCTGCCCCCCGCCCCTTGCCAAGCCAGGCACATCCTGCCCGTGGTGCAGCCTCTGCAGCACCGCTGGGTACCACAGCCCTGCCCTTTTCCGCAGGGATGCTCGCTGGGGGAAGAGGCTTGGGATGCAGGGGATGCAGGCAGCAAGGAGAGAGGGGCACAGAAAACCCACAGCCCCAGCGAGGAGGGTGTGGGGCTCACAGCACCCATAGGTGTCTCACAGAGCCTGTCCATGTCCAGGCTACCTGCTCACTGCTGCAGTGCTCCCACCTCACTCACCCCCTCTGCACCAGCCTGTTGCCATCGGGTGTTGCCATCACCGCAGAGGCCAAAAAGCAACCAAGGGGTTGCTTCAAAACAGCCAGAGACCCTCTCCCTCTGCAGATCAGGGGGTGGGCAAGGGGCAGCGTGCCCCCCATCAGCACACAACCCCAGCACGGGCCACAGCTGCTTAACCTCAGCCTCGGCACAGCATCTCTGCCGGGCTCGGGGAGGACATACTCAAGGACAGTGCGTCCCCAAAACCTGCAGCACATCAGGGATGCGGCAGCAGGGCTGGGAGAAGGAAGGGCTCCCCAGCAGTGGGTCCTCCCTGCCCCAAAGCCTGCCTGACCCACGCCGAGCCCTGCTGCGTGCAAAGGCCCAGCCTGGGCAAGCAGGAGAGACACTGGGGCAGGAAAACACCTGGCAAGGGAGTGCAGCGAGCACGGGAACGGCGGTACCTACCCCATCCCAGCACTCCGGCATGGTGAGGAACCGGGCGGACGAGGATGCTCAGGCAGCGTGGGCCAAGCTGGAGGTCCCGATGTGGGGCACGGTAACGCAGCCGCCGGGGCGAAGCTGAGCTCTGCGCTGGCTCAGCCCCTCGCCTCGATTTATAGCGGAGCCCCAGCCCTGCGCTAAGCCCTCCCTCGCCCTTCCCCCTCGGCAGGTTTGGCCTCCATTGCAGGCGAGCGCCGCGATGGAGCCGGCACTCAGCCATTGGCTGCCGCGGGAATTATTCATGCTCCAATTGGCCCCAAATACCCTTGTTTATGAAGAAAAAACGCCTGGCACCGTGCGGTACCTTCTCCATCTTCCCTGTTTCGGCAGACAGAGACAGGCGGGGTGTCTGGACTCGCATCCCGTGGAGCAGCCCCAGCACGGGCAGGGCAGAGCCCGGCCGTGCTCGCTGCGCCCACTGCGTACACCTGGCTCCAGCCCCGCACGGACACACAGAGTCGCGGCTGAGCCCGCAGCCGCCCAGGCCAAGGCCCTGCAGCCATGCCCGGGCCGCGGGCAGCACACACGCAGCCACAGATGGACACGGGCACACACCAAAAAACAGCAGAAGGACACGGCGGGCGCGCTCTGCCACGTGCGCGTGGCCACGCGTGTACATGCACAGGAACACGTATGGACACGGACACACGGGGGCCGGGCAAAACCCCGTCTGTCAGGGGAAAAACTGGGAAAATTAACACCGTACCAACACCGAAGCATATGCACCCCACGAAATGCTTGTGCATACCCCCCAGGGCCAGGCCCTGTGTGTGTGTGTGTGTCAGTGCGTGTCCCTGTACATGTATGTCGTGCTGGCGTGCATGCCAAGAGCACACCTGCTGCACGCGCTTGGCATGGATGCCACGGCCATCACTAATGCTTGAGGATGCACAGCGAGCTGCACGCCTGCAGAACCTTGTATACGTGTGCACAGAGGGGCACAGACATGCCCACGGAGGGGCACACACATGTACACATGTAAACACCGCCCAGACGCCTGTGTGAGCTCACCCAGCAGCACACTCATCCCACCTGCTGCGGGATGATGGCAAGCAGGGGATGTGCGGGATTTAGCCCTGACCTGGGCATTGCAGGTAGAGAAAGCAGGAGGAAAGACAATCCAGCAGCTCCAAGGGGTTGGATCGTGTCCCTGGACTGACACATGCTGTGTGCATACACACGCACGTGAGTGTTCCCATGAGCACATGTGTGCAGGCAGATGGTTTCTGCCCAGATTCCAGCGAGGCCTTGTGCCACCATAGTCCCAAAACCCCCCAGCAGTCTCTGGGTGCCCTCCCCCTGCACCCTGCCTGCCCCTGCCCAGCCCAGCACCACTGCCCAGCTTGGTATGACTGGCACAAAGCTGGGCAATGATGGATGGAGGAGTCTCACAGTCCCTTCAATGCCCTTCAGGGACCCACTGACAGCCATGTCCTACAAACAAGTCAGGGCTGGACAGCCAGAAGGTCTGGAAGTGGAGAAAGGACAGACAGGCAGAGGGATGGCATTCACGCTGCCTCCACCAGAGAGGATTTACTCTGCACTGCTTTGTCCCGTGAGGAGCTCAGACCCAGGCCAGGACAGAGGCATCCCTGCGAATGAAGGACCGTGCGTGATGGGGAAGCCCAGCTCCCGGGTGGTTCCTGGCACTCCAGGTGCCACTTTTGCTTTCCCCAGCCCTGCTGCCTGTAGAGCCAAAGACCATGACAGCCTCAGCCCCCGGGAAAAAAACAAGAGATGCAGAGGGAGAAAAAAAGACAGAAAGTGGCTAAATAGAGGACAGAAGGGGTGGAAGAGCCAAGGTGAATGCAAAAGGGCTGCAGGGAGATGGGAGGGCTGAGCAAGGCTGACTCTGCTTGAATAGCATCAAATGGGATCGCCACCACCTTGGCTACTAGCCCGTTTGCCTGGCAGGTGGCCCAGACCTCCCGCAGGACCCAGGGCAGCCGGGTCCCAGGGCACCTGCCTCCAGCTCTCCTGCACCTCGGCTTATGTCCCCAGGGCTTTACTTTGGCTGGTGGTAGAAGTTGGGGCTCCCCAGTCCCCCACACTGCCCCAGCCAGGCCTGAGCATCCCATCAGTTACTGGCTCTAGGGAGGAGCAGAGGGACAGTGAAGAGTTAAGCTGGGGGCTGGATTGAATTATCCCAAAGAGGTGAGCCTAGAAAATGGGGTAAGTTCTCCCCAGTGAATGGCAGGCAGCCCCCAGCCTTTGCACTGCACCAACTTGCAAATGTCAGAGTGGGGAAAAGGAGGTGGTTGCCCTGGCATAGCCCATGAAACCCATCCCATCCCTACCCTGAGGCTCTTGGAAGGGAACCAAGAGGATGCAGGGTCTGGCTGGCTTGGGAAAAGCTGCCTTGATCGTTGCCCAGTTCCTTTTTTAGGTCCTGAGGGTATGGAGGTGCATCCCTGTGGCATTTGCTGTCCAGAACTGCTCCACTTGGGCAGCACCAGGGACACGGTTCAGTGCCACCGTGGGCCAGTCCCTGAAATATGCAACGATTGTCCTGGAAGGGTCATTGCTCTTTAACATCCCCTGCGTGCCAACCAAGCCCTGCCCCAGCACAGCTGAGCGAGAGCCATACTGGTGCCTCTGGTGCTACTGAGAGCTCTGGGCAGCCTGGCACCACCACCTCCCTCCCCTCCTCGGCTCTCTCTCCCTCCTCACTCTCACTCTGGTGATACCAGGAGGTTTGGTTTCCCCTCCAGTGGCCAAGAGAAGCCCTGAGCAAGCAGAGCAAGGAGCAGCCCAGCCCTGCACACCCTGCTGCTGCCAGCCCCAGCACCTCACCAGCTTTGGAGGGAGGGCACCATTTCTTTTCCACCACTGCCATTTTTTAAATTATTCTACGGCTTTTAAGAGGGCCACCAGGTACCTCCCACTCTGTGAACCACAGCAGCCACCACCCAGCATCCTTGCTCCCTGACCAGCTGCACCTTCCCACCCACATGGGTGACAGACACTGAGTGGGCCAGCCCCAAAATTCTGGGCACTGCCAAAACAGGGACCTGTGCTCCCCTGCCCTTATCCCAGGATGAATGAAATCCACATTTATTTTGTCCTTACAGGTGCTGTCATTTCAGTGCCGTACGGGCAAGGGCTCAGCCATCACCACCCAAGCCCACTCTCCCCGTGGTCGCGCTGCTGGCAGAGGGGCAGCACACAGCCTGAAGTCAATCACTGGTGTCCCCTGGGAGGGCAACACTTTGGGAGAGGGACAGGCAGCCCCACTACCCTCCCTCCCCACCACCCTGGTCCTCAGAGAGGGAGCCTGGTGCAGGATGAGCCTGGGCAGAGGTGTGAGAGTGATGCAGACCAACATGGGAGCCAGGCACGAGCTGCTCTCCCATGAGTCCCGGAGCTGTATCATGGGGCTCCTCTGGAGAGCAGGAATGAAGGTACAAGATGGGCAGCCAAGGGAGCAGAGAGGCCCTGCTCTCCAAGAGAGGTGGGTGGTATAGGGGGCAATGCCCCAGCCCTCCAAAAGAGAAAGAGGCTTTCAAACATCCTTATGTAAGCAGGGAGCTGGCATCGCCCGGGAAACCATTGCCATGGCAATGGTAGAGGGGCCGAAAAAGCAGCTTGGCCTTCCTGAGAAGAAATTGCCTGTTTTAAAGGTTTTGTCCCCAGCCCATGGCCAAGCGCCCACCAGCCACATCCGAGCGCCAGCACAGAGATGCCTGGCAGCATCCCCCCGTCCCCTCCTGACAAGGACCGTGATGGATGTGCAACCCCGTGCACAGACACTGACCAGGCACTGCATCCCCATCAAAGAAGGGACAGCAACACCCCTGAGTGCACTCAGCGCCCCACAGCCTTCCCCAGGCACAGGCTGCTGTTCCATGTGAAACCCAGGGGTGGGCAGCACCTCCCATGGCTGGTCCTACCTTCCAGTCTGTGTCCACAGTGGAGAGGAAGACATCCGAGTTCTCCTGGGATGAGAAGGAGCCGTTAGGGACAGAGACACCCTTCACTTTTACAGCGCCCTCCCACCCAGCTCACAAATCCCCCTGACACCACAGGCACCCGCTCGCCGGGGCTGCAGGGGACACAGTGCCCACATGTGTGCACACACAGGTGTGTGTTAGCGTGACGTGCAACAGCTGCACACACACACGTCATCCCACCGAACCTGAACCTGTGCTCAGCCGTGCGGGCTCATCACCACCAGCACGCACACACTGAGGACCACAAATGTGCACCCAAAACCAGCACACGCACAGGGTACCACACACACACCTGATAGCAGCACACAGCCCCTCCCAAGCTCCTGCGTCCTGGTGCCCCACGTGCAGGAGACAGAGCCAGTGTGGTCACCAAACTCACCAGCTCGGCGTCCTGTCCCCGCAGGAGCGGCTTCTCCTCGGTGAAACGCAGCTCGTGTAGCCCTGCCATGGTCATCTCCTGCAGCAGCAGCCCTGCCCAGGGCAAGGGAGATGTCAGGGCGGGTCCTGCCTCAGTCCTCTTTGCCCCAGCCGTACGGAGCCTCATGGGTCTCCCTCCCATCAGGATGGAACCCAAACCAGCTTCACTCCACGCATCTACTACGGGGGCTTGGTGCTTCAGCTTGCTCGGGGCTCCAGTGAGCCCCTCTGCTGGGAGCTGGAAGCAGGCACAGAGCAGACAGTGCCCAGATGAGCTCAGCTCCCAGGTCCTGCCCATGTCCAGTTCTCCCAGTTAAGGGCAAACCTGTCTCCAGGGCATGATCTTGGGCAAAATGAGGGACCAGCCTCATCTGTCCATGCTGGTCACCTCAGCAAGCACCCAATCCAGAGCAAGAACACCCAAATTCCCATCCCAGCTTTCAGCATCGGTCAAAGATAGAAAATGCAAATTTTTGGCTGGTTTTAGGCTACAGATAGGTATGGATGGGACAGAGGGAGATCTCCCTGCACAGCCAGAATGAGAGGTGATGTTTCTCAGCCATGCTGGGAGGCAGAGGGATGTTCCAAGCAGAAAGAGAGCGGAGAGACAGCCTGAAGTTTGTACAGCAATGATGGGAGAAATCCAAATGTGAAGCCTTTGCTCCCAAAGTCTTCTCCTTGCTTGTGAATCCGGTGCTGGCCAGTCAGTACCTCAGCCCCAGGACTTGCAGGGACAGACTTCTCCATGGAGCCACCACTCAGCAGCGGTGTGAGACTGGATGCTGCTGGCCCCAACCAACACTGGCCTCTCCAAAAACACCCCCAGGCACAAGCCCAGCTCAGAGAGCAAAAGAGAGTGAGGAGATCAGCAGCTGGCTGTGTACAGAAGGTGAAAGACATGGGGACACAGGGAACGAGCCAGGCTCCCCTGTATTTAAATGGGATGGGTAACTGGCAAGTCCCAGTGCCAAGGGATTATCTGCACTCAAGCGGGATCCAGACCTCATGCATTCCCTTTGCAGCCTCTATTCTCACCCTTTCCACAAGACCAAGCCTTCAGACAAGTTGTTGCTTCTCCAGATGGGCCAGCACTGATCCCACACCCCCTCAGCTGTCTCCCCCCTGTGCAATCTCCCTGGACATAACGGGGATTGTTTGGGCTGTACAAGCACCGCAGCAGTCACGGACCCGCTCCATCCACACAGCCTCGGCTGAGCCTGCTTCACACTTCGTCCACCTCCAAACCTAGATCGGCCCAGGGTGACAATGTGGAAAGGCCAAGAAATGCCACAAATATTGCAAGGCCACCAGGAATACAGGAGCTGGTCATAAACTCCCCTCCAAAGCCGGGTTTTGCTCCTCTGACCGGGTTTTCCATTCAAAACTCAAGCAGGCTGTGCCACCTGCCTGCTTTCTGCAGACACGGCACTTTGTCTTGCTCCTTGGGAGCCATCCAACAGTCCAGAACTGCTTGGAGGGAGAAACACCACTGCGAAGCCTCTCGAGATTCCCAGGGCACCCAGCACCAGGAGTCTCCGTGTCACCCCCTGCCCGGCGGGTCTCACTAGGCCAGGCGATGTCAAGAGGTGCCATCAGCCCCATGGAGAGACACAAGTGAGGGGCACGCTGCTCCAGGCTGGGCTGCTGCTGCTGGAGAAATGGCTCTGTGCACAGGGACAGCCCTGGCCTGCAGCCCACCAGCACAGCCGAGCCAACACAGCCTGCAGAGCCATCAACCGAGCAACCCCACAACCCCAGGGGAAAAAACAGGAGAAAAATCAGCCTCACCGATAGCTGGGTCTGGAGGAGAGCAGGAGCGTCCCACGCTGAGCACACCAACCCACCGTGTGGCCACGGCCCCAGGGTGGCTGGGAACAGCACTTAGTGTATGGTGAATGCCTTTATTAATTACAGCCTGCAGCTAATATGGGAGGGAGGGTGGCTGAGCGATGAGGAAAGGCCCCGTGACCTTGCTTGCGTGGTGGAGGGAAAGCTGGCTCAGGAGGGACGTGGCAGAGCCCTGCACCAACCAGCATCCCCAGCACGGGGGTCCCCAGGACGGTCTCCTGAAGTGGTGCTGAGTGTGGGAACAGAGGAGGGGTCAGGAAGTCAGGGAGTCCCATGGGTGCCACAGCCCTTGAGCAGGGTCACAACCGTGCTGCCACCTTCCCTGGGTGTTCTGCTTCCCATGCCACCCCACAGGAACCCTTGTCGCTGCTCCTGGCAGCGCAGCTGTGGGGCTGTGGGCTGTCTCACCCAGCCCCACTGGGCCACTGTCACTGTGGAGGGCTAGTGAGGAAGCCACAGCTCCAGGTGTCCTAGCCAAAACAACTTGGCTCCCATCTTATGCCAGGGTAATGTGCCCAGCAACGAGCCCTTTTCCTTGCAGCTCACCCCAATGCTCCCCAACAAGCACCCATTCCCAGGGTGCCACCCCAAACACACCCATCTCTGCTCCCACTCTGCCTTCCCAGTGTGGTGCCACAGTTTCCCAGGCACAGCCAGGACATGTCTCTTCCCTAATTCCCAATCAGTCCCAAACCCAGCAGGACATGAGTGCTCTGTCTGGGACTAGTGCTCTGCCCCACCAGGGCCCTGGCACTGCGTATATAGATGGGGACAGGAACAGGCACACTGCTTTACTTTCCCCAGGGATCTGCAGCCCACTGCTGGCTTACTGGAGGAGAACCAGCTTGTAGCATCATTATTATTGTTATTATTATTATTATTATTACTATTTCTTCATGATCACGACGAGGCTGTGAGCTCCATTTCACACTTGGCAGCGTGTTTGGTCACAGGGCAGGGATCCCTCAGATGTTGCCTCTGTCTTGCAGGAATCCCTACACCGAGTACCTGCGTCCTGCCCTGGCACGGATGTGGCGCCCACAGGATGTTGGCACGGATACTTGGGGCTGACTGAGCAGTGTGCAACAAACAGGCAGACAAATCGGGAGAAGTGAGGGCTGGCCCCTGCCAGGCAACGAAGCCAAGGCAGCCTTCAGCGAGGCTGGGAGAGGGAGGAAGGGAACTTGCAGCTCAGTCTGAGCCACGGCCGTGTGCCCACAGCGTTGCCCCCAAGCAGGACCGCTTTGGAGCCACGATGGGGTGAAGGAAAACCCCAGTGTGACACAGCCTGGGCCACATCCCACCCCACCAGTGCAGGAGGAGCACCCACAGCTTTCTCTGTCCCCATGAGGGACACAGGTCTGCACCCCAGCAGCCCCCACAAACCAGCCTAACAGCGTGGTCGAGCTGAGGGGTGCGGGACTGGGCAGCCACAGCACGAGAGCCGCCAGGCCGGGGGACAGGGGACACGGTGCCACTGATGCATGGGCTCAGCAGCCCAGGGTCTGGCGGCGGTGGTGGCAGCAGGGGGCTTTGTGGGGGCTCAGGCTGTCTCGCAGTGGCTGTTGCTAAGAGCAGCCTCCTTCCCAGCCCAGCGCATTCGTCGGGGCAGCGGGGAGACTCCCAGGGGAGGCTGGCTGAGGAGCAGGGAGGCACCGCAGGGATGCTCCAGCAATCCCCCGGGCACCCCCACCCCTCGACTGTCTGCTGGGCGGCCCCCTTTGCCAGGAGGCTGCCGACTCCGTCCCCCCTTCCCCCAGCACCACCGGGCTGGGCTTTCCCCGCTGCAGCAAGGCATCACCTCCCGTACCCCGAAAAGGACCCTATCCCGGCAGCCCGCACCTGCGGGAGCAAAGGCAGGCGGCGGCGGGGGTGGGGGCAGCTCCATGTCCCAGGCAGCGGCTGAAGGCTCTCACGCCCCCGGCCCCATCGCCCCTCCTCGTTTCACACCCCCCGTTCCCGGCACGGGCGGCCGGGCCGTACCTGTCAGGAGCTCGATCTTGTGCCGGAGCACCTTCATGCCGGGGCGGCGGGTCGCGGCGGGCGGGGAGGGCTGCGAGGGGGCGGCGGCGGCCCCGGCGCGGGGAGCGAGCG
>VZTD01003599.1:3704837-3787297 GCA_013397725.1 Rhagologus leucostigma
GCGCTGGGGGTTGCGGGGGGTTGCACGAGGGATGGAGGCTGCCGAGGGCACACATCACCCTGAAGGGAACCATTTAGGTCCCAGAGGGGGACCGTGATGGCCAATAGGTCCAACAGGTCCCTGTATTCATGGAGTCCCACAAGCAGGGGACAGTGGGAGCCTTGGAGAGCCCCAGGACCATGCACGAGGGGTCTGGGTTTCCCTGAGAGCAGGGGAAGGTGATAATCAAGGTGCTCGGGGAGGATCTGGGACAAGAGGGGACCCGTGAACAACACTGATACCTGGAACACAGCCATCGGTGGCCAAGGGATGTAGGGAGTCCTGGAGAGTGGGGCCGTGAAGGACAAAGGGCTTGGGAGTATCCAGGAACAAAAGCAAGGATGACAAGGGACCTGAGGGTCCTCTGGGGCATGGGAATGCAGGTTCCCCTGAGCACAGGATGGTCCCGAGCAAGGTTGCCAGGTGGTTCCAGGATAAGAAGGACCTGTGCAATGAGGGTCCCCACAGCAGGGCCATAATGGTCTGGGGCTGCCAGGGAATGCAGATGGTGACAGTCAAGAAGGATCACCCAGGAGTAGAGGCCATGACTGGGATCATGATGACCCCACGCACACTGATGCTGGAGGTGTAGGGTGGCAGCTGTTTGCAGCAGAGCAGGAAGTTGTGAATCACTTGAATTGTCCTGAATTGGGACAGTTGGTCCTGTGAGGACAGAGGGCCCTGGCCTGCCCCAGAGCAAGGGCTGAATCCTGCTTGTCTCCAAGCTGGGCAAGCCCATCCTGCCACTGTTCTGTCCTCTGTACTTCTTTGGTATCACTTGAACTGATTTTTTTCCCACCCCTAGGGATCTAACAGCTTCCATTCCCGTGCTGCCTGAGGCAACTGCACAGGACATACCATCCAAAACTGGCCCTTATCAAAGCATCCCCATGGGGAGCTGCTGAGGACCCCATCACCTCCTCTCAGCGGGCTTGGTTCCTCAGCACCTGGGTTGAATCAAGTATGCCAGAGATCAGCCTTATCACCCCTCAGCCAGCCATAGTGGCACACAGACCCCTCTGCTTCAGGGCACCTTTGCCTGCTGGGCCATGGGGTGCCTTGGAGTGGCCACAGGCAGCTCATCCTACAAACAGCTGCTGAGGGGCCGGAGAAATGTCTGTTCATACTGACATTCATCTCCATCCCTGGTACATCCATTTTAACAGCTTGTCCCAGGCTTTTTGGATGGCAACCAGATTTCAGCTGATTTCAACCTCTCCCGCTGAGTCACCACGAGTTCTGCATCCAGGCTGCATTCGCCTTTCCACCTCGAAGAGAGGAAAAGCCTGTGATGTCAGGGAGCTCAGGGACCCTTAAATCCCTCAACTAAGAGCTAGCCCCTCACCTAGAACTTCAGTGGGGTCAGATCTTCCCTGCCTTCAGCGCTGGCTTTCCCCCTCTTCTGTGGGTCCCACAGCCAAGAGGTTTCCTCTGATCTGGTCAGGGATGAGACAGTGTTGATTCTGATCTTCCTGACATTGCTCACATTTAAACCCCCTCCTCCTCCTTCAGTTGCCAGGAATTTCTATGGGAATAAATGATTTTTCATGCTTGGGATTTATCTTCTCCTCGGCAGTCACACCTTCTAGCAGAGAGGCAGAGGGGCCAGAACTGCTGAACCCATGGATGCCATTGATGGCAAGAGGAGGTGGCAGGACTACAGGCCCTGGGACCTTTCATTTTCCCTGACTCTGGAAGAAACCTGGAAAGATTTCATGGAAAAGACAGAGACCATAAAACTCCAACAAAAATGCCCCAGCATGACCCTTTCCCTCCCCACAAACTCCTGTTGTGGTGGTGCCATCTCGACCTGGCAGAGGTGAGCTGGGACCCCTAACCCTCTGCGCCCCTTGGCCACCCTTCCCACAGTGGCACCCACTGCTGGCAGTGCCACAATGCCTCGTCCTGTGGAGGACAGCTGGTGCTGGATGGAGCACAGAGCTGCCATCAGCAGAGAGGGACATAGAGGTGACCAGCATGGGAAGCAGAGGCCTGAATCCAAGGCCAAGGCAGGGCAGGGTTTGACACACGTCCGACAGCATCCTGTGCTGCACACAGGGCTGATTTGGGGGCAGGAGGTGAAGCAGCCTGGGGCAGATGTGCTGGCTGCCCATGCTGGCTGTGCAGAGACCAGCGTGATCGATGTGCCTGTATCGAAGGGCTTCACGGGGATTGGGTACCACCCCAAGGCACAGGCCAGTGACGACGTGCAGAGGACTCACAGCCAAATTTAGCCTCATTTGTGCGTGAGTGTGATGTTTTTATTCTTGCCCTTAAATAAAGACGTTGTTTGGAGCCAGTGGCTGCTGGTTCTGCCTTGCTCAGCCCTGGACCTTGGATGGGTTGTTTCAGTCAAGCTATTCAAAAGAGGGAGAAATGAGAATTAGCAGTTGGTGAGACATATCCCAAAGACCTATTTTCAAAAATGCTCAGGAGCCATTCCCCAGAATCCAGCGGTGCACACAAAGCAATGAGAGTGTGACTTTGGTGGCTGTGGGGATGAGCTGCTGCTGAGGCAGAGATGTCTTCCAGGTAAAGCTGCTCCGTGGGCATGGGATCACCTGCTGGAGCCTTGACCATAGTGAGGGGTGGCTTGACCTTGAGGCAGCAGTGCTGGGGTACCAGCTGCTGGTGATGGGCCCCATCCTGCATTCCACCCTGGATGGGCACCCCACCTCTAGGGCAGGCACAATCTGCCCCAGCCTTACATCCAAAGGGCAGCAAAAGGCCCACGCCCTTGCTGGCTCCAAAATAATCAGAGCCAGAATGACAGCAGGGCAATTAGATCTTGGGTGCCTCAAAAGAGACCCCTCAAACCCTGCCCAGAGCTCCCAGATTGGTGCCAGGCAGGGTTGATCCCCCCGGAACTGCTGGGCTTCATGCTGAACAAGGTGGGGCTACACTGCAGCACTGCCTGTGTGTGAGCTCAGGGCTCGGGCTGTGGGCAGGGACAGGGACAGGGACAGGCAGGAGCCAGCCCTGCTGCTCCACAGCCCGACACCACGCATTCCATCGAAGCTGCCTGGGAAGGTAAAATCCTGCAGGGAGCTCAGCATCCTCTCCCTGCAGCACAGCCCACGAGCCCGGGTCGGGAGCAGAGGCTCCGTGACCTGGCACAGGGCAGAGCCATGCTGTGCCCTGTGTGCCCCACAAAGCATGTGCTGGGGCTGGCGAGCTGCCCGTCCCCCCTGGCTGCCTCCTGCCCTCCAAATACAGGGCTACCAGTAATTTTCCATCCTGGCTCTGAGCTCTGCCCTAACGAGATGTTCTTCTATGTCCCTCTAATAGGGCTGGGCCCCATTCAAGTTTCTCTGTTCATTCAGACCCTGAGTCCCTCCCATTTTGCTGTTCAAGCTGCCCACCAGTTCTGCAGGACGTTTTCTCCTCCAAGCCCTGCTCCTCCCAGTGGTCACAGCCCCTCTGCCTCAGGGCAATGGGATAATTTTGTCCGAAAGCCAGGAAAAAAAAAAAAAGAAGACCATCAACCAGCCAAGAAAAATTCCCATGGCTCAGCTTCACTGGGGCCAGGAACAAGGGAGCCCTGGGGACTTCGCCCTCAGCCATTTCCAAAGCTGCCTCTGCACAGGCAGCTCTGCCTGGAACTGAAGGTCTGGGTCCATCAGCTGCACTGAGTGGCTGAGCACGTCAGAGTAAAGTTGATTTCCAGAGGAAGGTACCTGGCCCTGGGGCTCTGTGTGCCTGCAGCGTGTGTGCAGCTGCCTTCAACTCTTCCTTGCCATGAAGCTGCTCAACTCTGACCTCAATTCAGGCATTCACTCTGTGGGCCCGGACAGCCACCCACGGGCAGGAGACACCTCTTCCGGAGGGAGAATTCTCTGCCCATCTCTCCGGAGCAGCCCCCTCCATCCCTTCCTGCCTCCTCCCAGCCACAGGAGCGGGCAGCAGCACTGCCCGGGCCCACTGTGCTGCTTCTGCCACGGCCTCTTTTCGGAGCCAAGCCAGGCTTTAAATAAATACCTGTCAGCAGAGCCAAGCCGGGTGCTCAGAGTGACGGCATGTGTGTGTTTAGCAGGTTGATAGGCGTGAGACAGAGCAGAGACAGCAGGGGCTCTCTCCTCAGAGGCCAGACACTGGCACGCTCTCAAAGGCAGCATTAATCAGCATTTTCAACTGCACGGCACCTGTCACAACGCAGCAAAGTTGCCCACTCTTACCTTCCCTTGGAGGATGGAATAACGCCATTTCCAAGGGCTGACCTCTCTAGCTGCAAGCTGCTGTGATGCTTTAGGGGGAGGGTGATGGGTTGGGAACACTCAACTTCTGTTCTCAGAGTTTCCACCGTTCCCCAGTCCTCACCAGCTGCAGCCATCTGCAGTCCCTCCTCCTTGCTGGTCAAGAAAGCCTTCACAGAAGCAGCCCAACACCCAGCTCCCCTTGCCTGCACCCCACCAGCTCTGCCCCTGACCTTCTCCTTGGCCCTCAGCTGATCAATACCTCTAGCTCTGAGGGGATCCATCAATCCTAATGATTTCATCCCGCTTCTCACTAATGCACTCTCTTGTTGTGCTACATTTGGGCCATGGACCTGGCAGATGCTGGGAGAGAGGCAGAGGGCTGGCCAAAGGCGTGTCACTGCTGTCCCAGGACAGCACGTTAACTCTGTGCAACGCTACCCTCTCCACCCGAGGCAGGTCTTTGTCTCTTCCTTCCACAGCTCTCGGCTCACTGGACAACCACAAACCTTCCTCTCTCAGCTCTCCAGCTCCCTGCACACTCATCCTCTCCTTCCCTTTATAGCCCTGTCCCTTGTAGGAGAAACATAAGACAAAACTAAGTTGAAGTCTCCAAACTGGTTTGGGGAGAGCTGGATGCCAGATGCTGCCCTGGCCTGTGCATCTCCCCAGCCCAGGGGCTTTAAATCCAATCCTTGTATCACCCAGCCCTGGTAAGAGTGGTTTGCACCAGTGGGGTGCCAGATACCCACCCAAACCCACTTCTCTTGGAGTCTCCATGTGCTCTCGAGTCAGGGTGCTGCACATCTCTGGGGTAAAATGCCTCCTGGCGTGGCTGCTGGCTGTGTGACCATGCTGCTGCTTTACAGCTGACCCTGGCAGGGCTCCTGGAGCCCCATCCCACGTGCTGGGGTGCACCAAACAAGGGGCTCTGGCCCATCCTGGCACCGACCTCCGCTGCGAATCCAGTCACACGCACCCCATCAATAACTAAGCAAGATAACGAAATGAGCTGTCACAGCCAATTAACATGCCGGGCTTAAACGGCTTGGGGGCTTTCAGGGTGGAGATGAGGGGCCGGCTCCAGGCTCGAATGGCCAGAGGGAGGCAGGGTGAGGGGGTTTCATGGATTGCAGCCACCCCTCTCTGCTGGCTCCCCGGGCCAGGAGCCAGGGGTGGGAGGCCAGGGCAGTGCTTCCTGACAGCCGTGGGATCATCTCAGGGGTGTGTGGGCACCCCAGCCCCAGGCAGGGCCAGCAGAGAGGGACGGGCAGCCACGGGGTGACGGGTGTCAGACACCCCACACGGGGCTTTGGCCCCCAGGCAGACTCTCTTGCTAGGACAGCAGCCAGCACAAATGCCGAACCCAAAGGCTTCCACTTAAAGCCAGGGGGGATCTCAATGGCTGTCGCTGAGTGCCTCTCAATTAATTAGCATCCTGCTGATTCTACAATTGAGGCAATTGCTAAGGAGATTAAATCGGTCTCTGCCATGGGGCAGATGCTGTTCGCAAGGCCTGATTTGCAGCGATTTTCTTTTCCTCGAGCCTTTTTCCTGCCCGGTTGACTCAGCGGAAGCCCCAGGGTGCTGGATGCAGCCAGGACACAGTGGAGCTCCAGGGATGAGGGTGGGACCACTCAGTTAAATGCTACTGCACGCCCGGGGAGGGCTCGCTTGGGGGATGCTGTGTGAATCCAGAGCAGTGCTGGGTGATCAGAGCCTGGCCATCCAGGGAGGCCGTGATCTGTTCACCCCATTCCGCCTGCATCAGCAGGGACAGACTCAGCCGGGCAGCCAGAGCTGCATTTGTGCACCTGAGAGCCCAAACTGAAAGGAAAAATAACAGCTCAGCCTCCAGGCAGAGCTTAGTAAATCCACCATGACCGCAATAAACCCTGCCGATTTGGTGCAGACTTGGAGTAAGCACAAATGCACAGGGCAGTACGACAGAGTACAGCCCTGTCCAGGAGGCTTGGCTCCACTCCACCAGCACGCCTTGGGTCTCCACCAGCACAGCTGAGGGGAGGGAGGACTTTTCTCTGGAAGCCTTTGCAAAGGGTAGGATTCCCACAGTTGGTTTGTTAATGCTGCCCAGGGCCCGTGCATGGCTTGTTCCCTCACCCCAGCAGAGAAAGGGCCATTCAGCCACCCACGGGCACAAAGAACACTTACGAAAGGGGCTGCAGGATGTCAACCAAACAGCCAAAAACCTGCAAATCTTGTATTTTTAAGTGAGGTATGGGCAAGTAACTCATCTTAAATCCTTGCTGTGATGGGAGCCTGTCTGCAAAGATACACCCACCCTGCCGAGGGTGGTCCCACAGCAAGAGAAACAGGCACATGTGAGGGCTGCTTTGATTGTACTTTGATTACCGCATCTGCTTCACTGCTTCCTCCCAAGTGCATCGCTGCCAAGTCCCACAGCCACCTCCTCACTCCACTTTTGCTCTAATGCCTGAGAAAAAAAAAAAGCCACACTACACCCCAAGCATTTGGCAGATTCTTGGTCTGAAGTCAGGGGAAAAATTGTCTTTTATGTTCAGCAAGGGTTTGTAAGGGTTTGTCACAATCCTCCTCTGCTTACTCTGGGGAGAACCCAGGGCCCTCAAGGGACCAACAGGACAGCCAGAGACAAGCCCTGTCCTACAAGCCACACAAGCTGAGAGTCCAGTTTTTAACCTCCATTTGATTTCTGCCACCCTTTTTTGTATCACAGCATCACAACAGAGATGGAACAGCATCATCATGACCCTCAGGAGACATCTCCTTAGCACTGCCCATTTCTGAAACACAGAGAAATCCAAGGAGGGTAAGTCTGGGACTGTTTTCAGGGTTGCAGTTTCTCAAGCTCATCTGCAGGCAAACTGGGATTCCTTATTCTGTGTCCCTCTATGCTCCTCACCCCCCAAACCCTGCTCAGCCCAGCTGCTGCCTGTGCCTTGCCTCAACCCAGCAGTGGAAAAGTGCCTTCTGTCCTACAACAGAGATTTCTGCGTTGCACAGGTCTAGCTGGGAATCCCAAAGAAGGTACATTTCCCCCAAGGTGTGGGGGAGCACTGCAAGGAGCTGCAGCTCTAAGTCCTCACAAAGGCTAACGAAAGGCAATGGACCAGTGTGTCCTGCCAATCCAGATACAAAGGATACTGAGGCCACTGGCACTGCTTGGCAGCCTGCCATGAGGAATAACTCTTCAAAAATAGAAGCACGCTAATCTGAGGAACCTGCTGGTATTGTCAATGACATTAATGAAGTGTTTGGAAAACCAGAACAAATGCCTTGGCTTTCCGGGGCTGTGCCCCCCTTGTAATTTTCCACAGCAGCCGAGGAGTGCTCTGGTGGCAGCTCAGTGTTCTTGGTGATCTCCTGCTCCCCAGAGCAGAGCAAGGAGTCGGCTCTGGGATCTCCCAGCAAGCCTGGCCCCTGTGCAGCAAAGCCTGGCCAGCCCTCAGGGAAGAGGCTCCCCAGAGCAATTTCCACTGTGAAGCAAAGCCCATCAAGCATACTCAGTGTGCCCAGGGGAGGTGGAAGCTCACTGTCTCCTCTTCCTTCTTGTTTTCATTCCTTTTCTCAAGCCCCCTCTGGGTTCTCTTTCACCACCATGGTGAGGGCCTGCGGGATGGCAAATTTCTCCCTGGCAGAAGAGCTTTGGATTCCACAGCTTTCTCACCACTTCCTTCCTTCTGCAGCAGTCAGTAATCCTTCATTTTCACTGCCAGCCATGACATCCACTCTTCATGTATGCTCTAATCTAGGACAAGGCAGAGCAACCTAAACTCAGATTTCAATTAAAATTTTGAACGAAGCTTTTGTTGCAGCTGGTTACCAAAAAACGGAGAAAAATCACCACTGAGGATCAGAAAAGCTTGTGCTCCTAACTCAGCCAGGTGCCACTGTGTCTCTCATAAAAACAGTATGTGGTGTTGCAGCATGTCAGTTCTCAGAGCACTTCTTGTTGCTGCTCCTCCTGGTTGCTGCTCAAATTTTGCCTATTTTTTCACTTGATTGCAACGAAAACATCTGTGGCAATACTGTAAAATGTGTCTATGGACTGCTTTGTCATAAACATCAGTAGTCCTTCAGTTTAAAAGCTGAAGGACATGGAGAGAAATAAAAGTCCTTTCCAGACCTTCTCCAGGTAGTTCTGTAATGAAGATTTATTGTACCATTCTGAAAACACACGAGTTCAAACTCTAACTTAAAGCTTGCTGCAGTGCCATGGAAAAGGACAGCTGTGTTCACAAAAAGTAAAGAGCACTCGTACTTCTGGACAGAAGAAAAGCCAACCAAGATTTACTGACCAAATACTGTAATTTAAAATTACAGGATCAGATTTTTTTAAGGGTCTTAAACTCACAGTTACTAGAAGTGACATGTCCTACCTACAAAAAGCCAGTGACATTGAAGACTATTTCAGGGATTTTTTTTTCTCCCTATTCTGAAGGCTGTTGCACAAAATGTTGGCAAGTGAGCAACCGTCTGCTTGGATTTTGCATCCAGCAGTAGAGAAGAAAAATGTTCTTACAAACGCAGGAAAATTCATTTGGATAGTCACCAAAACCAGTCCAGAAATTGACGGAACTAATGATTTTGGTTATAAACCAGCTACATCCCAAAGCCAACATCTCAGTAAAATAATATTTCCAATTGAAAGATGCTTCTTGTCACAGATGGACTTTAACTTGATTCCCCTGCAGCACTGATCACAGCTCTGCCGTGGTACATGAAGTGTTTGCCACAGTGCCTTGGAGCAGCAGGATCTGGATCCAGAGACAGCCAATTCCCACCTCCCACCCACCACTACAACAAAGTCGAGGTAACATGGAGTCATCTCCACCCATCTTATGTTCCTAAAAACGCTATTCATTAAAGCAATAGCTTATTGATTGGCTGGTAGGGTCTCTGCCACAACCCGTGCAAGCTGCCAGTCCCCACCTGGGCTAAGTCAGACAGGAACTATTTCTACACTGGTACAACTGCACAAATTAGCTCCTGACCACATAATCTGTAAGAGCAGAAGGATTATCTACCACACTTTTGTAGAGACCTAGACTTTTCTGTTTGATTTTTCTGCTGCGGGGCAATTAACAACAGACTTTTCACATTACGAGCATTCCCTTACCAAATATTTATTCAGGATAAAAATCCAGAAATGGACGACAAATGCATAAGCCATTATGTGCCATTAAGTCATTAAGTGCAGCAGCATTTCATCCTGCACATAGTTGAAATACTTGGTCAGGCAAGCTTCCAGTTAGTCTCCTGTGGCAGGACAGCTGGCCCTGTGCAGCTGTGGGGGAGGCACCACGATGGTTGTGAAGGCACAACACCGCCCCCCTCACCACCCCCACAGGCTGAGCTTGAACATCTCCAGCCAACGAATGGCCCTTTGTACTCGAGGTCTTGTTTGAAGCATCCAATATCCAGGCGCATCTGCAACAGTAACAGCTCCTCTGAGACCTGGATCTTGCTGTCACCTCCCAGGGATTCCCAAAGAAGTGGAAGTGCTCAGCAGCATCAGGATCTGGCTCCTCTGCTTAGGTTCTCCACAAGGTCCTCCTTCTAGAGAGGCTTAGAAGCACCTGTAGGATGTCTAATACTGCTTCCAAAGGACAGCCATCCTGATGACTGCAGGAATTAAGTTCTACAGAGATAACCATGTCTTCTGTCTCCAGTCCAGTGGGACTTGAGATGATCTAGGTTTAAGGGCAGCCACATGGGATGATAACCACTGTGCTGATTAGCAAGTTCCAAATCCAGTCACTCCTACTGGCAAGGATGACATTTACCAGGATCATTTTCCTAAATTCATTTAGATGGATCAGAAGGAAGGAAACTCAGTTCATTTGCTCTGTCCCTTCGACTAACCAAATTTAGAAATCGGAAGAATTTCTCATGGAGAAACAAATACCTCAAAGGTTGGTAACAGGGCAGAGTTTCCATTAAAGTTTCTGCTTTTGATCTGGTCCAGGACTTTACTCTTTGCTGCCTTCTGTTTCCTCCTCCGTAGAACACCCATCACAGAGACATCCAGCACAAAAGCCACAGACATCAAACAAGAACACTCTTTCCTGCACAGCACCAAGGTCACAAGGGCCAAAAAGGGAGACAGAGGACAAGGCAGCATGAGACCTGTGCAGCTACTTGCTGTGTGGGTTTGAGGAGGTTTTTCTCTCCAGGGCACTAGCACTGTGTATAGAAGTTAGCAAAGAAAAATATTCCTGCCTCACAAAGAGCACCTGTTCCACCTCAGTGTGTAAGAAATGAAAAAAAATTAATGCTGTATCACATTTTTTCCACATCACTGGGGCTCTCTAAAGAACAGGGAACCTGGAAACAGCTGTTCATAGAATCAACAGCTTTTTCCAGGAGGTTGGGATGGGAAGGGCAACATGAAATATATAAATTACACTTCTTTCCGGATCTGGTATTGTAAATATCAATTTGGAACAATAATTAGTATTTATTACCCTTTTAGAAAATCCTCTCATAGCCTTTCAGCCACCTAGCAAACACTTTAGCTGCAACTCCTCAGGAGTGCTACGAGTAAGCTGTAAGGCTGTTCAGTGGTGTGATCTATTTTTTATACCCCTGCCCTCTGCCTTTAAAATTTTCACTAATCTAATCCAAAGTTGTTACAGAAGAAGAATTCCCATTGATGGACAGGGAGCCTGTCCTTCCGTAAACTGATTCATTTTTCTCTTCTACGACAGGCTGTAAATCTATGCCTCCCACTGAAACTTCATTATCTTCAGGTTTTTAACCATCCACTTCCGTGAGCTTTCTTTTCCCATAGTTCTGCACCAGACTGGAAGCTGTGATTTGAGAAGCCTGTCCCTTTTCCCAGCACTGGAAGTCATTCAGCCCTTTCTGGCCCACTTGAAAGAGAGCCCGTTCCAGCTCATCGAGCCGAGCCACCAGCGCAGACGTGTCCTCGTTGTAGGCGTTCTGAGAGGAGTCCATGATGCGGCGGAAACGGGCAATGAACGTCTGAAGAAAACAGACAGAGTCACTGATAGGTAACACAGAGCAACCCCCAGCTCGAACCTGGAGGCGTGAGCTTTCAAAACTGCAAAGCCAAAGGTTTAGGCTCCTGTTCACAGCAAGTCATGGGTCTGCAACCAGCACAGCACTTGTTAAGCTTGGCTACAAAGACAAAACCACTTCACGCCTGAGCTGGGACATCAAATGCCTGATACTGGACGGGAAGCAAACACAGAATTGGATTTTGGCTGCTTCCTCACAACAGGCTTGAGGAGGCCACAGGATACAACACAATTATGATCTATTCCCTCTCACTTATTAAACAATCATTGCTTTAGAGCGGGAGGAATGAATCTCATGCCACAGCAGCTGCTGCAGGAACGTGCAAGCTGCAAGTTGTGAATGTCCTGGAAGTTAAGCCAAAGTGCTGCTGAAAAGCATTCAGTCTGCTAGAAAAACACTTAACCATGAAAAAGGTGAAAAACCAAACCAATCTACAACTTACAAATAGCATTTTGGAAAGCTAAGCAACAAGACATATTTAAGGTATTTTATTTTCCTCTCTATCTTTGCTTTTGGGAATTGGAAAAAAAAAGGGTCAGAACTCCTTAAAAACTGTGCTTTGTTATTTCAGAAGTTGATTTTAGAATCCTCAGAACTCCTAGGATAAATGTATTATAAATTAATAACTGTCATTTTGACTTTGTCACCAAACAGTTACACTTCCCATTCATAGCTCCAGAATATTTCAGAGCAGGTTTTTAAGTCAGCACAACTCCCCTCTAGTTTGCTTTTAAAAAGAGAAATCAAACCTAGCGTGCTTTGATTTCTCTGTCAATGAGTTCTACTGAGGCTTTTTTTTCCTTAAGATGTCCATTAGCAGAAAGAGAAAAGACAAGGAAAGGCGTGGGCACCTCCTCAATGCACAAAGCACATATTCAGTGGACAGCTCCAGGAAAGCAGCAGCACTTTAAAGCCTCTCTGCATCAGCCTTAATGTAAAGCACAGAGAAAGGAAAAAAAAAAATGCAATAAAAATCATCGCAGCCCACTTAGAGACCTGGCTGAAGAGATCTCAGAGCTGTTAGCGGTTATGTTTAAAAGCTCAAAGAGACTGAAGTCCGGAAACAGACAAAGATGACATCTATCTTTTAAAAGAGAGAGGGGAGGATGGAGAGGGAGAAAGGAAGAGCCAGGGAATTATAAATCCATCGGCATCAGTTCCTGGAAGCATACTGGAACGAAGAAGCAATACAGAAACTTCTGCAAGAGAACAAAAGAATAACAGCCATCGTGGACTTGCCAAGAACAAACTCCCAGAGCCCAGCCTGGTTTCCTGCTAGGGCGGGATGCCAGGCCTCGCACAGGCAGGAAAAGCAGCAGAGGGGTATCTGTCATGGGGCGTTCTTGGAAGATTTAGCTAGACCACCCATAGATGGTCAGGAGAGACAGCCATCATCCACAGCTCCTGAGCTCCTCACACACTGAGTGGAGTTCCACTGGGGTCTCTGTGGAACCAAGTACTGTTGGAGATGTTAATTAACGAGCTTGCTAAAGGAATAGAAGCTGTGCTTATTAAATCAGCAAGCAACATGCAGGAGAAGGAGAAGGGATAACTACAGGCATGTCGGGGAGCAGAACTCTTAATTCATAACAATCCTGACAAATTAGAAATATGGTGTGAAAACAACAGGATGTAATTCACTCAGGACTAGCAGAAGGTTTTACATTAAGGCAGAAATAGCACAAACTCAGGAAATTATTTGTTTGCAGATGCAACCTGTACCATCTCACTGTGAACTGCAAACCAAACACAGATCCATGTGACTGCATCGTGACAAACCAGATGCTGCACCACGATGAGCCAAGAGCATCACAGCCACACAAAACTCACAAAGTAATCCTTTTGTTTTCATCAGCACAAGTCCTGAGCATGAGACTGCAATGCTGTTCAGGGCACGGCACGGTGGATGCAGACCCACTGGAGAGACACCAGCAGTGCACAATGAGGGCAATCAGAGGTTAGGAAGCATGACCCATAGAGAGATATCAAATGAACTGGGACTGCTGCAGGAAGGAAGAGAATAATCTGTCCTCAGCATTTACTGCGTATGAGACAAACAGCACGGAGCTTGTATTGCTATGAAGAAGCTTTGGTTCAGACATTAGAACAAACCTGCTAAGGTGAGGCTGGCGAGGCACTGAAAGAGATTGCCCAGAGCAGTGTGAGGTCTCAGCGTTAGAGAGATTTAAAGATCGGTACAGTTAAATAACGTTACATCTCCTTCAGTCCTGTTTTACAGGATTTTATGAAATACCATATTTACAGTGTGGTGGAAATGCCAAGCTAAAATTACACTCCTGGATGCACACTGGAGGCTTCCAGCACCAGCCTGTGCAGTTGCCAAGAGGGTCATCCATATTCAATCCAGATGTCATTTGGATTAAACCAGGATATTTTTCCTGAAGACTGCTAAGCAGCTGGGATGAAAAGGAAGACAGTAAAACACAAACCCAAATTTCAAGACCTGGTTCAGATACTTGCCTGCAAGATAGTCTGAGCTATCTCAGGATTCTCTGGATTCTCAAAATTCAGGAGCTGTGAGCCAAATCCATAGTAGTAGGGCCCCATTTTATGCAGATCAACCACATTGGCATCAGCACTGAACACCGTTCTCCAGGCTTCCTTGTAAATCTTTGGCAGTTCCACAGAGATGATTCTCCTTTTGCTGTCGTGCAGCCCTTTAGCAAGCCACAGTGGGATTTCCAGCTTTGATCCCTGGAGGAATGAGAGAAGCCAAAAGTTATCCTTGCCATGAAAGTACACCTGAAGCAGCCTCAAAGACAGAGAGTGAACTTTATTAATGAAGATCCAGCATTACAAAAAGTCAATTTTGTTTTCAGAACAGTCTTTTGTGACTGTTAGCATAAACCAGACACCCTTCAGAGGCGTTATTACCACAAGACTCAGAAAGCGGACTTTTTATTGATGCTCTATGGTTTAACAATTGTCAGATTATGAAACAGCAAGAGAAGAAAAAGCGGAAAAACCCAAACAGGCAAAGCGCACACGATAAACGCAAAAATAACTTTTGAGAAAGTAGCAGGGGGCACCATTGCAGTGACCACGAACAGAGGGCGGCCGGGCCTGGGAGGCGCGACAGGAGGCGGGGGCGAGGCGGCGGCCCCGGGGCAGAGCCCCCCGCGCCCCGTCCCCTCCCGGCAGCGACAGTCCCGTGTCCCCTCCCCCGTTACCTCCGGGACGGACTCGGCGCTGCCGGCGCCCTGCCCCAGCAACACAGCCAGGCGCGGCAGCGCGCTCTCGGCGCGCCCCGGCAGCTTCTCCTGCGACATCAGGATGTCGTCCAGCGAGAGGAAATTCTCCTCCATGCCCAGCCCGGGCCCCACCGGGAAATACGAGTCGGACACGGCCGGNCCCGCGGCTCCCCTGCCTGTCCCGTCCGTCCCCCGCACACCAGCCCGAGCTGCGTGAAAGGGGAGTCTTGGGAGTCGTATCAAGACAGGACAGGATAAATTCACACTGACATTGGGTGTTGCGGGGAAATTCCTGGCTGTGAGGGTGGGGAGGCCCTGGCACAGGTTGCCCGGAGAAGCTGTGGCTGCCCCATCCCTGGAAGCGTCCAAGGCCAGGTTGGACGGGGCTTGGAGCAAGCTGGGATACTGGAAGGTGTCCCTGCCCGTGGCAGGGGTTTGGAACTGGATGGGCTCTAAGGTCCCTTCCGACACAAACCATTCCAGGGATCTCTGCTTGCGGCAGGGCAGGCTGGGCACAGCTACCCTGTCCCCCTGAGCCCCGCAGTGCTGAAGGTGCTGCCCCAGCGCAGGGCCTGGCCCCTCAGAATGGCTGTTCCAAAGGCAGAAATGTTTCCCGGTGGTTTAAACACCTCCATCGGCACCCACCGGGCAGTTTAGGGAAAGCCAAGGGAATGCTGCCCGCTTGGTTGGTTGTGCCCGTGTTTCTCCTTGGCAATTAAGGACGTGGCTCATCCTGCAGAGCACATGATCAGGCTGATGGATGTGGCTGTGCTGAGTAGGCAGAAGGCAGTGCTAATGAACTGTGTATACCTTGGATTTCAAGGGGAGGCTACATCCCAAAGTAATTCATTTTAGTGCTGTAATATAAATAATCAAGTCGTGTTTTGATGGCAGAATCAAGTACCCTGTGCTAAATACTGGGTTTGGTTGTATAAGGATAAAAGCACTGGTTATCCCCCATTTTGATCAGAATTTTACTTCACTTTAGAACCTGACCTTGTGCTTTTTTTGCTCATCGTTTTGTTGTTTCAAAAGTAGTTAATTTTTCATCAGATTAAAATTTTCTTGCTATTCCCTGAGCTGTATATGCTGAAAACATTATTTTTTCTATAGACAGTGGTCTATAAAATAACATTTAAATAATCTAGTAAATATTTCAGTCTTTGTTCTGCTGAGGAAGGAAAATAAACAATTGAGCACTGTTGAAACACCTAACAATTTCCCTGAGAAATAATCGTGGAGTTATTTATAGGGGGTTTGATGATTTTCTTAATGACATTTTCAGTCCATGACTAAGGCGTAACCCAATGCATCTTTAATCATCTTTTAATTCTTACGACCTCAGCATTCTTCCTGATGCTGTTTGCTCAAGCTGGATCCACTGTGATTTGTTATTGTTTTTATGCTGGTATTTTAACCTCTTCGTCAAAGTCAGATCCATGCAAAATAATAAAATTTGAACCAGTTTATTAAATCTTGTGCTGTTTTATTTCGTACTAATAAAAATAAAGCACAGACGGTGTGGGCTGAGACCTCAGGATGATGTGCTTCCGTCACGTCCACGTCCCCTGGGTACCATGGCAGTCTGTGCTATAAAAATCCAGCCAACAAAGAAATGGTGAGATTTTGTGAGCTGTGTGAGCAGAAGAAATGTTCCCATGTGTGTTTGTCAGTGTGACGCCCACACACTGCTGATTCCAGTGTCCCCTTTCTCCATTAGCCAGGTACATTAAATACTGACAGCAGCTGTAAGGGCAATGCATGCCCCCAAAGAGAGATTTAATGTAAAGGTCACTTCTTGTAAGATACCATATTTTTATCCGTGGCGTAGAAAACAGACATTATATTAAATTTAGCAACACTAACTGGTCCTGTATTGTTTTTGTGGTTTTGGTTTTTTTAAATGAGAGATTAAGACTCTCTGGAAAATAAATCCTTTTATCTGTGCACATTTTCCAGATGAGTTGCAGGGCAATTTCTGAAAGCTCTTTCTAAAGCACAGTTGTGATAAAATTATAGTTTGCTGAATTGGATTAGTAAAAATATTCCCTGCTTAATGAGGTTTAGGAAACAAATCTCTCTGCTAAACATGAAAGTGTGCACTGTGTGAGTAAGAAGAGAGAACTATGCAAATGGAATATGCTTTTTCCAGGGTGCACAGCTAAGACATCTGGAAAAAGAAAAACGAAAAGCACAATTTCCCTGTGTCCCAAGATGTCTCAGCCTCCAGCGTGTGATACAGAAATAAGCGCAGAGGTGCAGAAAGCCTGAAGTACTGGGTAAAACTGAAAGAACAGAGGAAAAGATGTTTACACGCACTGTAAAATCAGTTGAAGAATGGTTCTTTTGTGAGAATTTTAAAGAAAAATGAGTTTGGTAGACAAAATTATGTCAGCCCTTTTTGTAGTATGTTTGCCTTCTCATCCTGAGAAAGGTACCAGGCAGGTTCTTATTCTTGAACACTTGTGTGTGAATCTTAGTGTAAAAATATGCATAACGAGCCCAGCATCCTAAACCATATTATATTCCCAAAAATATGATTTCAAGACCTTCCTGAAGGAAAAGGAATGTCTTGTGTCATAACTGATATATGCCAAAAACTGAGTAATGACAGAGCAAAGCGTTACAGAATTAAGGTTGAGCTGTGCTGAATAAAACCCAAATTACTTGAATGTTCAGTAGATAAATTAGAGGATTGCAAAGTACAGGAAAGAGTAAAATCTTAGAAATTGAGGAACAGCTGTTACATCTGATCTATATACTTCTTAGATCTTGAATAACACAGAATTCAGCCAATTAATATCAGATAAATTTGGGGAAGCAAGGTTATATTACCTGCTTCTTTCCGGGCCTTTAATCAGAGCAGGCTGATGTCTGTGTGCCTTGCAGAGTTGCTGAGCTGTGTCACGTCAGCATGTGCATGTGAGGTGATGACAGAGGCAGCTGATAGAGCCATCCTGGGTAATCTAAATAGCATTAAATACGTGAAGTAAGTCAGCTGAAAGAGCTGTAGGATGCTGATGAGAGAAGGAAGTACCTCTCCCTGTGGCCTCTCCTTACCTTACTTTTTAAGGTCAAAGTGGGAGAGGAATCATCAGTCTCTACATATTGGACTAAACCACAGCACAAATTAAGGTTAATCTTGAGTCTTTTTCCCCTCTGAGGTAGAGAGCATTACAGAATGATTTGCTTTTCTTATTTGCATTTGTTATCCAGCAATCAGAAATGCTGGCAGGGTTTATTGATGCTTTGACATCCCTAGATGAGACATCTGACTGCGGCGGTGTCTAACCCTGGCTGAAGGATCCTGAGTAGAACCCAGGCGTGTGGTGTTCACACTCCTGAGAGCAGAGCTGGTGGAAGGCAGCACACACTGTAACACAAATCCCTCACCCACAGCCCCGGGCAGAATGTCTGAGTCGCTTCAGCTACTTATTTACTAAGTAGCTGATGCTACTTAGCTGCTCCTTTCCCTCCTGAAAGCTACAGTCAACAAATTTGCTTTTCCTAATCAGTTAACTTGCCTGTGGCAGTGGGAGACCTTATTTGTAAATCGTGCTATGTCTTTGCTACCCATTTGTTGTGCAAATACGGGCGTGTAACTCAAGTAAACCAATTGGCTTCAGTAGGATTATCCTGAGGGAGTTAAGTGCTGCGTCACAGGGATAAACTCTGCTCTCCAAGAGAAAGGTTCTGCAGTCCAGTACAGCTTCATTTTTTGAAGGAAAAGGGGTAGCAGCACAAATCAGTAGTAAAACTGGGGAGATAATCACTTTCCTGTTCCATTTATCTGCAAATGTGAGATGTTCAGCAACAGTATTAAGGATACACCATATTCATATTTACATTTCAGAGTATCATTCCTTTCCACGTGGAGGAAGTGTGGAGGACTGTGTCCTCACATATCCACACTTACTGCAGATGGGAGAACAGCCACAGAAGAAATTAAGGGATTTAGGGTAACCAAACGTCCGTCCTATGGGAAGGACCTTTTGGCTTCCATCTTCCAGGCAAGGGTCTCTTAGCCAGAAAGCAGCAGGGAGTCTGGCCAGCTTGTACAATGAATTTCAAAATCTTTTAAACACCTTCTAAAAAAGGAGTATTGAAGTTATAAGATCAACCAGATGCTATAGCTTGCATTGCAAAAAAAAAAAAAATTCTGAAAGAACAAAAACGTTTCTAGAATTCCAGTATTTTTCCCAGCTGTCATTCACTCGATTATGCAGGAGTGGATTCAGCACTTTCCAAGGCTTTTTCCACAATTGTGTAGTTTTTCTGGTAAGTGGAAAGTCACAGTTAAATCAGCAGCAGGCATTTGAAGAAGATTTCTTGTTTTAAGGAATGGTGCCACGTTGCTAAAACTTTTGATGGTTTAGTTGGGAATGCTGCCAAAATTGTTAGTGTTTCTTCCATTTGGAGTTCCCTAGATGACAATTCACTATTGTTTTTGTTTAGAAGTGTGGGAAAATTATGATTGTGATAACTGCCTTTAACAAGAAATTAAGGAAATTGCTGATGACTCTGCAGAATTTTGTATCCACAACAAATTCTAAAGGGGTGACATTCCTCAAACTTTTAGTGTTTCAGGGTGACTGTGATGATGTGAGTAGAAAACTCACAGTATTTCAGTTTCTTTCACATCCACTCACATGATGAGGATGAAAGAAAAGTACTGTGTTCATTCTTGACAGGGAGACCCCTTCCTACTCGTAAAACACTCAAGCTGCTGAGCAAAACAATGAATCCTTTCCACAGCAGAAAACATTAAACATCAGCAATTTCTTTTTCTTGTGTCTCACCATTCATAGTAAATATCCTAGGGAGATGTTGGAAATGATGCTCTTCCAATTAAGTTGTATGAACTCCAACTCTATTCAGCTAAAGGCTGTTCAATGCCCAGAGACAAAAAACATCTAATGAATCAATCTTTGTGCACAGAAAAAAAACTTTTTCTTTTTTCTTTTTCTTTTTTTGGTAGGAAATTACATAAAAACTAGAAACTGATGACCTGTTTGAAAGGAAGAGACAGGGGTGAGTTGCTATATGAGCTTCTCTGTCTAAAAGATGTGGGGGCTTTTTTTTTCTGAGCTATCCAGGACATTTCCAGTAAAAACAAGCTAAAATCTGCAGCTTTAATGCTGTGAAGAAGAGATTATTCTTTGTCTTTCAGACTCAGATAAGCAATTGTAAATCTGGCTACAGATATTTTTCATGCTTTTCTTTTTATATCCTAATACTCCTTTTTTCATTCTAGGTTCTCAATCTTATTTATATTACTGTGGAGAGTTTTATTGAGTGAGTTACTGGGAAAAAAAAAAAGAAGCAACCCTACATTTTTCTCAAGATTCAGAATGAAAGCTTGAATTCTGAATTGCAGGGAGAGTACGTTCCTACCAACTCGCATATATGCAATCAGTCAGTTACCACAACATGAATGCCTTCTAAACAATTTCTTCACTGCCTTCATTCAGATCTCTTCTATCTGGCTTCTTCAGGATCACAAGCTGGAGAGGATGCAGTCATCTGCATTTCATGTGTTCAGCTGCCTGTGCTCTTTGAACCATGGTTTCAGCGTTACTCCAGCTCTTCATCTGTCAGCACTAGATGAGCAGAATGCTGATATTCCAGGGCTTTTTCAGAGCATAAATGCTCCTTTTGGCCCATGGCTCACTGCCTTCAGCCAGCAGAATCTCTGAATTCCTTAAATGTGATTGCCTCTTGGCTGCTGCTTTTCAGTTCTGGACTGTGGATATGTGGGCAGGTTGTCCCGTGTTTTTTGAGGCACACTAGAATAGGAAAAGATCCAAACTCTTTCTTCTCTGATCACATATGGGAAGGGAAATGTAACAGCACCTCACTGGAGCACACTGCATTGTGTCAAAAAGGAGAGAATCTTGTTCTTAACTTGTGAGGAAACTTTTCATCCTTCAGTAAAAGAAAACACTGTAGAAATGTCAGGTTACACTGAATACATGCTGAGAATTTGGCTGATATAATGTGATTACAGTCAGAATGAGCACGCCAAAAAATTCTGTGTCCCAGAATTCTGTGTGTGAGAAAGACTATTAATATAATATCATCTAGGAGTTTCACGAGGAGCAGAGCAAGCCCAGTTTCTTGCTGGCATTCCTGGTGTCATGGTGAGTTAGAGAGGTGGCTGCTGTGAATCAGTTTCTAGAGGTGGGCTGAGAGCAGCAGTTTCTGAGCTGTTCAAAGGCATCACAGGCAGAATGGAAGATTTGGGCAAGGTTTATCAGAGAGACCCTCCCGCTGAGTCACGAGGAGCAGAAAGGACCCCCCCCCTTGCTTTCTAAACCCCTTCTCAGAGACAAGATGCAGCTGGTTCCAGCTCTACCCCCAGACTTGGTCAGTGGTTTATGTCTGAAGGATTATATAGGTGTAATTGAGCCTTTGTACAACTTTGACTTTCAGGAGCAAGGATGGTAAACCAAATATATTTATATGAATAAAATAATTTATTTATTTGAATTGATGATTTTTAGATTAAGAGATATTAATCAGAATTATTTACTACACAGAATAGGTAGGTATAATTCCCAGTGCACTATTTATTGCAGCATTATTGAATCAATAATATCCAAGCCAGCAAAATAATCATTAAGCAGAGGTTGATGTTACTCATAGCAAGGTTGATGTTACTCCATAGCAAGGACCATGGGCAAAGCTCTTTTGCTCCTGTGATGTTTAACGCTGCTGCTGCTGCTGCTGGCTGGTGTCAGCATTCTTCATCACCAAAAGCAGCTGACCCTCCTTCCAGCACTGCTCACTTTTGCACTTAGGGTGAATTTAGAGCCTTTTCACTCCCACGGGGGCAAAGCATCCTGATACAAAGGGATGCCTGTGGGCCCCTGCAGGTTCTTCTACCTACTATCACTTGCCAGACCAGGTGGTGGGAGCTTGGGAAGCATGTGGGGAGAGTTTGAGAGGTTAACCTTTGGAGTCCAGGGATTAAGGGAAAGATGCAATTCATTTTGAGCATCCTACCTGGAAGAATTCCAGTGATTCACAGTGTGGGGGAATGCAAAGAAGAGACAAGACAGGCAGCTTGCATCGTCTGACAGCTGAGTGGCTCTGTAGTTCTGAGAACATCCTGTCTCAGTGTATCCTCAGATCTGACAGCTTTGCTCTGTCAGGCAGGGACTGCTCTGTGATCCTGTAAAGTTTATCTTGGTTTTCATGAAACACCCCTGTACATGCCCAGCAATATATCTCGTTGCCAGTAAGTCAGCAGCGTGCAAGTGCCAGCAGCTAAATATCCAGGAATGTTATATTCAAAAGTGACAAAACCCCATGAGATGTGTTAAAAGCAAACACATTTTATCTGGACTTTGTGGCTTGTACTCAGTGGCAGCCTTTATCACACAAATACAGATGAGGATTTTTGACAGGGTTTTAACCTCTTCTAAGAGAAGCTGCGTATCTTTTGATTTTCTCATTTTTCTTACAATCCTGTATTTACAAGCAGAGCTAGTAAAATAACAGAAAAACACATTAAGTGGGGAAGGTTTGGTAAACCCAGCATAATCTCATTGAGACGACTGATGGATTTAGATTTTGTTTTCAAAAAAAAGAGTTCAAAAATCTATCTCCTCACAGAATTTGGGGCAAAATACTTCCATGGTATAAATAGATGTAAATCCACTACAGGAAGTGCAGCTATATCCATTCACGGAGGGTGATTTTGTTGTTTTGTTGATACCATCAACGTGTATCAACATGTATCTGTGGATAGCAATTCAATATTACAATTAGCAGTCCTTAAAGAAATTGACACCTTCTTTGACGGGTGCTTCAATGCAAATGCTTTGCTTTTCCTCTCTTTTGACTAATAGTCTCCATCCTGGAGCTGCAGAGTGCATTAAGTGTTGCGTCATATACATTTTTGCCTTTCCCTTATGTCCCTTCTGAGACCTGTATGCAGGGCAGAGTTGTTTCTGTGCTCCAGTTCGAAATGCCCACAATTCTATGGCTTTCTAGCAGAGATGTCAGACTGGATGATAGTTGTTTTTTACTTCAGGTGAAACATGATAGAGTTTGTGGTTCCTAATGAGCTCGTTCCACAAACCAAGTCTCAGCTTTGTGACAGTGAAATGTGTGAGTCAGACCTTGAAGATAAAGGTCTTATGCAATTGCTTAAAATCGCAGCAGGTTGTTTATAACATCCTTTGCATTCAAGCCTACTTTGGCTTTAAGCATTAGGAATAATTCTGTGACAGAGCAGTGCACTGGATCTGTCAGGGTTGGAGTTAACTCTCTTCACAGCCGCCTGTGTGGTGCCCTGCTCTGCATTTGTGCCTAAAGCAGTGCTGCTGCTGCTGCTGCTGCTGCTGCTGCTGCTGCTGCCGCCGCCCCAGAGTTTTGGCTGCTGCTGAGCAGTGCTCGCACAGTGTCAGGGCTCTTTCTGCTCCCTCCTCCAGTCAGTGGGCTGAGGGGCGAAGCAACAGATGGGGAAGGAACACGACCAAAAGGATATTCCATTCCTTATGACATAGGCTCAGTAATAAAAGCTCAGAAAGAGGAGGTGGAGGAGGAGGATGTTTGTGGTCATGGTGTTTGTGTTCTCAAGCAATGGTTGCACATGCTGAGACCCTTCTTCCCAGGCAGTGACTGGACATCTGCCTGCTGATGGGAAGTAGTGAATCAATCTCTCTTTTTGCTTTTGCTTTCCCCGTTGAACTTGATCCATAAGTCTTTTCACCTTCCTCCCTTTCTCCCCACAGAATGGAGTGAGCGAAAGGCTAGATGGGTGTTTGGCTGCTGCTTGAGGTCAACTCATCACAAGCACTAGAAACAGACACTCAGCTCCTGTTCCTCATAAACACTGCACATCTTGTTTCCCTGCATGAGGTTACAATGTTATTGCAGAATGTTCCTCTGCTTTTACATTTTCACCTACTTTTATATTTTCCCTTGCATTCAATTTCCTTCCAAATAATTAGGTGTGGATGTAATGACATCATCCCAATTCACTCTGACTGCCCACAACGAATCAGTCGGCTATTTCTGCAAAGCTGATTAGGAATGACACCCTTAAGAACATTAAAACTTAAAAGCATTTAGTTTTCAGAGTAAATGTCTCATGGAAACCCAACCTCCTGAGATGTCAGAGACTGGTACTGATTTCCTTCCCTAATTCAGCAGGTTCATACAAAAAGGTTGGAAGAGACTGGACTACACAGTTTTAAGAGGAGCTGTTCAAAACTTAATTCGTACAGAGTCTCCGCCCAGCTTTTTCACTGATGCCATTGCAAGGTGCCTCATCCACAGAAGGTTGCTCACAAGGGCAGTCTGACCCCCCCAGGAGGATGGCTGAGCAGCTGGCCAGGAATATGCTTTGTCTTATTTTCAGTCTCATGTTTTCACTGTGTCTGGTCTACACAACCTCTGCTGAGCCCATGGGCTCAGAAGCTTCAGATCCATAAATGCAACTCCTGACTTGCAGTGGCTTGATGTATGATCCCCAAAGAAGTTTGAGTCTGCCATTGCTGCCAGCAAGTTCAGCCCAGCCTCTGGCCACACATACCAGCCATGTCTTCACACCAGTGGAGAATACAGTTACTTCATAATTTTTAATATTTCCTTTTTTCCAGCTTCTCTTTTGCTTGTGCTTCCTGCAGTTTTTATAGAAAGATATTTTTAAAAGGTGGGTGGACTGCTTCGTTATTAATTGTGTTTGCTCTTTATAATGATGGGTATTTCTAGCAGAATCCATCCTTTTAATCCAATTCTTTGCCACATATACACAAAGGGAAAGAAAATGCCTTTAGGACATCATATATTTGTAAAGAACATTAGTACTGCAGTGAGGTAGATCAGCTTCATGCATTCATTTGAAGACTAGGGTCTAAATTTAGATTTATTCCCAAATGAGAAGGGATTTCTGGCCTCAATTTCAATAGCTGTTTCAATCCAAAACTACCACAGGAGTCAGTGCAATGAGAAGTCTTTGATTTGGAGTGTGGGAAGGAATGATAGATTAGAAGGTGGACCTCCAGCCTTCAGTGGAAATTCGTGGCAGAAGTTCCTTGGATGCCTGACTTTGGTCTCTGCCCAACACTTCCGTGAGTTGTCAATTTCACCAAATTCCCCTTGCTTTGTGGCAGGTTGCTCATAAGGCCCAGGTGTCCCTGGATGATACAACAAACCATTCATGTCTTTCTTAGGTTCATGGTGCTGAAAGCATAAGTTTGGCATTGCAGCCTCTGAACTTGCTTTCAGTGCGACGTTCCCTGCTGTGCAGTGAAAGCCACAGCTCCAGGTGAGAGATTTGGCTTGGGCTAGAAGTGTTACCCTGCTTTACCAGCAGTACAATGGCAGCTTGTCCCAGAGCTGGTGTGGTTGTCACTGTAGAAAAGCTTCTGTGTTATCTGTAACCCTGCAAATGACAAAGCATTTTAAAGTGTGTGGGGAAGACTCACTAAGTTATTGTGTAGCTTATGAGCAGGTCTTACACAGGATGCAAAGCTGGGGTCAATTCTGTCATTTTGTCTTTCTATATTAAGTGTCGTAATCTTTGCCCCTTGTATATGTGTAGCTTCCATCAGGGAAAATGGTAATGAGTTTTCATGCCAAGGGGATTTTAAATCCCCATTCCCCTTCAGTAATGTATAATGTCAACAGCAGCCTTTGATGAATTCAGCTTCTTCTTAATTAGATGCTTGAGCAGGAGATTATTAATCCATTTATCTCAAATTCTAATTGTACCATGAATTGCTTGCTGTTTCATACCCAAGTTTATGATCATAGTTATCTTCTTACAACCTTTAAGGAGTCATAGTCATAAGTGAATGTATTTCTGGAAACTTGAATTGTTATGTTCTTATTTGTATTACTTTCCTCAATATGTGTGTGTAGATATTCTGAAGGCCCCACTCCATCAGCCAGGGCTATCCTGCAACACAACAATTCAGCAATTGCAGCTAGATGCCATTTCCATGGTAGTGACATGAAAAATGAATCTTAGAAAAATGAATTTTAGCAAAAGTAAGGGGAACTGGGTGCTTCTCATGGCAAAGGATGGGGTTTTTATACCAGAATTTCTGAGTGGGCTTGATTTGAAATGCATGTTAAAACCATAAACTTCAGTTGTGATACTAATGTATAATATACTAATGATCCTAAAAATCAGTCCTAGGACATTCAGGGCAAGCCAGTCCACTTGTTAAAAGAACATATAGTTGCCTAAGTGACACACACTTGCCTGGATGCAGCCAAGGATTCTTTTGAAAATGTCCTCAGAGCAGGCAGAAGGTTTTTTTCCTTTGAACATGCTGAACTGGCCTAGTTTGCGATCCGTGGTGAATACTGCAATGGCTCCATCTGCTGAAACAACTAAATCACTGGGAGCTTCAAAAAGTTGCAGCAAATGGGATTTTTTTCTCCTGGGGTCTGTGCTACTCATCCCCTCTGTGTTTCTGTGTCTGGGGTGGGCTATTTCAGGCTGGACTCAGAACATACTGTAGCTTCTCTGTGTGTCTGCGTGTCCCCACGGAGCAATGGGTCTGACAGGCATGTGGCTGACATTCAGTCAAGTGGAATAATAAATGATAGTGCATGAAGCCACTTTCTCAGTGTTCCTGTTTTTATATGGGCTGTTGTGTAGGGCTGCTGTGTGCAAATAGGGATTTAATGGCACCATCTAAATGGCACAGTGATACCTGGGAAGAGAGAAAGGTGTTAGAGTGAGGGTTTTTCTGTTGTGTTCTATGGTTTTAGCTATCTATACTGGCTGCTATTAAAAAATACAAACAAACTCTCCTACAGTCACTTCCTATTCTAAATAATGTGGCAGATGACAGCTCTTCTGGCACCGCTGGGCTCTCGTGTTGCCAAACGATTGCTGTCCAGTGGTGTTTCTGATGTCCTCACTGACAGCTTGTCCTTGTTGTCCTTTCCAGTGCAGAGCTGGTTTCTCATTAGGGTCCTTGTATCTCACTGCCGAACAAATTCCAACCAGGGTGAGGCCGGCTGCTCCCATCCCTTCAGTTCTGGGAGGCCCCTCACAGCGGAAGCTGTGAGCGTGTTCACAAGCAGCTGGGCTGAGTTTAGTTCCAAGTATGTCTAAAATAAAATCATACCTGCACATCTGAGTGCCACTGTATCTTGTTTAAGACAAGAGAATGACTTTAGGTGTCTGTTTTGAACGCATCTGGCAGACTGCAGGAACAGAGCTATCTGCAGCAGGATTAGCAAGCACAGGGGGGTTTCTTGCACTGTCTGCACTCGGGAAGCTGTGGTCACTTGGTGTGTGAGCTCCTGCTTCACTGTAATGGTTTTACTCTCCTTTCTCATAGCTGGAGGGCAGCTGACCTTGTTTGCATATCTCATCATTGCCCTGAAACTGTTCTCCTACTACCAGGTGAATCAATGCACGGAGCCTGTAAGAGGAACTGCCAGGACACAAAGACAGCCGATCCCAGAACCCTTTGTCAGCGTGGTTGGCAGCAGCCATTAAAAACTGTGATCTGTTTATACGTGGGCTGAGCTCAGAACTGGGATTCCTGCACCCTACGGATTTCCGAACCCCTCCCAGCTCTGCCAAGGATGTACTTTGTGACTCGGAGAAAGTCAGATCTCTGTTTTTTAGTTTCCACTCAGAGAGGGTCTTTGGGCCATGGAGATATCTCTTGCCTCACCAAGACTGGAAGGATTAATTGACCTGTACATTTGAAGTCATAAATTGCCATGCAGGGCCAGACTCTGCACCAGTGCATAAAGGGAGGTTTTATCATTGCTTTTGAAGAGATGAGAACTGTGATCCAAGTGCCTACAAGGGGGCAAACCCCACAGTGACAGGGCAAGATAATGCACAAATTCCTTCCCCTCTCTCCCTCAAACCTCCTTGTTGGCTTTTCTTATTCACTTAATAATAATCCTGCTCAGTCTTCAGGCTCAGCTTTCTCCTGAGCTTTGTTTGTTCCCACTGTTCCTTCTAGCAGGGCTCTTCTGCTTGAAAAAGGCACTTTGATTCATTCTGTGCTCTTGACTAGAAGCTAATAGGGTTCATCTGATCTGGTGAGTCAGAGGAAGTTCCTCTGCATCTCTGTCTTGTGGACTGAGTGAAGCAGAGCCTCTGTGGAAGACAGACATGGGATCATGTAAGTAATGAGTGTGTACAATGTGCCTGACTCAAGCTTGTAACTAATTCAGTGTAAAACATGCCTTTTTTGCCATGAGTGTATGGGGAATTATGGCTAAAATTATTTCACTTCCCCTCTGCCTCTGACAAATTTGAAAGCAGTGTTATGCTGGTGCTGAGGGGTTTGTTTTGAATACTACACTGCATGCTTCTTTTTAGTCAAAGTCTTATTTATTCTGCTTTTTAACTTCTCTGCTCTCCTCTTCGTAGAACAAATGAATCTTTTTAATGTAGTATCCAATGTTTTCTGGTTATACTACTAGTATTTTGTGGGGCACATAACCTTAAAGTGGAGACTTTTCATGACAGGATCGTCTTTTAAATTAACCCAAAATGGCAGCATTGGATTCAGACTTCTCATGTTGTCTGTGTGGCAATGAAGAAGTCATTTGTGCCAGAGGCCCAGCTCACAGCTGGAACCTTAGAGACAAGAGGAAGTGATGCTGTGGAGGAGCTCATAATCAGGTGCCAAAACACAAAGAGACCCAATAAATAATTTTTGCAGTGGTCTGGCTGTTCACTGTGACCCATTTGTACGCTGGGGCAGCAGTGTTGGGGTAAGCAGGCACACCAGTTAGAGACAGTGGGTGCTCTGGGTCTGGGGTGGTGGAAGGGCCAGTGAAACCCAGAAGTCAGAGGGAAGGGATCCCTGACCCAGTTGGCTGGAGGCTACCCAGGGATCAAAGCAAAAGCAGAAGGGGGTGCAATATTCCTGCTGATACCATCACCTTGACGTCATGAGAAGCTGAGTAGTGCAGGATCAGCCATTCCTGGTTACGTAACTCATTTGTGGCCTCAGATTCATTTGATCCCTTTTATGCATTTTGTTGGCAGCAGAACATTCCAGCCATTGCCCCAGGAAGGATGAAAGAGGGCAGTCAGAGCAGATCACATACCCAGTGAACCTGAAAGGGAAAGGTAACTAACCATCCTTTTCCAGTGGTTACCTCTTCTCTGTCAGCAGAGTAGGATTTTTATAACAAATCCTACCCGAAGTTGCTGAGATAGGCCAGCAAGTGGGTAGCTTCTTCTTCCACCACCAAAGGAATAACTATCCCTTTCATAATCTCCTAGATGTGACATTATTCCTTCAAAATCCAACCTTTGTTGGAAATTACTGATTTTAGAAGTGACCTAAGATTGCCATCTTCAAGCTTGGTGTTGTATATTTGACAGCACTTTGGGTATAAGAAGTTCTGCCACCTCCTCCTGCCTGGCCTGTTTTTTTGTATATGTATCTTTCACCAGGCACTGGAGACAGAAAAAAGTTCAAATGGAAAGCATTTTTAGAAAATCACAAGTGTTGGTGGCTAGTGAGTATTTCAGGGCACACGCAGGTCCTGAGAACATTTTCAAACACATTTTTGAATTATCCCTTTTTGGTGGCTGATATAATTAATTTGCATCTTTGAAAAGTCCCTTCGCTTGGACTCCTTGGGTGCTGTGAAGCTTTCTGTGTTCTGAAGGTCAGGGTGTTAGCTTAGGTTCCCAAGTGGCAGTCTAACATTAGATATCTGTTTATTGAAAATCCCCAAACTCGTCATCGCGAGTTCCACGTGTGATGCATGTCTCACAGGCCTGCAAGTCATCAAGCCAGGCAGCCTGTCCTGCAGAGCGCTGGTGATAGCGCCTGCACGCTGTGCAGAGGTGCAGGAGTGCTCTTTGATCTGCTGGGCAGAGATAAGGCCCTGCTAAGAGGATGTATTTACCTTAGAAGCTCTCTTTGATGGGCCCTCTCATCTATAAGAGTAGAGCTCTGTGTCTGCTCAGTTTCTCTGAACAAACACCGTATCAGCTTTTCAGCACAAGGCTTTGGGGTGCTGCACCCCTGCACTGTGCAGGAGGTTCTGTGCTGACCGTGACATGGCAGCACGCAGTCCAAGGGACAACTGCAGTGGATTTTATCTGCCATGAAGTGCAGCTGGGGCTTAGGAGGCTCTTTTACCTTTGTCTTTAGATCATGGTTGTAAGTCTGATGAGTGCTTTGTCATTTAGGATACGCAAAAATAGAGAACAAATTTTGCACTGCCCCACCCTTTAATATCAAGAATATTCTCAGTGACCTCAACAAGCCAGGAATCACCCTATGTCATTACAGTGCAGATAATTTCTCCGTGTCATTCAGTGTTATCCCATCAACATTGCAGTCCTTCTCTTGGCACCATTCTGTTTACTGCCAAATTATTAGTTCTGAAGGAAAGCTTAAAGTCCCTATTCTTCTTTTTACTTGAGGTTAACTTATGGTAGGGATTCAGTGATGTGCTGGTCATGGCCCTGTGCAGTCACAAGAGGATGTACATGCCCCATCCTCAGGGCTGGCAATGGTCTCCATAAAGTCCGAGGCTCTGCTTAGGATTTGTGTATTTACATGGGTTTCAACAGTATGGTGACTCCCATCTATTTCCCAGCTACAGTTAATGAAGCCATGACCAGGTATGCACTGATATAGCACCCAGAGCTCCACAGAACAAGCTGGGGTCTAAATGTCAGAGCAGAACAGTTTGTCACTAAACCTTACACAAAAAAGGCTGTGGTATTTCCCTTCTTTCTTCCCAGACTCGCACGACTTTCTGCTAGATCTCATACTTTGCTACTACCTGAATTTTCCAAGAAATTCACAGGCCAGACACAGCTATGCCATTTAAAGGCTTCTGGGAGTAGTGAGAAAATGAGACTGCACTTATACCTGTCCAATTCAGAGACTCTCCTTGGATGGTGACAGTCCTTGTGTTGAGCCAAGGCTGACAAATGCTCCCTGGGATACTGACACTACAACTGTGTCAAACACTGCCCTGTCACACAGGCATATATCCTTCGCTGTTTGGCAAAAAGTGGAGAGCTATTTATGAAATTGCAAAACTATTTTCTTAACTCTGCTGAGCCCTGGAGGAGTAAACGCGTCCTACAGACTGCATGTGCACTGCTAGAAATGCAGCCATCACTAGAGCTATCTGACACTCCTCTCCTTGTGTCCAAGTCCAACAATGATGAAATTATGCTGTGAAATAACGACAATTTCAGACATTACACAGTGGTATTTTGCTGCTCCTGGGGATTTTACTCGGCCCTTTCTAATCCCTCTCCCCTTTTTTAGGATATTTGAATGAAAGTTACTATTCGATTGTCAAGGATTAACCTTTTAAAGGGCTCTTGTAGGGTCCGATGATTTCACAGACATGATATGAAGCATGTGGGGCTTTCACCTCCTGCCAGTGAACCAGCCCAGATTAAGCCCTCTGGTCTAGCAGCTCATCACAGGCAAGACTGAGCGTGGGCCACTGCCAGTGCAGGCAACATGCATGGTGAGAGCTCTGAAACTCTGACAGTGAGAGGAGTCCTTGCTCTGAGATGTTGATATCTTATGTTAGAGTGAGTAATGTGCTGGGATGTGTGCCAGCCTCCGAGACCTTCATGGGAAGGCAGCAGCATAAGCAATTTCAGTGTCAGTTAATTACACTTGAAGACACTGTGGTGGTTGTGGTATCTAAACACAAAATAGATGGAGATGCAGAGCGATGCCTCAGAACATGGTGACTTTAGTGTGACAGAATCAATGAAGGGCTTTGAAATCTTGTCTTGTTTTCTTTGCAGATATTTCTCTTTGATCTCATGCTGAGGTTTTTTTTCTACAGGTGTTGTTTTTTTGTTTAATGATAAAACCAATGGATCCATTGTCACATATAACAAGAGCTGCTGGATGTAGTTCTTAGCCTCTGACATTAGAGGGAAGTTATGGCTGACCTGCATCGCTTAGTTCTCCAAACCTCCTCTGCAACACCTTAATACTGATGTCCTGCAGGAATGGCCCATTTTATCATGACTGTACCTATCCTCATCTCCCTAAAACACAGTGGCTGCCCCACAGATGGTGATTCCAGTGCCTACTCAGTGTAGAGAAAGGAAAGGGAGAACACAGGGATCAGGGGTGCTACCTGTCTCATTTTATGGCCTATTAGGTGACGCTTTGATCTCCAGATATTTTCTCTTCTCTGTGAAAGACTGTAACATTTTAAGGTACTTTGGGATCTACAGAATAAAACCTTTGTAGCTGCATTAATACAAATAATTATTTTCCGTGCTTCCCATGGCACTCTCCCAGAAGCTGTCACTGGCTTTCTGCAGGATCTCCAGCAGAATTTCTCCAGAGCCCTTTTTCTGCCAACAGCGTGGGCAGCTGAAAATAGTAAAAGAATATTTTTTAAAAAATTAGTGGGGGGCATAAAGCATATTTTTATGCCAGTATAAGTATGATATGGTTGCAATAAAGCCATTGCTGCATTGAAGCACTTAAAATAACTTCCCCTGCAAGCTGCTCACACTGGGGGATGTGCTATGGATGGTCTTGGCTGTTAAGACATCCCAACAGAACTTTTTTGTGCCTTTCTGTCTCAGACAGAGAAGACTGGAGGACTTTGTCCTGCTGCCCTTGGCCTGTCCTGCCTGCACAGGAGGGCTTCAGTGGTGAAGGCTTTACAGCCATCCTCATTCTCTCTTTGCCAGTGCCAGCATCGCATCAGTCCGTATGGACTTACATGCAGCAGGGGCTGCAGCTGTGTTTTCTCACCAGAGCAGACACAAAATAATGAGTCAGTTTGCAGGGCCTTCCAATCAAAACTGTGTGTACATTAATTCCTCTGTATTTTTCATTTCAGTGCATTTCACCAAATATATATGAATCAGCAAAGTTAATAGATGTAAGCAAATAGTGCCAGTTTATTTTCTTTAAGCATATTCTACTTCATGTCATTGCTAGAGGTGATGTTCTAGTCTGTTTTATTTGTTTTTCCTGGAAATAGGGTGTTTCTTCCTTACAGAATACATTTGAAATTAGCAGTAAGGTCAGTCTACAAGGTTTTTGTTGAACAGCTGCTCTGATGTGTTTGTTACAGAGTTCACCTTGCACTATAGAACAAAGGAGGTCAGGGAATGCGAGCACGTGAATTCTGTTCCCTTCTAAATGCTGTCAAATTCCATTCATTGCCCTTCATGGTGGTGTTACTGAAACACCTTCACACAAAATACCAATATCAAAACCAGTGAATTTCCTGGAGTCTCTGCGTAGTGTCTCTTGTGAGAATCATTGTTTTGTGTAGGCTCTTTCATCAGTTCTTATGAGGCTTGAAGAAGTATCAGTACTTTGCAGTAGAAAGGCTTTTTTGGATAAGAGTATTTTGCAGTATTTTTTAAAACCTTCCTGGAACTTAATCCTCTACCTGGAGAGTGTTTCATTTCCAGCTCCTTCCTGGCTTCTTTCTGGGCTGTTGTCTCCTGGTAGTGTAACTCTGGTGGTTTGGGGATCAAAGAGTGGTATCTGATATAGCAGCATTTCATGCATCCCGTTGGTCCTAAGGAAGGAGGCTGTGAATGGCTGTGTGTGAGCTGGGCTATGACAGCCCGTGCTGGCTGGAGCACATGCTCTGCATTCACAGCCAGCTTCATGCAGTGACTTGTGGTGACACAGCCAGGAACAGAGGAACACACAGAGTCTGGGCTAAGAACAAGAAACAGACTTTTTTAGAGCTGGAGTGAAAACTCCAGCACTATTTAGCAGCCATGTCCCTTTTCCAAACGCTTGTGCAGGAAGAACCATCCCATATCTGAGGGAACCATTTGTGTTATTTTCTTCCCTGGTTTCATTCTGCCCGCTTCAGTCACATCATATTCCTGTGCAAAGCATCTCCACAGTTCCCCATCCACTGGCCTGACCCGCTCAGGGGGTCTGCAACCACTACACGGGAACTTATGAGCAAAGCTGCTGCTCAGGAGGAGCAGGGGGGTCTTTTGCTGCTGGACCTCAGAGCCCTGGTGACCTTTATAGCGAGTTACTGCCCTCCCAGTCATTCGTATTATTTTAAGTGGACTTGGGCCCAGACTCAACAACCAATTTAATCCCCGAACCTCCTGCTGAAATTAATGGGCTGCAACATTCATGTTGACATTAGTGGGATTTCTCTCTTGTGATTCATTCATTGCTCTTTTCTGTATCTGAACCTTTTCCATTCTATTTAAAGTGTGCAGAGACTGAGCACAGCTCTGCCATCTCCGCTTGTTGCACAGTGCTCTTTGCATACCCTTCAGGTGGTTAAATTCTGTGATATTTGAGGAAGAGTATTAATAGCTAGGATTCTGCTCAGGCACTAGCTTTGAAGGCTTCTAGGATGGCATTCAGACTGCACGGTCTGTGGGGCTGCCAGACACTGACTTCATAGAATCGTAGAATCTTGGAATGGTTTGTTGGAAGGGACTTTAAAAACATTCTAGTTCCATTGCCCTGCTATGGACAGGGACACCTTCCACTAGACCAGGTTGCTCAGAGCCCCATCCAACCTGGCCTTGAACAATTCCAGGGACAGAGTGTCCACTTTTAACATGGCAGCTTCCCTGGATAAGCCTCCATCACCTGCTATCCCCACTGCAACATGAAACACTAATCACTGGGAGGACTAATTTATAGGTGGCCTGGACAGAGCCCTTGCTTGTTGGTCCTGACTCTTCCAGCATTCCCAGATGTGAAGACACAAACAACTAGCACTGAAAGTTTGCTGGACAGCTGTAGATTTTCAATTAACAAGTCTTGTTAATTTTGGGGAAGCAGCTGCCACCACTGTCTTGTATGTTTTTTCCCCTCTACTTTGTACTACTGCTGTCAAGACATGAGGATTGATTTGTGTTTCTGTGCACTAAAGTGCAGACAGGATTCAAAGCTGAGATTCTCATTATACCTATGTTTTCCCAGCTTGGATTCATCTGACTCCCTTTGCTGCTGCCTGCCTTTCAGGCTGTGCATGTCCAGAGAATGATAATGCCAACAAACTCCAGACTTTCCGTGTAGGACAGCTGAGCCAGGTGCTGCTGGCTGCTGTGTCCAGCGATGCGTAGTCCCTCAGGGTACCACACAAGACATAAGATGGCCTTGTTTGACATCAGTGTTTTTCCTACCGTATCCACCCGAGCACATGTTTACTTCAGCAGTGCAAAGTGCATTTTGGCCTCGCACCCTGGTGTGTTATTTTCCTTGCCCCAACACAAAGCCTCAGCACACTCTGGAGTAAACTGTAACACGAAAGATGTCTAACGCTCTCTTTTCTGAGGGCTACGAGGAGCAGCTTTTTCCATTTGTTGCTTTTTTGAACCATCAGCGTTACAATGAGGGTATGGTGGATATTTTCTGTCTGCAATTTACCTTTTTCCTTAGCTCTAGCTCAGTGTCTTCCCTTACTCTGCAGGAGACACTCAGCAGAGGACCCTGCCCAGCCCCACAAAGGGCAACACCCTTCCAAGTGTTGCAATCTGATTTCAGTGTCCTTTTCCCCTTCTCTGAAGGATTTTCCTGTGCCCATGTTTGCGCTGGAAAAATGAGCTGGTGTTTATCAGTCTTCTAATCATGGCAAGTTTTCAGTATCTCTCTTGTTTGCTTCCCTGCAGTTCCTTGGTGTTTAACCTTTTAATTGCATCTTTTACTTTGTTTGTTTGTTTGTTGGAAGATCGATGGTTGCTGAAATCACTTTCCACATTAGTTTATCATGGCATTCACGGCATTAGACTCTTGCACCTTAGAACAGGCACCTTGTGTTAGAAGTGTCTTTGTTGTCCCTCAGCTTTTTTTTTCGGTGCCAAAGCCAAGATCTTTCCCTGTTTAGCCCGGGAGCAGAAAATTGCAAAACCTTTCAGTGAGAATTGGTAGGAGATAACAGGGGTATCAACACAGTGAGGTGCAGACAATGCCATGCCTGCCCCAGCCATGCCCGAGGCCTCCAGTTCGAGCTAATCCTGCATTATACAGAGCTGAGCTCAGGCTAAAGTCTCGTCTTGGCTCAGACTGGGGCTACCTTCAAAGTTTGCCCTGCTTTGGGTAGGACGCCCAGCCCAGTGACCTCCAAATTATTCCATGATTCATTGCCACTCTTCCCTGGCTACATGACTCCCAGGCAGAAGGTGGCCTGTGTACATGCTCGTGTCACTGTCTGAGCATGGGCAGGCTCTCAAAAGTAGGTTCCAAAAATTGCCCAGGGAATTCCTGTCCAATCCAGAGATGTGTCAGGGGACTGACTGTGAATTCCTTGAAAGCTTGTGTTTAAAGCCTAAGGGCTTTAAACACCTCTATTTTCTGTTTCTGTGAAACTATTTATAAAATGAGGTTTATACTATTTCTCATATTCCCCTGCTTGTATCACAATACTGAGCTGTAAGTAGTGTCTTTAGTCTTGTGTAAGAACCCTCATGCTTGGAGAGTAACATTGGTGTAGTTCATGATAATTAACAGGTTACTGCTGCTGTGTGCAGGCAAGGTTCAGGTTGGTAACACTCATAGAAGGTAACACTTTGTTTAATGAAGGAGAATTTATGAACTAAAGGTGCTGAGTAAATGTGTTTGCTGTCACCTTGGTCATTTAATAAGGGTTTTTCTTCTTAAAATAACAAATTGCACACGTTTGCCATCACCACAGGGCATCCCCTTCATTCATGCCCAGAGAAGGGGGCTGAGGAATATAAGCAGAGACCAAAGCTGTCTCAGCCTTGTTTCCTTAAGGGCTGTTTTTCATGCTCTCTATTCCAAAATTATCTCATTACACAGCATAGACCCATTTAGCTTTGCAATATACTCTTAGTACCTTGCCCTCTCTGGTCTGTGAACTTATTTATATCTGAAACATTTTTATTTGTTGTCTTTTTAATGTCATATTTTAAAGCTTGTCGTGGTGCTTGGACTGCAAATGGATACTTGAAATGAAGATGAGGTGAATCTCTCTATAAGAACAGTTGCCGTGGCAAGGGTACATTTATATTAGATTATATTCAAACTGTGCTGAAGGAATGGAATTGAACCAAGAGGGAAATATGATTTTTATTGCTTGCTTCTCCTGTAAATGACACATCATTTCATCTGGCTCATTTTTTATTGGCATTTTCCCTCCTGCCTCAATTGCAGAATTACTGTGATTTGGAGACTGGCAATTTTACTGAGACCAGTGTCTTTCAGGTAAGGTGTCTCACTTCTTGCGAAAAGTGTGCTGCTGCTTCATTTGAAATCAGACTGTCAGACAACATGATTTGGGTTTGTTAAGAACTGTAAATCAGTTTTCAAACTACAACACTGGCACAGGTCTAATTTGACACATCTCTGGCATGACAGAATTTAACAAGTCAGGTTCGGTGCATAATACATGTTTGGCGAAAGCAAGATAAGACTTTCACAAAAAAAAAGTCAAAACCCTGGTGTACCTCACATTTAGGACTGTCACTGACGTTGTGGAGGACAGCTTGATATCACTAACAGACGACAAGGAGTCAGCAGCTAAACAAAACTGTGTATGTCCAACTACAGATTCCTCAACTAGAGCTGAAGTCATTCAGAAGCTGCTGTACATCCCTTTGAGACAGAATACTTCTGATTGATAGAAAATTTGTTTGAAAAGTGAGATAACACTTTCTCAGAAATTCATTTTGTCTGCTTGATTTTGAAATATTTAATTTTCAAATGAACACTTACCTTCTTTAGGGGTAGATGAATCCATTATATTTATATACTTCAGCCAGTAAAACCCCCTTAACACATGTTAATACTAATTACATATATATGTATAGACATGCATTATGTATTTTTATGTTCATTAGATATCTATTTACCATATATATCAGTAATTATTCTCTTGAAAAAAATATTAAAAAGTTAAATGTTGAATGTCCAGAAGTTCAAATGTGAGTTTCCAAAGAGAACAGGGACGTGTATTGACCAAGAAGGGAAACAGGATCTGCAATGCCTTAAAGGAATAGGGTTTGATCTGATCAATATATAGATAGATAGATAGATAGATATAGATATAGATATAGATATAGATATAGATGATATAGATATAGATATAGATAGATAGATATAGATAGATATAGAAAAAGAGAGAATTTATGTAAGATCTGGTGTTTAAAAAGTTGATTATGATCTCTCAAGTAGTGTTATATTAGTCAAGAACACAGCCCTTTGCTTTCAAACACCATTAGATTTTTAAAAATGTGTAAAATGCATTCAAACTTTTTAATGCTTAATGTAGATATTGTAGTATTATTTTATACGAAAAATAGAAATTATTGACACTTGCAGCAGGTGCTACATCAGGGCAGGGTGCAGGCAAGACATGCCGCACTCCCCAGTTTTGGTGGCAGTGGGACAGGGCAGGCAGGGATGGCAGAGTCCCTGTTCCAAGGCAGCCCTGGTCAGTGGGATGCACAGCACGTTTTCGGCTGTGTCATTGCTGTTCTCTCATTTTCCAAGGTGCTGTGAGGAGCTTTGTGTCCTTGCCATATCCTCTAAGCCAAAAAGATATCAAGTGTCGTAGTGTCTGCTCTCCGGGGATGCTGGCTAATAAAGTGCTCTCCAGCTGGCTGCCAGTGCCTGCTTCTTAAAAATAACCGAAACACAGGAGGTTACAGAATCCATTAACCCCAGGATGTGTTATTATCCCTAAGCAACAAAGATTTTTATGAGCTAAATTACGGCTTTGACAACAATATATTTTAGGAAATAATGCCATGGTCCCTAAAAGTCATGAAGCTGTCTTAGAAGTCATAGGTTTGGAGTTTTTTCAGCAGGTCTGGGATTTATTTTTATTATTATTATTATTATTATTATTGTTGTTGTTGCTGCTGTTATTATTATTATTATTATTATTATTATTATTATTATTATTATTATTCTGATGTCTAATTCTTAACAATTTTTAAGTTTTCAAAAGTAATAATTTTCTTCCGCATGATGAAATGTGGCTTCAGACCTTGGGCTCTGAGGAAATCGGTAATTATTGCAATACGAAAACATGCCACGGTCTTTTAAATCCTGACTGTTAATTTTTAAGACAGTATAAATTAATTGTAAGTTTCTGACACAGACACAGCATCTAAGAGAACTGCAAGATTACAGTTCCCAGAGTACAATCAGAAGATGCTTTCTTTGGATGCTTCATCCTCTGTCGCTTCTGAAAGCATTGTCAGGAAGATGAAACTTTAGTATTCTGGCAGAGTCAGAGACAAGGCAGTGAGTGCTGGTACCTCTCATCCAGCAGATGTTTGTCACTCTGACTGACCAACCATTCCAGTTCTCCCTGACTGACACAGCTTTAAAAGGGAAACTGGCACTGGTGCTGTTTGAATTACAGGCTCAGACACCTTCAGCTCCCCAGCAGCAGCACTGGATGTGTGTCACAGCTCAGGTGTGCATCAGCCAGGTGTGGAGGCTGCAGAGAGGTGTTTCCTATTCTTCTCCTGGGAAATACCTACAGCTGGCAGATAACTTCCAGAATATTTTGCAGCACCTAATTTTGCCAAAATCTAAAGCTGATGTTTTTGGAGGCTTTCTGTTGGTGCCCATGACTTCAGGCATGCTTTTGGAACTAAGCCTGATACACTTTCTTGGCTGTCAAGGGCCAAGAAACTACTTACCATCCTTAAGTTAGTTGATTTACCACACCAGCTCTGCAGCTGTTATCTTGTGTTCGAGGCTGTGGTCTCTAAACTCTGAATCTGGAAAATAAAATGGGATACTGCTATAGAAACATAGCAAGGCTCACAGCAAACAGCAAGTGTTGCCTGCATTTCTGGATTCAAGGGTGGCCAGGAATCCAGCTGCTCACAGGAAGGTTTCGGCTGTGCTGTGATTACCAGCCCCCATGCAATTTGTTTCTTAATGCACTTTTACCTCGCCCATGGGGAAGGATGCCCATCCAGTACGATGGGTGTATGTTTTCTCTGGAGCTGTGTAATGAAGCCTGGTTTAACTCTTCCTCTTGCAGGAATGCAGACTCACTCTTGCAGCTGTGGTCCAGATGGAATACCCCAGCCCAGAGACGGTTAGACAGGCACTGAATGCTCCAGTTAACTGTTCTGTGTTTGAAAGAGGAAATAAATGGTTCTGGGAAATCAGTAACATTAACCATCTTCATCTTTTTTGAGGGATGAACTTGCTATGGGTATGCCTGTCTGTCTCCTGCATGGCTCTGAAAGTTTGGCTGGCTTGAAATTTAACTCAGAGGCATTGTAATTAAACCTTGGCATTTGAAGTAATTAACAAGCAGTCTACATTTTAGCATAATCTCAAAGGAACAGCAGGGTGCTGACAAAAATGAAATATGTTAATTTAAAAGTGTCAAAGTTCCTGTAAGCACGTGGTTCATACCGTTGGCAACAAGCTCTTCAGAAATAGCACTGTAGCCCCAGTAATCTAAAACCCAGCCCTTCTCTAAGGAGGGATCAAAGAAGGGAGGCCGACTGAGGAAACTTGAGAGCCAGAGTTAAAATTCCCCATCAGGGAATACATCTTACATTGCCATCTCTGCTCCTTCACCTCAAAGTCTTGGGAAGGTCCAGGAAGCCCAGACTGTGGGCCAGAAACAATAAATAGCCAGAATATGTTTCTTTCCATCAGTGCCTCTGGGAGTCTGTTCATCGCCACATGCAGATTCAGAAAAGTAAAAAATGATGATGTGTTTTAGCCCAAAAGCCTCCAGGAGAGAGACTCGATCACCTGTCACCCAGTGCCAGCCAGAGAGTGGGTACACAAGTCAGGACTGCTGCTGTTTTACTGCTTGAAGAGTGTTGAAAACGCAGCAGTGTAAATACCGAGCCCCTTCAGTGAAGAGGCCAGGACTGGCAGCATCTGTGACGATGACTCAGCCCCTACAAAGTCACAAGCATTTTGTGGAGCACCCTTGTGTCAATCTCTTAGTGATAAGAGTTTTTGCCGAGTTTAAAAAAGTAGTTCATGAAGTCAAGCTCCTGAGGCCGATAAATCAGAAGCCAGATGGAGGTGCTCAGATACGTTCATGGCATCCGGTAAGTACTGAACACTCACGGAAAGCAGACAAGTTGCATGTTTTCAGTGCCCTCAGTGTTAAGGAAACTTCCCAGTCTGACCGTTCACAAGACTCTCTGGAAATCACTCTCCCAGTGCCAGACTTTCACTGCTGGGACAGAAGCCTCTTCACAAAGGGCAGATCCAGTGAGCTGAAGGGTGCCCCGCTGGACTCCCTACACAGGCAGCCAGACCAGGTTTCCTTCCCAGTTTAACCCTGCGTTTCCCATCACAGAGTCTCATATATCTAAGTTCCATAAAGCCATCTATTCCTCCAAGGAGGACCGGCAACAAAGGAACCCCTGAGCTTTTATAACCTCACAGTCTCCCGACACGCAAGTCTTGCTCTTCCTCCTGAGTCCCCCTCTCTGTATGCATTCACCTCGTTGGCGTCGCCCCTCTTCATCTCCGAAAGTTTGGCAATCCCCAGCTCCTGCTGTGTCCCTCAATGTCCATTCACCTGTCCTCACGCCCTTTGTTATCCCAAAAGGTGGCAATTCACGGCCTCTTGTCTCGGGCTCCTACCTCAAGCACAATCTGCATCTCAATCTGCAGTCTGCAAGCTGAGCTACCTGGACCAGATTTATTCCTCAGCACTCACTATGGACAGAGAGCCTAATTTAAGAAGTTCATTTCATTTTTTAGGTTCTCCTCCTCTACATCACTAGATTTCTGATGCGTGCAGAGTAAAAAATCCAGAGCAGGGGTTAAAACAGATCCTGTATCAAAGCACACAGGGCTGGGCAGTGTATGAAGGTTTAGACTTTGTTTCAGCAGCTCAGGGCAGCCTCCTCCCGAGCTCCATCACTCAATGCCCAGGTCTTGGAAACCAACCACGTTTCCAGCAGAAGCATTAGCTGTTGCGTGAGATGCTTCCCTTGCTCCTCAGGTGTGTATGTGCACCTGGAGCACCTCCTCCAGCATCTCCTCGGCGTTTTGGGACTGACTCATACAAACCACATTATCCTGCTCTGTGTGATTAATCCTGATGTTAGCGACTAATAGTGTTTATCAAGTTTTTCCTATTTTTCTGTGCTCTGTAAACAAACACATCTGCAATCCTTTCCCGCACCATGGTTATGGCAAGTGGCAGCCCCAGCTGGCTGCATTCCTTCTCCTTGTGTGTTCCTGAAAAGCAGGTCACAGTAACAGCCATCCTGGTCACAGCCACGACCTCTCACGCATGGAAATCCCAGTTTTATGTGCAGCAGCTCAGACTGGGTGCTTTGCTTTAGTTGCCTGCAGACCCAAAACTTGCCTTGTGCTGCAAGCACATCTAGCCCAAAGAAATAAGGTTTGGGGGTGGGAGAGAGCTAGCAAACGGTTTTAAATACTGATGTGAGTTCTAGTGAGAGGAAGCACATTGCAACATAACACTCGAACTTCACAGACTTATGAGATTAGCACTCCAGCATGGTTGTACTGGCAGTGCTGAGTGGCCAGGTCCCCAGTGCATTAGTAGCTTGATTGCTTACAGTTCCTGATCTTCCACCTATGCTGACAATCTACTAACTTGGGTTCAGAGTAAATTTTGGACTAAGCTGGAAGTTTCAACTGTTAAAGGAGAGACCTTTATCTGGCCTTTGAAGAAAATTTTTAGTTTCCCAGGACCTAGGACACAGTAGCTGAGAAACGGAGCCAGTTAAAGGGAAGTATGCCTGGAGGAAAGTGGCACTGTGGCAATTCGGCAAATATGGTTGTGCCGGGCTCTGCCTCCCACTGCAACAGCTCCAGTACCCAACAGGCAGAGATGTCCATGAAAGTATCTGTCCCCTGCATTTTGGCCCTGACCAGCTTTCTGTCACAGACCATTAAGTCTGACCCTGTTCTGCAGTGCAAACCATTTCATTAATCATTGGGTGCTCCATCAGTCACTCAGGTCTTCAGGCATCCTACAGCTTTGCAGGTGTTAGAACAGCCCAGTTCCACAGGGATGTGGGATAGGTCACACAACAAAATGTAGGGAACTTTCATATCCTCACACTGATTGAGTTGGGATAGCTGGATGTAGGCAGGAATAAAGACAGAACCTGGATGAGCCATTGGTCTGCATGACATCTCCTCCTTCTGTGACAGAAGAATTTGTAGCACAGGTTATACTGTCACTTATACCAAGAACACTGCTTTGTGACTTCCAGCTATTGCTCTGCGGAAGGCAGTTGTGCCCCAGTCCAAGGCAGGGACTGGAGTATTGAGGAGACTTCTCTTTGTGTACTCCTGATTCTCACTGCTTAGACTAAAGTGATGGGACCATCAGAAAAACAGATGACCAAAGCTGGAAAATTTTTACTTGGGACAGGTGTCCTGGCTGGCCAGCTCAGTTTTGCTCCACTTTGTGGGAATGGTGCCATAGACCAGTGGCCTGGCAGAAGCTGTGAATCTCAAGGCTTTCTTTCCCTTTTTGGATTCATTTTAACTTAAGTTCCCCTCCCAAATGAAGTCAATGAATTCCCACTAATATTGGATCCTTCATGTTTCCTCAACTACACCTCATTGCTGTTGTACAGAGCCAATACAAGACATGATCACACAGATTTCCTCACTGTAACAATCTGTCAAACAGCAATGATTTCTGGGTGCAAAACCAGTGGCCACCTGTAATCCTTCCCATCTAGCCTCTTCCAGCCTTTAAAAATAATTCCATACTCTTTCCATTCCCACAAGACCTGTAAGTCTGGCACCTCTTGGCTCTGTGGGAAGGGAAAGACCCTTTCTGTACTAGCCTGGTAAGATTTTAGCATTAATGGGATTTTTAATTGTTTTATTATGAACTACACAGACACAGAGCCCTTTGGCAAGGGCACCCCGTAGAAATAAATTGAGTCATCATCCTTATAATAGAAAAGCTAATTCAGTATGGATCTGTCCTCCCGTTAAGGGCATGCACATCCCTTAGAGAGTGGTTTTATCAACTGACCAGACTTCTGCTGGTAACGGCTGTTTGCTTTTCCTGACAGATCCTACTGTTCTGCCTATGGAAATGGCTTATTGATGGCTGCTACAGTAATGTGTGGGATCAGCCTAGTCCTGGGCTCCTCTCTGACTGTGCTGCTCTACTTCCAGGACTACTGCATCATCCACTGCCAGAAGGACTCAGCTTGGAGACTGTTTGTCCTGCCCAGAACCTAATTGCCCTCTACTTTCTGCCTTCTTTTCTACACGAAATGTAGCTGGCAATACAACCCCAGATTTGAAGTACTCTTCTTCTTAATATGGGAGAGTCTACAGAGGCTGTAAAACTTCCATCTGGGTACAGAGAGAAAAACGAAGAATTTCAGGTTGTTTTTGTCCATAGTGAAGATGTGTTTGTCCTGGATAAGCTCTTTGTACCATTGTTAAGGCACTGGACAAAAGCCTTCTCAGACACTTCCTCTTCTACCTTGGCTTTCTTAATATCTTCTCTCTTTTGATTTTACGTCCTCTTCTTATTGGGAAGGAGGTATTTCATGTGGGACTGGACTAAAAGGAATTTTAAGGGTCCACCGATTCCAGTGTCCCTCAAAAGGAATCGAGTCACTTCACAAAATGTCTCTTGGTGCCCTCTCCATCATCAGGATGCTCCATGCAAACTCCAGGCAAACAACTCCACTGGGCTGCCACAGGCCATGGGTGAGAACACCACGGATCACACCAGGGAACAGTGCCCTGCCACGGCTGCTGCAGGCAGCACCCTCGACAGCCTCCATGTGTGCTTTGATAAAAAAGCAAGGTTCCCATCCAGAGGTGTATTCCAGGAGCTGGCTAAGTAAGCTATACAGCAGATCTCCTGTGCAACAGCTCTGTCTGCCTGGAGTGATTCCCTGCCAGCCACACAGACTCAGGCCACTTTCACTGAGGATGGCAAACACCAATGCCTCTGGGTGGTAGATGGGTCTGCTCATGTGTGCTTGACATCTGCTGAAAGGAACTCAACCAAGACAAACACGCCGGTGGCCTCGTTCTGCTGGTACCTGACCCATCCAGGCCGTGCATGCCTTTGCCATGGGAGCCTCTGTTCCAGCTGCTGCCTCCAGCACAGAACCAACACCATCCATCACAGCACTGGAAGTCTTCCAGGATTACTCACAGGTGGTTCAAATTTTGTCTTGGAGTCAAAACTTGCCTCGAGATTTGTCTCCGAGGCAAGATTTGAACCATCTGTGAGTAATACTGTGAGATTTGAAGGCACCAGTGGCCAAAAGTCGTTTTTTTGCAGAATTCCTCAGTGAAGACAAGGTGCATCATTCCTGCCAGGCACCTGGCCAGGCGGGCTGTCACCAGGAGTCAGGACCTCCGTGCTAAGGCCAGCAGCAAGGGGAGCAGCGTGGTCTGGAAACACAAGAGGAGAAGCACAAAATGCCAGGGAAATGACATAAGAACTTGTCTTCTCACAACAGGGAACTGGGCTTGGGGAAGGAAGCAGCCCTCAAACATCTCACTGCACTTTGGTAACACAAGCTTTACTCAAAGCCTCCACGCTGTTGATGTTGCAAGTACCACACAGCATTTGTTTTTCTGGGTAGTAAATTGAATGGACGTGTCCTGAAGGCTGTGAGGGTTGTGCTGTACAGACTGGTTTGGCTGGGTTGGTGCTTTACTGTGGTTGATAGATTTTTATCAGATGTTTTTACTTGTTAAATTTTCCTTGGTTGTGGGAACAATCCAGCAAATAGTAAAAATGATGGAGCACCGGGAGACATGCATCCAAGGAGATCAGTTGTTTGGCTGGATCCCTTCCTGCACAAGGGAGGCTTTGTGCAAGCTCACAGAAGAGCCGTGTTCATCTTGCTGTGGGCAGAACTGGCAGCAGGCTTCAGGCTTTGTCTCCATGCAGAGTCAGGCCGGCTTGGTTCTCTACGGAGCCGAAAACTCATTATTTCCGAGGTTACGGCCAGGCTGCTGGGAGGCTACAGTTCCTTGTGAGAAGTGCCTGTCTCCCAGCAGCATTGGCAAGGAGGCAGCCGGGCCTTTGGACAAAGGAAGAGGTTTGTGCTCGTCTCAGAAAGGAATCCTGTGCTGCCTGTGAGAGCTGCCATGGAGGTCATGCTTCTTTGGCAGTGCTGACCTCCTCAGAGACCTGCAAAGCTGAGGGAACCCATGGCCTGTGGGTCGAAGACATGGGCTGGTCATGGTTCCACCAGCACCTGGTCTCCAAGGTGAATTGCTCTGGTAGAGGTACACATACAGAACTGGAAACTGATGAAATTGCAGTACAAACGTGGAGGATTGGCTGGAGTGACAGGGGGTGTGATGGCAAAGGGACTGCCCTCCCAGGGGTCTCCTGGGGTGCACATCACTCCTGCAGCACCAGCTCCCAGAAGCTCCTGATCAGGTGCTGCCTCCAGGCTCCTCCTCACCAGCTGTGCCAGACAGGACTCAGTCCAACAGCTGGGTGGCGAAGCCTCTGGAGGGATGTAGGCAAACACTGGCCCCCTGCTCACATCTGAGGTACATCTGCACCACGGTGGGAGTTTCTCTGTCTGTGACACCGCAGTCTTCCTCTTATAGACTCTGCTTTGTCACAGTCTGACTGTAAAACTGGGGGAACGGTAGCACCAGTCCTGAAGGCAGCTGTCCCTGCAGGCATGCCTAGTTTTAGGAGCTTTGGGAGGATGTGGAGGATCATTTGTAAGTATCCCTGTTCCTAGATCCAGACCATGACACAACAATGTGCTGTAACTTCTCCATGCTGGATGCTCAGGACCAATGGCAGTGGGTGGCAGGTCTATTTAAATGTGCATGCCTCCTCCAAATGTTGATGATGTGGCCAGCGATGCTTCACCACAACTTTTTTGGGATGAGGGATACAACTCAATCTAATTATATAAACGTGAGAAAAACCAATGCCCTGGCAAAGCCAGTCATATTTCTGGCTAGAACATGCCAAAACTCATCTTCAAAATGCATCTTGAACCATAACCACATCCAATTCATGGGAGGAACCATGCTTCCCAGCCTCCTTGGCTGCAGGGATGAACATCCCTCACTGAGGGATCTTCATCGCATACAGAACTCAGTACCAGAAATTTAGTGTTTGGGGATGAAGAGGAGGGAACAGCAAGTATGTGGCATGGCAGCCTGGAGTTCTCTTTACATACAAGGTGGGATGGGGATCCCATGAAGAATCTGAACATGGGGACAGGAATTAAAAGCTGTCCTCAAAGCAGTGCTTGTGTGTGTTGGCTGACTAAGACTGCAAAGATAACCATAACACCAGGTCTCCGCACCAGCCCATGGCTGTGATGCTCCAACCTGAGACAGGCAGTGTTTCAGTGGGATGGGGAGAGGCAGCAGAGTGACCCAGCAGACCCTGATGGGATGGTGAACAAAGATGGCAGCACTGGAGAGCCAAGAGGTTTTGCAGATGCAGGAATATGGGGTGCAGATTTTTAAGAAGTTTATAGCTCTGTCCAGCCACACAAAGCTTTTCAAAGGTCAGCAGGAGACCCAGCATATCTCTGCCAGGAGATTCGTCCCTTGCTAAACACCAGACTCCAGAGATCTTGTCTTCAGACAAGGTGATGTTTTAATGGCTGAACAAATATTTTCCCTGACTTTGCCTTGGGAAACAGCTGGGCTTTTATGGCCAGATTTGAAAATAGTAATAATAATAATAATAATAATAATAATAATAATAATAATGATGATGATGATGACGATGATGATAGTAAAAACAGCTCTCTAGCATTTCAGTGAAAGTAGGTAAAGCTTGGCAAACTTCCTGTAGTTGCAAACAGGGCTTTTTGCTGTGTGAAGTGCTGGGCAGCATTAGAAGGCAGCAGGCAGCCATGGTGCCCAGAGCCGGGCAGCCCAGGCGCCAGCTGGAGGAGCTGGCAGCACACCGGACAGCTTTCCTGCCAGGAATCTGCCTGGCAAGCCAGTTCAATAGCCTGCCTGTGTCCCACAGGAAAGCATCAAGGAAGATGTCACCAGTGATGAAATTGCTGACAACCTAGCATACTCTACCAGGAAAATTACCCATCAGAAAAAAAAATTGCCAATTCTATGCTTGAGCATCTCTGCCCAAATAGCAGCACCCTGTGGAAGGCTAATTCCCTTTCAACACATGATTTTGCTGTGGTCCCATGCAGAACTTACTGGGAGAGATGAACATCTCAGCTGTGTAGCAGGGCAGCTCCAGGCATCTCACTCCTCGAAACAGCCACCTGCACATGCCGGCGTCGCGGCGCCACTTTAACCAGTGACTCAGGCGTCGGCCTTTGCATATCTGCCATGAACTCCGGTTTATGCAGGGCCTGACTGCTTTGCTTATGCATTTCTACATCTCCTCCGGGTCCGAGCAGATGATGTTCATCTTCACTCTGCAGTCCTGGTAGGAAGGGCCAGTAAGTTGGACTCCGGATGGGGCAGCCTTCCTGAAGGATTCCTGATTCTCCTCTTGCTTCGTTAAGACAGGTTTAGCAGGAGTTGGTGTCACGTCTGCCTTTTCTCTCCAGGGCTGAGTGCCCTGGAAGAGCAAGCATGATGAACACATCCTCCTTGTTTTCCAAAGATCCTGTGAAAGTCTTGCCTGGACTGCATTCAGTCAGGACTCAAAGTATGAAATGATGAAGTCTCTTGGGTTTTCTCATCATTCAGTTTCAGGCACATGGAAAGCTCACTGGGTTTTGCAGCATCTAGTTGAATCCACCTGCTTATCTTTCCAGGGATACTTCGGAGTCACGGCTGATTTCCACCTGAGCCTACGCTGATGTTTTGAGGCCAGCCGTGTGCAGCCCCAGAGTACAACTAAGCAACCCGTGTCCCGAGCTCTGCTCTGTCACCTCATGGGCTGGTGGCTGGTGCTGAGGTCTGGCTGCACCCAGCCCACACGGGCTTGAGGAAGAGCTGGGGTTGGCAGCTCCCCTGGGACTCAGGAAGGTTAGGTGGGTTGAAAACTGGCCCAGAATGTGGGCACAAACTCTAGCTGGAGGCCAGTCACTAGCAGGGTATCCCAGGGGTCAAAACCACATCCATTTTTGTTGGGAAGCAGCTTTTCTGAAAAGGATCTGGGGGTCTTGGTGTGCACCAAACTGAACATAAGCCACAGAGAAGACTAATGGTGTCCTGGGTTGCTTTAGTCAAAACATTGCCAGGAGGTGGAGAGAGGAGATGCTTCCCCCTGTGCTCAGCCATGGTGGGTCACCCCTAGAGCCTTGTGTCCAGTGCTGTGCTTCTCAGTGCCAGGGAGATAGGGACATAATGGGGAGAGGCCAGTGAACGGACACGAAGGTGAATGAGGCACTGGAGAGAGGGTACAAAGCAGAGGGAGCCAGGCTCTTCCCAGTGGTGTCCGGTGCCAGCACCAGAGGCCACAGGCACACACCGGAACACAGGAGGGCCCCTCTGAACTCCAGGAAACACTTTTTCATTGTGCGTTTGACTGAGCACTGGCACAGCTGGCCAGGGAGGTTGTGGCGGCTCCATTCTCAGAGGTGTCCAGCAGCTGTCTGGACATGGTCCTGGACAGCTGGCCTTGGGTGACCCTGCTGGAGCAGGGCTTGGACCAGGTGACCTCCAGAGGTGCCTCACCTCAGCCAGCCTTGGCTCTGTGAGTCCCTCCAGAGGAACATGGAGCCTTTTGTTCACCCCAGGTCCCACCTTGGGGCCGGCAAGAGGTGGTGGGGTGACAAGAATAAGGAACGAGTGTGACTGGAGGTGACAATGGGTGACAGTGTAACAGGGGTGTGGCCAGGCTGAGGTGGGGTCGTGAGGGTGGCAGAGGTGACAGTGTCTGCAGCGGCGTGAGGCGGTGGCAAGGGTGTCAGGGTGTGGCGGGCGTATGACGGGCTGCGATGGTGCAGGCAGGAGGAGGCTGGGCGGGTGACACGGCTGAAGAGGGGTGTCAGGGTGTGGCGAGGCGGTGACACGGGACAGGTGACAGGAAGGTCCGCGCGGCGGGACCCGGCGCCTGAGGGGCGGGCGCGATGGCGGGCGCAGCGAGGGGCCGGACCTCCGCGCCGCCGGGGGGCGCTGCGCGGCGCTGGGNNNGGCCTCCCGCGCCGGCCCCGCGCCCTCCTCCTCCTCCTCCTGCAGCCGCCGCCCGGCGCCGCCATGCCCGGCCCGGCCGCCGGCAGCCGGGCGCGGGTGTACGCGGAGGTGAACAGCCTGAGGAGCCGCGAGTACTGGGACTACGAGTCGCACGTCCCGAGCTGGGGGTAAAGCGCCGTGCGGGGACCCGCCCTCCCTCCGGCGGGAGGGCCTCAGCCCTGGGGAGGGTTTCCTGATCCCCCGCTCTCGTGCTGGGGTGTCCCCGGGGGGCTGCGGAGGGGGACAGGCTGGGAGAGCTTCCCCCTCCCCGGCCTGCTGCCCTGTTAGTTACCCACTCTTCCCCCACCACCGCCTCTCTCCTCTTGGTGCCCGCAGCAATCAGGACGACTACCAGCTGGTTCGAAAGCTCGGCCGAGGGAAGTACAGCGAGGTCTTTGAGGCCATCAACATCACCAACAACGAGAGGGTCGTCGTGAAGATCCTCAAGGTGAGTATCCCGTTGATGATGTAGAGGCTTGTGGTGGCTGGGAGCGAGAGGGAGAGGAAATGGGTTGGCGGGGCCAAAGAACTATTGGATTTCCTTCTTCGCCCCAAAACTCCTCTTTTCTCGTTAAGGACATTGGGATGGTGTGTTCGGAAATGGATTTGGTGTCTTGCGTGCTGTAGCGATGTTTTGATGTCTCCACCCCTCCTTGTCCAGCATAGCTCAGGGCTGAGAGTTCCTCTGGAGGGGGAGAGTTGTGAGTCCTGACATTTGAACAACGTTGCGTGTTCTGCCTGTGTTTGGCAAATCGTATCTGGCAATGCCTCTCTAAAACAGCCCAGGGACTGCCATGTCAACAGGAATGTGAAGCCTGGAGGGGGGAATCCTTCTGTTAACCTCTAGACAGCTGGCGTGTGGCCTTTTCAGAGCCAGGCTGCAGAATGCTCAGTGGTCAAAAAAGCACCAACATTTTATATTCAGTCCTTTAGAGGATCGGATGTAGAAAAGAATTTCGTTACAGTCAGACTATAAACACTATGGAAATTTGAGGGGACTGAAGGAGGCCTTCCAAAGTTTGGCAGTGTTGGTGACCTGTGTGCTGGTGTGTTGACCCTGGTGGGGTCGGGCTGTGGGGACCTTTGTGCAGCACTGAGAGGTTGTAGTTTGGGATGGCTGTGCACGGGTTATACACTGCAGGGCATGTCTTACCATGTTTGACACTGAAGCAACAGCTCACAGCGAGCTGGGGTAACTGTCCTAGCAGCATTCTGTGTTGGTGATCTGGGGGTAGGCAGGGGAGTTAAGACAGAAATGAAAGGTTAGAGTTGCAGTATGTTTGGTTCTGGCTTGGCTGACACTTGTGGCTGTCACTTGTTGGACCAGCAACACTTGTCACTTGTTCCCCAGGAGCATGTGAGAGCCAGTGTCTGACCATGGGTGTCCTAAGAATTTGGGCACACATTCATCTGCAGTGTGCAGGGGGGTCTGAGCTTAATGTTGCCTTGCAGCCACTGAGAAGAGCAGCTTTCCAGGACATGCATCTCTGCAGGGCTCTAGCCTCAAGGCATTCGCTAGATCCACTCAGCAGGTCTGGCTGTCTCTGCTGACATCCCCACTCACTCACTGTGCCTGCTTCCTTGGGATCTGCCTTAGCTTCCCAAAGCACTTGTCACAGTTTGTCCGGCTAGCACTCCTGGGAAAGGTATGATCTTCCATCTGCCTCTGGGAGGAGGCACACAAACCCCAGCTTTGGCTGTGGGCAAGGAGGTGGCCAGGTGAGCTGTTTGGGAAAGCCTCTGTGGCTGAGGCTGACGTCAGAGCAGAGTGGTGAGGCTCACGCGTCCTTGCCAAGCCAGGTTCCTCTGGCTTGCTGTTTGGACCTCCCCCTCCTTTGGACCTCCCTCTCCTTTGGACACTTTTGTGGTTTGGGGTTTTGTCTTTTTTAAAGTAGGTGCAGGCAGGAGTTTTTGCTGTGAGACAGGAGTCACAAGTGGCAAGTGCAGAACTGGATTTTACAGCAAGGTGCCATGTGGCTGGCCTGGGGAAGCTGTGCACTTGTGCATGCTGCTCTGGAGCCCTTAATGGCCTCTTCAGGACTGCTGTGGTTTATTGAGATCCTAGGTCTTGTCCCACATAGAAAGGCACCAGGAGGCTGAGAGAAGGCTGCAGGGAAAGTCATCAGAGATCTTGCTCCTTGCCTCTTCCCAGCCCAAAGAGCCTCCCCTGGAGCGATGCTCCTCTCCCTGTGGCAGCTGAACTCTGTCACGTCTAGGGAGCCTGTCAGCACTGGACAGTGAGTCAGCTGGCAAGAGTCATCTGAGGGCAGCTGGGTGCTCCTTCTCCTTGGGGCCTGAATGTGTTGCCTTAATGCCCTGCAAGCAGGAGACTGGATTGTCCCAGATTTGAAGCGGATGGTGTTGCCACTGGTTCCCCTGGCTCTCCTCACTTGCATTAACATGCAGACAGCATTCCTGTGAGTGAGCAAGGAAAAGCAGAAGGTCCAGATAAATAAAGATGAACTTTCTCCTCAGTGGAAAGTGGGTCAGTGAAAAGGGAGTTTCAGAGCACCACGTTGTGTACATTATGAAAACCTGTGAAGTGTGGCAATAACATCACTCTGATCTGTGGAAAGTGCCTCTGGTTTCCTGTAACTAGACTCAAAACTTAATTGCAAGTGTAATTGCATGTAGCTGTAGTGGAGCCTTAGCAAAGGGGTTGGCTGTCTCTGTTCCTCCTAACTGGGGAGGAGTTTGGATCCTGTGAGGTGGGAAATGGAACCCAAAGTCTTCAGGTTTTTGTGTGGTGCAGGGATGGGACAAAGGGAAATACTGTGGCTGGGCGATGGATGTGGCTGTTTAGCACAGTTGCTCCTTTCTCATTAACATTATCTGAGAGGACAATTTGTGTTGGGTGTTAGAGTGAGTTTTAGCAAGAGTCACTGTTTTAATATCTCAGCTTTATGGGAAGTCACTGGTGTGTCTTCCTAGCCTTTGCTGTTTGAAGCAGCTTGTTCTTACTGAGCTCAAGCTAGCACATAGCAAGTACTTCCCCTGCTTTGGTGTTGTGCTACCTGAACATCTTGTACCCTCCTCCATAGAGGTCAGGAAATTTTATCACCCTTTGTCTGATGCAGAACTGAGCCACAGAGATTTCCTGTGTGACTTTGGGCAAGTCCCTTAGCCTCAACAAAGCTGAGACTAGAGCATAGGTCCTGGTTTAGTGCTGCATGAGGGAGATAACTGGTCTTCCTCTTTGGGCAGCCACTCGCCTGGTTTGTTTGTAAGTGCCCCATGAAGACTTTAGCATTGGACAAGGCCAGGGAGCTCATGGCTCTGGTTGGTACCACAGTGCCCCAGGCCTTTTGGGCTTCCATAAGGCAAGGTGTCCTGTTTCCCTGGCCAGTACCCAGCATTTCCTTCCAATTCTGCTACCCCAAGTGCAGGACCAGGCATAATCCTGCAGGAAAATGGGATGTAGCTAGTTGTGGTCATAAGGTGTATCAGCAAAGGAAGAGGATTAAGATCATGCAAATGACTATGACATTACCATTTCCTGTATCAAGTGCCTTACAAATATGATGCTGTTAATGTCACTTTTCCTGGGAAGATTCTGCAGCTTTTTTTTAAAAAGGCAAATGAAGCGAGTAGGCTGCTTCTCACTCCACTGCAGCAGGACATCAGGATGCACTGTGTAGGATGGTGTGTGCAAAGCAGTGGGGCAGGAGCCTGGTTTGCCACACAGACACCCCCTGCCAAACATCCTCCAGAAGCTTTTATCTTGAGCAGTGAGGCAGAGGACAAGTCCCCACCTTTTCAATCTATTCAGGGAGCAAAGAGTGAGAAGGGTCTGAAGTGTGGGGACTCTGCACTGTGCTGACCTTTCTACCCCTCAGGTTAGTAGGGCATGGAGTTAGCCAGCCGCTGTGCTCCCACAGTCCCTTGTGGGCTTTTTGATCTGGCTGGCCTGGGTACAGGTCTGGCACTGCTTCCTGCCTGACTTGGGGCAGCCCACACCAGGAAGGGGGAGTGTGTGAACATGTTCTGTACGTGCTTTCATGTCTTGCTTAAATCTGATGCTAAGGTTTGACTCCCAGGATGAGGTCTGACATTCCTCAGCACGTACAAAGGAAGTTTAAGACATCTTTGTTTCCAGTGAGTCGTGTGTTGTCTACATCCAATGCAGGTATCTAAAACACAGCTCTGCTCTTCCGTATCTTACCACACAGAGGTTTTTGGTGGACCGCTGAGGTCAGTCTGTGCTGTCTCTTTGATGAACTTCTCATTTTGTTTTTCTGCTAATGCAGCTCCAAAATGTCTCCCAGCATGCTTTTAAAGTGAATCCTCTGTTCTGGGGTAACAGTGTTCCTGGAGGATGTGAACAGTGTTGCAAGTTGCCACTCTAAAAGCCGAAGGCTAACCTTCCACATTGCTTGTAACTGCTACAGGTGATAAATTGTAGTGCGAGTGATGCTGTTGCAGTTACCTGCAGTTAGTGCTGTTGCTGAGTTTTGGCTGTACCGTTGTGTCCTTCACCTCCCAGTCGCCTGTACTGCCTCCATCCCATTGTGCACTCTCGGTGGAGATTACAGCATCCATGTTGGCAGGTCTCTACAGAAATCAGGAGTTGTCCTGCTTTCCTGATGCACCTGTGTGTCCATGTATGCTCTACTTGCCTGCAAAGCATTAAACTCATCAAAAAGAGGCTGTTCTATCTCCTTGTGTGCTTACTCTGCATAGGCACAACATGGAGGTAGGGGGAGAATGCAGATACAAGGAGAGGGACCAGTGAAATGGAGGTCCTGCAACAGTGATGAAATAGCCCTTTTCTCCTTTGGTGGCTTTTGTCCCTCTGTGCTGAGTCCATGCACTGGAAATTTCAACCATGTACATGGTTTCACAAGTGCATTCTTGTTTGTTTGGCTTTGTTTTTCCCCTGTTCCACCATTCGGGCTGTGTGAACCCTCCAGAGCTGCTGCTCATACCAGGCACTCCTGGAAGGTCCTGCCAGTGTTGAACTCAAATTATCACTATAGTAGCTAGAGAACCAAGTTGGTATGGTGGCTCTGGTAAGTTTTCTTCTGTCTCTAAAAGCTTTAGAGCCCACATACATCAGCATGTTCTAGATGGGGGCTGAAATGACTCCCATGCTGGGAGCAGAAGGGGTTGCACAGGGAAATAGGATTGGATGCTGTTGGTCCCTCAGGCTGGAGCTTTTGACTGCATCAGTGACCTTCCACCAAAGCCGTTCAATGCCTGCTCCCGGTAGCTTTTTGTCTCTTGCTTCTCCTGCGTTTGCATGCACTGAATCAGCTCCCCTTAGTCCACTTCCTCCTCTGGCAGTCTTGAAATGAGCCCTTTTGCAAGAGAGATGGGTACACAGCTCTTCTCTTTTGAACACCGGTTGCCCACAATGAGCTTGGCAGAGCTGGCTGCTGGAGTCCAGCCTTGTGTGAGCTGAGACCAACTGGGACAGTACTGGGTGTCTCGCAGAGGCCTGGAGATGCAGCTGGTGACTCTTGTGGTGGTGGTGGTGTAGCACCAAGGAACTGATGAGCTGCAAAGCTGCAGCTCGTGCGTGGAGAAGGGTGAGATACAGCACTGTGTCTTTTTGCAGGGGCCGGAAGGAATGATTCCCATCCCATGGAATGGTGGTGGTGGAGATCAGGACTTGGTCCTCATGCGTCTCCCTTTTAGTTGACTGCAGAATTCTTGATGTATCATGGGCAGTTCTGAAGCCCCAGGAGGGCTGTTTCAGGGTATGCCATGTTGGAAGGAAAGGATTCTGAAGGAGAATGAAACTGTCTTCACAATACATGCTGGGATATTACACCAAACTTAAGCATGTTTTATTTAACTAAAAAAGCAATAGTACTGTAGTAGTTTCAAGGTATGCTTTCCCCCCCTTTCTAAAATTCAAGAGCTGCTCACAAAAGTTTGAATTCCCACAATGGAAGTGGTAAAATGCAAACAACCAACAGAATGTTAACACAAGTGGGCTTCTTGATTTTGTAGCTCCTTGGAATACAATTATTTGGTTTCCCAGCTGATGTCTGGCAAAATAAGCAGGGCTGCTCTGAAGCCAATTTTCCTATTGAGCAATTGGCGTCGGGCTTTATAGGCCGATTATTGTGATCCTTTCGATAATACTTGCTAGAGACAAATGAGCTTCTAGTGCCAGCTTTTAAATGTTTAAAGCCTGTGACAGGGATGCTACTTGAGCCTTTTGCTGGTCCTGCATGTTGTGTGTCCAGATCTCCCTGCTTGTTCACTGGAAGCATCAGCGTATTTCCAGGCTATTCAGGCTTGGTGAGCAAAGAATTGATTTTTTTTTTTAATGGGGTGGTGGAATACATTACTTTAGTTTCTCATGGATTTGTATCTTTTGACTGCTAAACCTTCTTCCCTGCTGTGCTAGCCCCAGTTTTGTTTCAGAGCACCTGCTGGGCAAAACCCAGCACCTTCTGGGATTCTTTCAGAGCAGCACGTGTGCTCCTCAGCTGGCAGTGTGTGCGCTGCCGGGCTGCCTGCTCTGGGCTAATGTAAAATGATTTTTATGCTTTGGACTTAACTCGTATTTCACATGCCTTCCTGGTCACTGCTTTTCTTTCACAGTGTGAAAATGCGTAGAGAACTTTGGATAACAAATCTAATTTCTCTCTTTGCTTCAATTCAAGCAGTGGGCCCCCAGGTTGCTGGGGAAGGCTGGAACTGGAGCATCTGACAGAAGAGTGTACTCCCTTTGCTTTAGAAACCAAGCAAAAAATACGTTTAACCAGGCAGCCATTTATTCGTTCAAGACAGGAAGTGATGGTTGCAGTCCTTTATTTAAAGGTTTATTTTAGCAAACAATGTTAATTCTCCCAGCTGGTGTTTGCTGCAGCTGGACTCCGTCCCTGCTTACAAGCTGACATGATCTTGTGGAAAATGACCCAGGATCTGTTCTCTTGGTCACAAAGAGGTGTTTTCTTCTGGATCTACCTGACTGCAAATCTAATCCTGTGCCATTTTTCACCTCTGAAGAAGGATAGCATTGCATGATGCTCCACAGTCTTTGGGCAAAGAGAGTTGGGATAGCTCTGGCCACTGTCACTGCCTCTTCTGCGTGACTTTCAGTGGGTTGAAGCACCCTTATCCATTTGGCTGGTAGGGTGTGAAGCCTGCAGCAAAGGATAGGTGGCTGGGGACAGTCAAGTGAGAGCTGCTGAGTCCAGCAGACACCATCCTCCTGTGGCTGGAGGTCACCTTGTCCCTCTGCTCTGGGCACTCAGCGTAGTGGACAGCTGTGAGCTGCATGTTTTATCTCCACAATCTACAGCCACCTCACTTCCAGTTTGCCTGAGGAAGGAAGCAGTTTTCTGGGAAACTGGAAAACTGGCTTGTGCTAGACAGTAATGTTGTTCTAAGGGTATTGCTGCAGTTGAAGTAATTAAACCCCTCCCAGTGTAGACACGGTTAAACTGAGACATGTCTTTTAGCCTGGTTTCCTATGGAAACAAGTCTTATGCAATCCTGCTGTCTGTCAGCCTTTCTCCCCCTCCTCCCCCCAGCAGTTTTTGCACTGGTTGGCCAATTTCAACCAAATGCGACAGAAGTCTCCAAGCTGTCAAGTTTGTACAGATTTCATGGAAGGAGGTGTTTGCACAGAGCAGAGGGACTGTGTTGGAGCCCCTTGCAGAGGGAAAGGCTTTGATCCATACTGGTCACTGGAGAATCCCAACATGGAGGAAAGCTTTGAAATGCCTCTGGCATTGGGAACAGATGGAGTTGGAGGCTGTACCTGTGTAAAATGTTGCCTTACAAACACAGGCAGATCAAACTCAGGAGCAGTTAATTTTGTTGAGGTGCCTGCTTCTTTCCTCTGCTGGAAATCTCCCTCCCAGTGCAGGAGAACTGGCCTGTGTAGGAAGCACAACCTGAAATGCTGCTGTTCATAGCCTGGTTTAATAAAATAGCCTTAAATGAGTATTGTTAAAAATACTCTGGCTGCAAGGGCTGGTGTTTTAGAAGCCATCCCTGCTGGGAGAGGCAGATGGTTGGAGGCCATAATAGCTTCAGTTCACATTTAATCCATGTGTGTTTGGAGTCAACATCCTTGGAGAGACAGATCGGGTGACTCTGAGAGACAGTTGTAGCAACCCAGACTTAATCCCGGTGCGTGGCTGATATGCTGCTGCTGGCCTGTGGTTTCAGCAGTACTGGGCTCTGGGACATGAGGGAAGTCAGCAGAGTTTCTCTGGTTTGAACAGTTACCCCCAGTGCAGTGCTGGCCACGTGCTGGAGTGGTTTGCACCAAGGTGTTTGACTTGCCAGACGCAAGAGCTTGGAATCAGTTCCTTGGGCTTGGAATCGATTACTGGGTAAAAACTGAGCCCCAGTGATGTGCTCTTGGATAGCACACAGTGTTTACAGCTGTGGCTGGAGCAGTGGTGTGGGACATGTGGGTAGGAGGTGGCATGATGCTGGGTAGGTGAAAGCTGTGCAGGATGGGGTGCAGGCCAGCAGTCACCACTGTTTTCTCCTGCAAATCTGAAATGGGGAAACTCTGTTCCCCTGCACTGATCTCTTTGAGGACACTCCTAGGCAATAGCTTTTCCTCTAAAATTACTTCAACCCGTGGCATTTCTTTTGCCTCATCCTTGTTTACCTAGTGGTGGAAAACACCACTCTGAGAGCGTCTGAGGATGTGCTGCTTCCAGGCCTGCAGTGAGCAGGGCTTCCCATGCCCAGCTCTGCCTGGAGGCTTGTGGGGCCCTCGTCCCAGCTCACAGCTGATGTGGACATGGTGTGGACAGCCTGGCCAGAGCTCTGCAGTCCTGCAGCTTATCAAGAAAAAGTGCGAACAGTGAGTGGCTTTCAACTCTCCCTCTTACTGAAACAGTGTTCACCAGAGTGTCTTCCCTTGGTGATGTCAGACATGCTGCTGGTGGTGATTATCTGCAGGCATTTCAGTAAATTTCTTCTCTCCTTTTTTCTAAAAGTCACTGATTTTGTCTGCTGTAGTGTTTCAGTAAGTGTGTGGTGGGTAAGGATAGATTTCTGATGGAGATAATGTAGAACGTCATTTTCCCATCCTCAAAAAGGTGAAAGAAACATGTGGAAGTGACTGGAAGACAACAACTTCTGCCCCAGTGGGAGCAGTGGTTGCTATGAAAGGAGAAAAGGAAATCTTGGAGGGATATCCTCCCCTACCTAGCTGATACAAAAGGCCCCTGAAATAACTACGGTACAAAGGAAAAGCTGTTTCAAAGTGGGCTTTGAGTCCTCTTGGCTGTGTTCAGGCACTGTTTCAGCCCCCAATCAGGTGCAAGTGTTGCAGCAGAGAGGCTGTAAGGCATGTCTGTCATAGCCAGGCCATTCAGGGAGCACCTTCAGGACGTCAGTGCCTCAATTCCTCTTTGAAGTTCCTTGGAAAACAGCTTCTGTGTGCATCTGCCTCACTGGACAAGCAGAGTAACCAAATTACATCCTCTAATTCCATCTTGGCCTTCTGGTAAGATCTGTGCATGTGGGTGACACGAGGGCGGTGTCCATCTCCGTACTGACATAAATTAAATTAGTCCCTAATGAAGCATCCTCCTCTCAGGTTCAAAAACGTAGCCCTCACTTCCTCACTTCTGCTGGTTTACATGCCCCTGCTCTGGCTGATTCTCCCTTTCTGTCCAAGCTCCCAGGAGCTCCAGCGTTGTCTGGGTACTGCCCTGGAGCTGTTGGTTGCCCACTCCCCAGCAAGCCCTGCCCCACATCGCTCCAGCTCTGACAGCTGCGGTGGCCTTGCTGCCATTTTCCACAGTGGCTTTATGAGGTGCTGACGCTCCCTGTGCTGGCATTGGTGTTATTTTTGGCACTTTGCTTCAGGCTGAGATTCTCATCTTTTGGCTTTAAAGTCTAGCTCATGCCTTTTAACTTGCAAGAGGAGAAGAGCAGGGTTTGAATCTGAAGGTTTCAGCCACCTGAAGAGCCTTGAAAGACAGCATATTTTATCACTTACATAAATGCCATATTTTCCCACTATATAAAACCTTCTGTTCCTTCTCCTGTCTGCTCATACATTTCTGCCAGGGGTCTGAAAACAGGGATTGCCTTGCATTTGCCTGTAAGGGGAGTATGAGTTGTCCCATCAGCACTCTGTGGCCATCATAGAAGTGGGAGGCTGTGGCAGAGGTGAGGTGGTGAGCATGAGCTGTTGAGCTCCTGTGGCTCCTTGTCCTTCACACAGACATCTGCTAATGTGTATTACTCTGGGAAGGTGCCTCATACCTTTGCCATTCCTCATCACACCCCTCCACACACACCAGACTCAGTGCCAGATGATGAATGTTTTAGAAAGCTGAAAGTCTAGAGAAGAGTGTTTTCATCAGCAGCCTCAGAGATGGGGCAAGGGCTTTACCAGTCCCTGCAAGATGTCTCTGCAGTTCTTTTTAGTGGTACTGGTGTGTCAGGAGGGGATGTTCCAGCTATGGAATGAAAGACTGCTAGACTTGGTGACTTGCAGCTGGTGCTGCCCACACTTGTCACTAGCCAAGGCTCATTAAAAAAGTCTCACCTCTTATCTGCTCTAAACTGCCTTTCCTTTCCAGCAGACACAAAGCTAGGGTTGTCCTGGGAGTGGATGAGTTACAGAAATGATCATTTACATTGAAGTGAACCACTGGATCAGCAGAGTGTAAAAACCAACCCAAGCTCTGAGCCTCTGCCTTGGGAGCAGCTGTTCTTTGTCACTCTCCGCAGGGTGATGTCCAGAGAAAAGCTTACTTTGCAAAGAGGGCTCCTGAGACTGAGCAGATTAGAGGAGGAGTCAAAACTGTTTAAAATGTCTGTAGGCTTTAAAAATAATCATGGCTATGGATGCAGTGCTGTTGGCTCTGTGCTTTTGAGGTGGTTGCAGACAAGGCACAGCAGTGTCTGAGCTTACAAGTAATCTTGGTGTTGGAGACTCTCAGGTTGTTGTTTCGTGGGATTAAAGTACTCGTTGGGAAACAGGTTGAAAAGTGAAAAACTTGTTCGTGCTGGTAAACAAAAGCAGAGATAGGTCCACCATGCTTGTCCTGTGGCTCTGAAGGCACAACATGAATCACTGTGCTGAGGTTACCGCATAGCAGTCCAAGGCACTTTTAACCACAGTTGCTGGAGTCACAGTTATGTTTGTCTGGAGGGGTTTGATTGTTTCCCTAATGTGTGGAAAGGTTTCATGGATGAGAGGGAAATCCTAGTTTGTGCAAGGTGTCTGTCTCCTCTTTGGTGCTAAAAATGTTCCCATGTGAGGGTGGGAGCAGAGAGAAGGGGAGGTGATGTGTTCCAGTCAAAATCAGTGGCAGAAATCAGTGTTAATTTCTGAAAGGACTCTCACTTCTAATTTCTTTTGTCTATTTAAGCCAGTGAAGAAAAAGAAGATAAAACGCGAGGTTAAGATTCTGGAGAATCTACGTGGTGGCACCAACATCATTAACCTGATTGACACTGTCAAGGATCCAGTGGTAGGTGCCTGTGTCGGGGGGGTGTGCTGGGATTGCCTTCCCGCCAGCTGCAGGCACAGCCTGGTTGGTTTGGATGGGCTCCTCTTCCTTTCCATGTTCCCCAGGCTCTTCAGCACCCCTTCTGTGTTTTCCGTGCGTTGCCACGGCTGATGGAAGAAAAGTTTTGAAGTCCTACAAGTTTTTTGTAAGAAAGTAGAGCCTGAAGCCTTCTAGCTTCTGTCTGGCATCTGGAACCTAAGTACCAGCCAGGGCACCTGGATATTAAGCACTTTAATCCTTCTGGTTGCTGTCCTACCCAGTGACCAGCGATCATGTCTTGGTCTGCACTGCCACGATTACCCCCTTCCCAGGCAGTTTTCTCTGACTAGCAGCTGGCTGAGAGCTGTGATGCCCAGCCTGCTGGCAACCTTGGAGAGAAAATGCTGCTGCAGTGTTGCCAGTCCTGGCTGACCTTCCTCTTGTGAGGAAGGCTGGGAGGCCTTAGCTCTTGGTGACACTTTTTGCCTCGCCCAGTGCTCTCTCTGTTCCGTGGCATGGGGGGGAGCAGTGCTGGCCAAAACGCCAAGCTGGTGCTCACTGTGTGGGGTATAAGCAGGGCTGCACTTCCCACATCCTGCTCCCACCTTGCTCTTCCTAGTGAGGGCTGGGCAGGAAGCAAAGGCTTTCTCAGGTCTCTTGGAGCCAAAGGAAGGTCAAGTGAGTGTTTTAAACCATGACTTTCTCTCTCTTGCAGTCAAAGACCCCTGCTCTGGTGTTTGAGTACATCAATAACACAGATTTTAAGGTGAGTTTGCCTGAGTGTGGAGGAGGGAGGCTTCCCATTTCTGTAAAGTGCTGTGATTTTCAGATAATCCTCAAGAGCTGTGGGGGGAATTTAGAGTTTTCACAATTGTCAGCTTCACTTTGCTTTTTCCATGTAAATCAGAAACCTCTTAATGGGCTTTAGATGAAGAGGAATAAAAGGTTTGTGTGCTGAATGTCTCAACTCTAAGGAGTAAGGTCAACAGGTTAGATATTCTTACTCTCCTCTCAATTTAGTAATCACTGCTGTGCTATATATTCAGCCCAAGTTAATCCCTGAGCTGTGGTGCTCTGTTTACAGCAGTGCAGTTGATGGAGCTGGTGACACTGATTTATTCTGGAATCCTTCAGACCTGGGGACTATGGAGTGGCAGTGGCTGGAGAGCTCATCTCCCACTGCCAGTGGGCCTGGTAGAGGGAGACTGAATATTCTTGAATACATCTGAAGAGCTTTTTTTTTCTTGTCTGAGGCTGCAGCATATTTCCTGGCTCTTCTGATGTCTGGGGAGCTCCAAGGGGTATTATCTGTTCCCAAAATGAGGGTCCTTCTGTCTGAGTGCAGCTACAACTGCCTTTGCTTCCAAAATGCTTCTAGACAAAAGGGATCTGTAATTAGCAGCCATACCTATTTTAATGGTATCTTTGCTTCCCCCATGTCTTTACCCTAAGTCACTAAGTCAGTGGTGGAGAATTAATTGAGCAGTTGCCATTAGAAAGCCAGCAGTCATCCCTCCTGCACCATTCGGGGATCTCTTTCATTCCATCTTATGGAATGGTGGTTTTTTCTTCCTCTCTGTACTGGATCATTATGCAGGTATGGGTTTTGTAGGAAGCAGATGTACCAAACTCCCAAAGAAGAATCTTGGGGGGTGTTCATTATAAAGGAGGCAGCTGGCTCACAGTCCAGCTCCTGCAGTCCTGCATGCTGAGGGGCAGCACCCATAGTTTCTGTCCCTCTGGGGTGGGCCTGGCAAGCTGGATGCTGCCAGGTGGGATGTGTGTGTAGGCAGAGCTGCAGCCATGCTGCAGTGGAGGTCTGAGTGCTATTTAATCTCACATAGAGATAGACTGCAGGAGCCACAATAACAGCAACTTGCAGCAGCATCTGCCCTGACAGCTCTGGGCGGGGAGAGGAGTGTTGCCTCCATCAAGTAAACAGCCCTGAGAGGAGTGCTCTGTGGTGACCTTTCAGGGCTAATTAAAGCACGTTTGGTTTGCCTGGGCTTCGTTGACATCAGCTGGGCTGTTCCAGTGCTTTGTGTGTTGGGAATGTGCCCCTGTGCTTCTCCTGGTGACCCACAACCTCCTTGTAAGGCTGGTCCTAGAAGTTTTTAACTTTCTATTTAGAGACTTTTTAATCATTTCATTGATTTTTATTTTTAATACATGGCTTGAGATAAGGTACATTGCTCAGGCAGTGGTACACCTTGCTGAGGATTGCTTCATGTGTCTCCAAGTCAAAATATGATTACACCACTCTGTTGTGTCCTTAGAGGAAAAAATTATCATCAAGGATATCCTCCAGAAACTGAAATGTGTCCATGAAATGGAGTGTTCAGCAGTACCTTGAGGCTGGTGGCCAGTAGGGACTCTTAACTGAAAGATGCTGGGCTTGGAGTCCATGGTCCACTGGCCATCCTGGCCACATGGAGAGCCAGGGCAGGCACTGCTGAAGCCAGTGATGAGCATTGGACTGGCCACTGTAGAAGTAACAATGCTCAGCTCTGGCTGTTGCATTAGAAACAACTACATGAGCTTGCAGCAGACTTTTCTAGGCTCCTGGGAGAAAGCCTGGCTCCTTGGGGAAGTCCAAATTCACAGCTGCACAAGTCCAAGACAGAAAGTATTGATGCTTTTGATGCTGATTGGTACAAGGCAGGAATAACTTGTCTTGGGAATGCAAGTGTGTCCCCAGGGCATGCAGTGTGGCTTCTTGTGTTCAGAGCTTATTTGTAACCTGAATTTCCCTAGCTGTGTATGGGGTGTGTGGGTTGTTTGATGCTCCACTCCCATGAGCTGTCTGCCTGTTTGAGTAGGTTCTTGGGGCTGCAACTAATTGCAGATTATAGAGCTGCTTCTACTGAGGGTGCCTGTGGGCGTCTTCTTCTGTACAGAAACTCCCAAGATGTCTCTTCCCTCGCTCTGAAGTGCCAAGCAGAGAGTACAGAGTACGTGAGACCACTTGTATTGGAGGTCTCAGCTTGCTCTGTACCTCGACACATGAAGCAGCTGGAGAGCACCCGGTCATTGTCCCCTCTGCCTTATCTCCCTGGGCAGCCAAGTTCTGCTGGAGTTAAGTGCCACATGAGCTAATCCAGGTGACAGGGACCTCTTCTCTTTGTTTGGATGTGGCTGCTGCTGATGTGCCCTTCTCTGTGTTGACATCTGGATTCAGCAGTACTGCTGAGAACCAGCATCTCGCTGGCAAATCACCTTCAGGGTGTGTGAAGGGTTCCCAAGGCAGCTTGTATGGCTGAGGGCTGTGACTCCCAGCCTGCTGGCAGCCTGGGAGAGGAAATGCTGCTGCAGTGTTGCCAGTCCTGGCTGACCTTCCTCTTGTGAGGAAGGCTGGGAGGCCTTAGCTCCTGGTGACACATTTTGCAGGCAGCAGGTGGTTGCTGACCACAGGATTTCATTCTTCTCTGTCCTGTTGGCACTAGTTGCTCACAAGCTTGGATGTCTGCTCAGTTGTCTCCTTTCTGGAAGCTCCTTTCCTTCAACATTATTATTTTTTGCTTGATGTTAATACTTTGACCCCTTTGCCTGTTCAAATGGCAGAGCACTGTTCATGTCAGTGCGCCCATGGAAGTGGCTGCTGGGTTTCCTCAGCTCTCTGTGCCTGGGCAGAAGCTGCAGTTCTGTGGGGTCTAAGCCTTGGCTGTGGACGATCCCAGATCAGAAGCAAAAGCTTTTATTTCACTGTTCTTAAATGATTGTATAAACAGGAGACTTAGATGATACCTCCCTGGAGCTGATTACATTTTCTTAAATTACCTGTCTGGGTCCCTTCTGGAAGTGACAGCACTGTACTCGCCGGGAGGATGAGCTGGAGCCAGACTGGATGTGTATTCTGCTGTGTGAGGGCAGCAGCTTGTGTACAGGGTTAGTGTTTCTCTTCAGAACTGCTGCATTACTTGTCATCTGAGAGCATTCAAGCTCCCCACAGTAATTTGCCTTAAATGAAAGCTGCACTGCAGAGCCACATGCAATTTCATCAGTGAAATTAAATGTGTTTTGCTAATTGGTTTCAAACTAGAAATGAGACGCCTGTACTTCAGCCACTGTCAGTTGTCACGTATTTTGTAAGCATACCTGGTACTGTGCCTTTCATTGCCCCAAAGAGGCGAATCCCTTAGGAGAGAAGGGGTCAGAGACAGGTCTCAAGGAGCAGTTCTGGGTTGGGTTTGCTATTTCATTCTTAATACACACTAGCAGGTTTGGAGCTGAAGACGAGATGGGCAAGAAAGGTGAGCAATGGAAGGTTGCTTCAGGATGTTCAGCCTGCTGGAGTTGTGGGTACAGTGGGCTTTTGAGTCAAGTCTTCCACTTCACCTGCACTTTGGTGAATTTTCAGGCCAAATTGCTGTGAGGGAAATGTGTGCATGGGTTTTATCCTTGTACATCCAAGGTTTGTGTAAAAAATTGTTGTTGCCCTGCATAAGCAATGCAGAAGTATAAAAGATTCTTCCCCTTGTGTGGCTGCCAAGACTGGGATGCTTTGGGAACTGTTTTCCTTTTTTTTTTGCTGCTGCTGCTGCCCTGCACCCCAAAGCAGTGTCTCTCCTCGCAGCCACCCTGTTGCTCTGCAGATGCAGCTTCCTGCACGTAGCCAGCTGTGTTGCTCACTCAAGGGAGAGGAATAAGCGTTTAACTCCTGTCAGCCCCATGGTGGGGGCAGCCTCCTCGGGCACTAACAGGATTCATTTATGAGTGGTTATGTGATGTGTGCCAAAATATCACCGAAAGCTAGAGAGGGGTAGTGGCTGCCTGTGGGTCGGTTTGGCCTTTCCTAGTGCTGTGTATGGAGAAAGGAGACCAGCCCAGGTCTCTGAGGCCTCATTGGATCCTGAGTGCTGAGCAGATGTTTGAGCTGGGTCTGAGTGATCCCCACAGTGATGTTTCTGATAATGCTACTCCACAGAGACAGCTGTAAGAACAGAGTATGGGGCCTGTCTGCAAAGGAGGTGCCTGCCCTGCCGTGCTAGGCTGGGCAAAGGGGATTTGGAGCCCACTGTCAAAGCCTGCTTGAGGCAGCTGCTGTGCAGGACCCACTTGCAGTGGAAACACTGGCTCTGTCCTTCAATGCTGTCTGCGTTCACTGGCTGCCTGCAGGGCTGAGCAGGCTCCTGCAGGGACTGTTCCCTGGGGTGAGCAGAGCTGAGCACTGCTGGCCACACTGCTGGCCTTGGCACTGACAGAGGTCAGAGAGGCTGGGTTTCACAGGCAGCTCTTATAGGGAAATCTGTTGAATGCTGTTTGCCCAACAGTGTTTGGGCATATCACGGCCCAGTGCTGAAGGCCATGAGCCAGAGAAGCAACAGCATTGTCGGTCTGAGAAGAAGGACCCTGGTGACCTCCCTTCCATCCCCTTCCCACTTACAGGCAGCAAGAGGCAAAGACCCAGGGAATAGGGAAAATGAAGTCTAGTCTTGTACTGCCACTGCCTTTCCTGCCCTCCTCCTTCCCCAGGTGCATTGCTGTTGCCAGGTGAAGTTGAACAGGGCAGCGAATGCCAGAAAGACGTGTTTTACACATTTCTTACAGTGTTTGTTGCCTAGCAAGCCATTTAAACAGACTTCTGGAAGGACTCAGCTGTCCTCTGCTGGCCCTGCGTCCTGCATCAGTTGTGCACAAGTCAGGAAATCCATCGCTGCTATGGCTCTGTAGCTTGTGGCTATGTCTTTTTTGCTCCCTGCTCACTTGTCTGCTTCAGTGGGCTGCTCCAAAGTGTTAGGATCATCCCAGCTCACGAGAATACAATGCAGTTGTGTCCTGGAGGCTGTTAAAGCTGTGTGTGTGTAAGTGACACTTGTATGTTGTCAAATGATTTCTGAGAGCGGTACTGGGGCTGGGGGGGGAGAGCTGTTTGGAGATGGCCCTAAGTAAGGCAGGAACCTGAGGATCTCAGCATGGGCCTGGAGGGGATCCAGGGCCAGAGCTGCTTTTTTGGAATGTGAATTTCAATCCCTTGCTCTGGGATTTTTCCTGAAGCTGCCAAGTGGTGCCTATGATGGACAGCGGGCTCCAGTGCTGATGCAATTGGTGATTTGTCTGAGCTATGAGATGATCCTTGTTTGTAAGAAAGGGCAGAGAGGTCTGGTCCCACTGCTGCCCTGAGAGTGTCCTTCCTTGCCCTGCCCTGGCATCTTGCCTTGTTTTCCCTGGAAGAGAGAACAGCTCAACAAGGTTGGGCTGACACCACAGCCAGTGACAGATACAGAGCAGAAGGCAAATTTGGGGCCAGCTGTGACCTGGTGTGGGAGCAGCAGGATGAGGAGTTTTCCTGTGATGGTGCTGGGGGCACAGGGCAGGTTAAAGTGCCCCCTGGAGCTCTGTCACTTCCACGTGAGCAGCCGCAGAAGGACACAGGAGAGGAAAGTGGTGGCAACGAGCACTTCCCCACAATGCCTGAGTTGTGCCCTCCTTGGGCCCACAAGCATTCTTGTGTTCTTGAGTTGCATTAGCCTTTATCATGGGATAGAGGGGACCCTCTGTGGCTCTAAGGCTGGCTCTCCTCTTTGTGCTTCCCAACCCCAGGCTCCTTTAGACTGATATTTTCCTCTCCCTGCCACACCCTGAACACCTGGACACCTTCCCACGTGTTCCCAGCCCGCCTGCTCTGAATGCTCTTGTCAGTGCTGGCATGCAAAGTCATCACAGGGCTTGACAACAGCAAGAAAGTCACAATTGTCTGTGCCTCCTCCAGAGCTTTTGCTCTGTCCTCCTTGGACAGACAGCCTGCCCATCTCCTGCTGGAAAGTTGTGACAAGTCTGAATGATCCCAGTAGCATTTCACAGGAGCTCTTGCATCCTTTCTAGATTTCCTGGCAGGTCTGAGACCAGGAGAGCCCTCAGGAATGGTAGCATTTGTAGGGAATGCTGGAATCTGGAATGGGGTCAATGATTGGAGGCAGGCAGGGTGCAGGAAATGAAACTAATCCAAATCTGGAGTATTTATTTTTTCTCTCTTTTTTTTTTTTCCTCCCTACCCAAATCTCTTTCAGCAACTGTACCAGATCCTGACAGACTTTGATATTCGGTTTTATATGTATGAGCTGCTTAAGGTGAGTGGCATTGCACATGACAGTATGGATGGGGAGACCAGGAATGAGAGTGGCAGTAGTGGGGTTCATGGGGCACTGTTGCTAAGAGGTTACTTACTTCTCTTGTGTTCAGTGCAGAATCCAAGTCTCATAAGCTGGGAAGGTTTGGGAAGAGTTCAGGTTACCTGGCTTGTTGCTGTGAGGTATTGCAGCCAAACTGGGGGCCTTTGGTCACCTCCAAAGTGATTCTCACAAGTCTATGATTCTCTGAGGTCTGAAGTGTTTGTGATTGTTACTCACCAGGTAGAGCTGTGCCTGGTCTCCCTGTGTCTCTTGCACCATTGGGCTGCTGTGAGGAAAATCAACTCCCAGAAAAACAGCCAGACCCAGGACAAGGCCTTTGAGGCAGGGCTGGGGATCTATGATACTAGGGAGAGTGGAAGAGAAGGATTGCCAGCTCCAGGCTTTCCTCTGCTGCAGTATTTAAAATCAGCCCCAGAAGGTGAATTCTGGCCACTAGTTATGCCAGCTGTTACATGTAACATCGGTATTTTCCTTTGACACCTCCCAGCCAAAGCTTTCCTTGCCCCTCTGATGAAAGGTGAGGAGTGCCCTAAATACCTCCTCTTAACTAGCCTAGCTTGCACTTCCCCATGGAAATTCCCTCAAGGAGCCATGGCAGGTCTGTAGGATGTGCTGCACTGTCTCTTGGAGGTCTCCAGCTGCAGGACAGGGGAGGCAGCAGGGCACGAGGGTGAGCTGACAGGTTTGGCCAATCCCAGGGCTGTTCTGTGCTGACCTGCTGGAGCAGCAGCTTGGCTGTGTCAGGTCCTAGCAGGCCCTTGGCACTTCTGGGCTGGCACTTTGCAGTTCTCATGCTTCTGGAAATGAGTGGGACAGCCTAGGAAAGCCCTTTGTGCTCCAGGACATGACTGCAGGAGACTTCCTGAAACAGATCTAGTGGGCTTAAGGGAGGCTTTCTTCCCTGCACTCCCAAGCTTGCCCACCTGTCTGCAAGGGAAGGACCTTCCTACTGGATGTTGGAGGCAGCCTGGGATTAGGATGGGCAGGGTGATGAAGTTTAGATGATCCTTGAGCCTTGGCAACACAGGACACTAGAAGAGCTTCATCCCTGGAAGCAGTGTGTGTAACCTGTTACACATCTCCTAGACTGGAGATCCAGGACCAGCGTTTGCTGTGAGGCCACGTGTCACTGCAGGGGTGTTCTCTGAGTCCTTGCTGTGATGAAAGCTGTTGCCTCCTTGCTTCCCACTGTGGCACGGGCCCAAGGACAGCGTTGCTTCCCTGGCACTGATGTCTTGGATATTGAATGACTACAGGCTGTACCCTCTTTCCATGCCGCTGGAGATCTCATAGCACCTGATAGATGTTGATGGATGGATCTCCTTCCCCTTGGAGATGAGAAAACAACATTCTCACCCCCTTGCTCCAGGGAACAGCTGCGTTGGGGGGGCAAGTAGTGCAAGGTCATGGAGCCGGGGAGCTTATGTGTGCTGCTGCCTACAAGCTTGAAGCAGCTTCGCTCTCCCTCGTGTGCTATCACCTGCCTTTTTTAAGTGCAATTTGGCTTAAATCAGCAGGGCAGAGGTGACTTTCTAGCTTGAGTGTGTTTTGGGACACAAGTGGAAAAGTCACATTGGAATGTCATAAAACTGCATGCATGTAGGAATCATTCCCTTTCTAGGGGAGAGAGCGTGACCTAGGAAGCACAGGGCTACCTAGGTTGGAGCACTGGGCTTGTCACCAGGTGGGACACCTCTCTGCATCGTGTTCTTCAACCACAGTGCAGGGAACACAGTTCCAGGACCTGCGAGTGCAGTCGGGCACAAGGTCTATACAGTCTTGTTGCCAGCTTGTCACTTCATTGCGTGCAGCATAAGAGCTGAAACTGCCAGTTTCATGTGCCAGGGTTATGGCACTTCTTGGGAACTCTTGGTTCTGGCTGAGAACTGTCTGTTATATTGGTAATGCTGTGCCTGTGGTTACAGCCGTGTCTAATGTGTGTGTGTGTGTGTCTGCCAGGCCCTGGATTACTGTCACAGCATGGGAATCATGCACAGGGATGTCAAACCCCACAACGTCATGATAGACCACCAACAGAAAAAGGTACTGTGACACCAGGGCTTACAAGCAGGGTTTTTCCAGGGAAACTTGAAATTCTGCTGCCTCTGTACCCATAGCCCTGGCAGCTGCAAATACCCCTCTAACCTTTCTTTACTGGCTCCCCTCCACCTGTGCCAGCACCGGGAGATGGTCAAAGTCCCACATGGGAGCAGCGCAGTGGGAGTCCACAGCTTCCTCACTGCTGGGGTGTGCTGGTTAGACCACAGGAAATGTTTGTTCCCAGCTCACTGCCATGGAAATGGGCAGCTCAGGGACCTACCCCACCCCGTCATGGTACTTGTATCCTATCAGGTGCTGTGCGTGCCTGCCCCAGGAACCTGGAATTTGTGTCAGGGAATTAGTTGCTGCTCCACAGGTTCCTCTCTGTCAATCAGCAGTGGCTGTACAGGCAAGGCAAGGTGTATAAGGAAGGGAATCTTTTACTGGAGTCCTTCCCTAGTAAGCAGGTTGTCCATCTCTGCACCTGTGGAGATGGTCGGACTTGCAGGATGTGCTGAGCCCCTCCTACCCCATTTTCTGCTCTCAGTCCCCAGGTAAAATCAACACTGCCTTCAGCCCAGCCCTTCTAAACAGTGGGATAAGACTTTTGCCTGTTCTCTAGTACTCAAGGACCTGGTGGTGCTGGTAAGGAGCCAGCAGTAACTGTGCTTGGACTCAGAAGGCAGAGGAGCTCTCTAAGCTGGTCTTTGCCCCACCAGCTGGTGTTAGGGGAAAGGGAAGAACCTGATCAGAGAACTGCTGAGAGCATCTCCTGTCCACAGAGGGCCTCCCTCTGCCCTGGGCTCCATACCTGCATCAAGAGATTGAGGTTTGGCCAGTGTGGCTTCACCTACCTGGCTGATGACTCTGTGTCTCTATTGCATGTTCAGCTGCGGCTCATAGACTGGGGTCTGGCCGAATTCTACCATCCAGCTCAGGAATACAATGTCCGTGTGGCCTCTAGGTACTTCAAAGGACCAGAGCTCCTTGTGGACTACCAAGTAAGAGTCTGTCTCCTCCTTGCTATCCAGTGATAACAGTTTGTGGCTGCACTTTAGCCACTTTTGGGTTGTCTGGTTTTGCCTGTCAGGGCATTGCCTGGGTTGGAGAGAGGCTGGCTGTGAAGTGCAAAGGCTGAGGCTGCCTGTGCTGGTGGGGAACCAGGCTGTGGTGAGTGTGCCTTTTCTGACAGCTTCTCCTTTTCTCCCTCAGATGTATGACTACAGCTTAGACATGTGGAGTTTAGGCTGTATGCTGGCAAGCATGATCTTCCGAAAGGAGCCCTTCTTCCACGGCCAGGACAATTATGACCAAGTAAAGACATTGCTACCTGGCTTATTTTGTGAAAAGTTTGTCCCCAGTTCATCTCTGTGTGTATAGGGGGGAGGCTCTGGGGATGGGACTCCCAGGCTGGGAGGATGCTGCTTCATGCTTGGTTAAGCCATCTGTGATTTTTCTGCCTTGTGTAGGAAACTTGTTTTCTGCACGTGTTGCAAAAGCAAGTTTCGAGAGAGATACTCCTTCCGTCTGGGATGTTTCCAGAAGGAGGGCTCTTAGATTTGGGCAGCTCTGCCTCTGCAAAAGAGTGGTACGCTGCCCTTCTGCTCTCTGAACATGCTTTTTGTTCCAGCTGGTTCGCATCGCAAAGGTCCTGGGCACAGATGAGCTGTATGGGTATCTCAAGAAGTACCACATAGAACTGGACCCGCACTTCAACGACATCCTGGGCCAGTAAGTGGAGAAGTGAAATGCTGCTTTTTTTTCCTTTTAAGCACAGAGAGTGAGATAAACTGATATCTACACCCTTGAGGCACTCTCAGCAAAGGCCTGCTTGATCTTCTGGATAACAGTGCTGCTTACAGACTTCACATCTAGCTGCTCATGTCATCTCAGCAAGTCACTGAAATGCAGGCTCTTTCCTTTTGTCTCTCCCATGATCCATGAGCCACCCCTATTTCTTCTTTCTCCTGCTTGTTCACATCCTTAAAGTGCAGGTATAGACACTGCAGTTAAGTGTGGGCTGAGTGCTCAGAGTTTTCCAGTTGAGATTTCTGAAAAGGACAAGAGAAATGGATGGAATAGTGAGGACAGCCTCTCTGAGGCTGGCTGGCAAGCCAGAGCAGTTCTGGTCCCAAGGGTGTCACCCTGCCTGCCACATGCAGTTGTCTAGTCCCTGTAGACAGAAGGGAATGTGCAATATTGTGCCTTTCCTGGCGCAGGAGATCCATACAATTGTGTACATAAAGAAGAGGATTTTCCAACTTTGGCAGGTGTTTGCTGAGCAGTAGCTTGTGCAAGGAAGAGCTGTGGGCTGTTTATCACAGCCACCTATGCTCAGAAGTGGCTGGCAGCAGGTGATTCCCACGGGACATCGGGGTACTGCTGCGCAGTGACAGCTGGTCCCTTTGCAGGCATTCCCGGAAGCGCTGGGAGAACTTCATCCACAGTGAGAACAGACACCTGGTCAGTCCTGAAGTCCTTGACCTCCTGGACAAGCTGCTGCGATATGACCATCAACAGAGGCTGACTGCCAAGGAGGCCATGGATCACCCCTATTTCTGTGAGTCTGTGGAGTGGCTGGGGCCAGCAGGGATAGAGTTGTGGGTTGTGGGTTTTGGCTCCCCACTCTGCAAAAGCCTTAGCAGCTCTGTGGGTTTTGGGGGCAGTTTCTCTGGAAGGATTTGCCTGGGTGGAGCTTCCACTTTATTAAATACTGTTTCCTCTTCCTGCCTGGTCTGTCTCCTGCAGATCCAGTGGTGAAGGAGCAGTCCCAGCCCAGCTCAGAAAACGCTGTGCTCTCCAGTGGCATGACAACAGCACGATGAGGACTGGAAAACGACGGGTAATTCAAGATGTTTACAAATAAAAGCAAAACCTTCGGTCACACAGTGAAGGGAAAAGAACCAAGGACCCCCCCCTCCTTCCCCTCCCCTTTATACTCGGCAGAAATCTAACCTTGGGGGGGGTCTTAAACCTCAGTTCCTCTCTGGTGGTTGTGGTTAATGTAACTCTAACCCTGTGGTACCAAAGCCCTGGGCAAATGGTCTTGCAAGAGCTAAATATGTAGTGATATCCCCAGGGCTCCACACAACTGATTCTGGTTCACATCTCTATGGATCCTTCTCTTCCTTCTCAGTCCAGCCTTCCCCACCACGCTGGTGGGGACAAATTGGTCGTTCCACCATCAGCCCTTAGCATGCCTCTTTCTAAACTTGCCTTTCTGACTTGTAGACTCTGAATGAACCAAATTCAGGCTGGGGGTCAGCAGGTGCAACTCTGTTTTGAGGTCCAAGTCTTTACTGCTCACTCTGGGCTTGAATTTGGCCCTTGAATTCCAGTCTCAATTGTGAATGCCGGGGTGGTTGGGGGGGAGGGAGGGGGAGTTCGACAAAAAACAACCCACAAACCCAGCAGCATCTCGGGATTAGTTTGGAGCATTAAAACGAAGGCACTGATCCGAATTGCTGGGGAGAGGAGATCCCCCCCTCCAGTGTGTTTGACAAAGGCTCGCGCTGAGAAGAAACTCAATAGACCTGCTTTGGAAACTTGTGAATGTGAGGGCTGCTCTTGTGGCAGGAGAGGGGAGGGACTATCCAGACTTTCCCACCGAGCTCAGGAAAGTCAGTGTTGCAAGATTTCTTGTGATAGGTGTGCAACCACGTACCTCATGACGTGGCTCCCATGAGAATTCGTGCCAGACGCAGACTTGTGCCAGAGCACAGCTCTGGAGCGGTTCAATCCAGCACCGCAGGATGGAGGAGTGGAGAGGAGGCCAGGGAGGAGAGCACAGGGAGGGGGGAGGATCAACAAACAGCGGCGTCGGGGTGGGGGCTGTGCAGCTACTGATCCAGGCCTTGGGATCCCACGCAGTGTTTTAACAAAGTCAGCCATTTGTTGAATTCTGGGGTGCCGATCCTGTTGGGGGGTGGGGGGTTCATCTTAGGGGTTCTTTCATCAGATCCCTCGATGGCTTTATAGCCCCACAATTCACAGTTGCCTCCTCTACTTGTTCTGTGTGTAACTTCATCAAGTGGTTCTGGTGACACTCAAACCTAGACGCTGGAGATAGTGTTTTCCCACCAGCACCTAAACACAGAATTTCCTTCTGCGGCATTGTTGAAATAGTTAATTTTTTATAAGGTTGCAATGTTTCTATTTGAAACATCTGTTTACATTCCATATTCCAATAAAGTTCTATTGGCATCGACAGCAGGTCAATCCATTTGTATAATTCACTGAAACCAATAAATATCTATACGTCTGAACGTCTGCCGTCTCAAATCTATGGGATAGCCAGAAGGCCTGAGAGCTGGAGGCCTTGTCTCCTCCAGGAGGGCAGGTTGGCTCTTCCCGCCCCTCTTGTCTGTGTTTTTTTGAGACCTCTCACTCAGTCTTTGGTTGCAGTTCTTCCTGCTGTCAGCCCTGAGAGTTTCGCTGTGGCAGATTGTCTCCACTGCCGCGGGGCCGCAGAGGAGGTGTGAGGGTTTGGGCACAGCGTGGGGGTCAGCTCTTGTGCTCCACTGGCCTCAAACAGGCGCTGCCTGAGGGACAGACCTCGCTCTGCCATTACCTGGTGGGTCAGACCGGGTCACCAATGCACAGCTGGAAATCAGGATTCTCCACGTGTACCCCCATGCTTGTCTGCTCTCAGCCTGGGTGGATGGCTTTGTCTAAAGATGTGCTGAGCAGGGAGTAGCTCTTTCCTCGCACCCGGAGACATGGGGGCAGTTCTGGGTGTCCGCGGTGAGGAGCAGCCTGTGGTTGCTGCCATCCTGCAGGGCCTCGCTAACATTTGCTCTCCTGCAGAGGCTGCTGAAGGCATTGGTGAGTGTTCCCAGCCCTCTCTCCTTCCATCTGCCCACTCTCCTGGCTGCCTGGCCTGAGGGGCAGGGGAGTCTCACGTGCTCTTAAGCTGTGCCAGTACCAGCAGGGTTGGTTTGGGGTTTTAATATCAAGTTTTGAACTGATTTTAAATATCTATTGAATTGCTGCGTTGAGAAGTGGATGTTTCTCATGGCCTGTCCAAGTTGCTATGGGAGAAGCTTGTCTGTTTTCCAGCTCTTATGCGTTGGCATTCCCAGCTTCTGGAGAGGCAAGGCAGAAGAGGTGGGGAGAAGAAAAAGTGGTTGAATGGGGGAACTTTGATAAGTGAACACTGTTGATCGCTGTATACGAGTGTGCTGCACATGAGTGCTTGGCAGTGTCTGAACCTGATGGTGGAATTTCAGGGTGGTGCTTGGGGAAGTATCTGTTCTGTAAACCTGAGTCAGGAATTCTTTCCTGGTACCCTCAAGCAGAGGAAGAGAGTTGCTCTTCCAGCAACTGAAATGGCTTTCCCTGGTTGCAGTAAGCAGAGAGGCTGGAACAACCTGCCTCTTATCTCCCCACATCCCTACCCCGGCTCTAGTGTAGGATGAGCAGCGACAGATTGATCCTGGAGGGAAAAAGCAGCTGAGCAGGGGTAGTTTGGGAGAGAGGAGGGTGTGGAGTCTCCTGATCCCAGGGCAGTGGGGATGTTTGACTGCAGCTTGCGCCAGTTTATCTCTGCAGCCAGTGGCTCTTCCAGCACTCAGATCAGGAAACCCTTCTTTCCTCTGGACCTTAGCAAAGCGTTCTCCTGCCTGTAGGGACAGCCAGGAGCTGGGGAAGAGTGTTTTGTCTCTAGGAAGTTAAGAGGACTGGGGAACATGCATCTTCATCTGCTTTCTCCTGGAGAAATTTAGGAGAGTCCTAGTGCATGTTCCTGGCCTTTCAGCTGCCCTGGCTCCAGTTTTCTAGTGGAGCATGGGTTTGGCTGAATGCCTTGTAAGAGGAAAGGCTCAAAACTTTCCAGCCCCATCAGCCACTGAGGGATGCAGTAGGAAACAGATGCAGTAAGCAGCTTTGCCAGCTTGTCTGTGGCTGTTGCAAGTGTGCTGGGCATGATGGGAGCTTTTAGTGGAATTATGGGAGGTGTTTGTGGTAGTGGAGGGAAACTCAAAACAGTAGGTCATGGAAAAAAAAGTCCAAACTTGTGTTTGGCTGTCTGTGAAAGTTCTGCTTTGCTGGACTGCATCTTTCCCTTGCCTTGCTCAGCCCTGCCTTCCTTTCTTGCCCCTTCCAAAGCAGGCTGAGGTTCCCCTGCTGTCCCCACATCCAGAGTGCCATGGAGGGTGCACCTGGGCCTGGCTGGGGGTGGGGTGGCAGATATGGGGCAGCGTGCCCAGCCATTGCCTCATCACGGTGCTGGAGGAGCTCTGTGTTGAGCTGGCAGTGCCTCACGACGCTCACTTCCCTCCTCCCGTCTCTCCTCAGGTCCGATGCTGTTGCTCCCAATTTTCCATAAGCAGAATGAGAACCAAATCAAACGTCCTCTCGGCGCGGTAGAGCGACGGCGGGTGGACTGCGCGGCGCGGGCAGGGCTCAGAGCGGGGCACACGCCTGGCTGGACGGCACTCGCCTCGCTATGACCGCAGCCCTTCCCTCCGAGTTTAAAGGTTCTTCTGCCTCTGTTTCCTTGTTGAGCTCTTCCTGACCCAGAAAGCGTGGAAATGTGAAGGGTGTGCAAAGCAGTTGTTGGTTAGTCGTTCCTTCCTCTGTTCTGGCTGTTCCCCCCCAACCTCTGATGGACCATGGTTAGCCAGCTTGTGCCTGTCTCTTCCAGGACATGGGGGTTGCAGGGGATGTAGTATCATGATGGACAGTTCTATACTATAATTAAAAGAATTCTATATTGTTGAATAAAAGTTTTAAAAGAAGCATGCAAGGAGCAGTATTCAGTGGGGAGGGAGCTGGAGAGTGCTGGCAGAGTGAGCTGTTCCCTGTGCCCTGCTAGGACAGGCTGGGTGAGGAGAGCAGGAGGAAATCGTACAAAATCAATGTGGGCAGAGGCAAAGGAGCCACCTGCCACCTTTGAGGGTGTTTCTCCTTTCCCTCCTTAGGCCCCTACACTCTTCTGAAGGTGCCCGCATGGGTGGTGGCCTGAGTGCTAATGCTGGTACCTGCTTTTCCCAGCCTGGGGGGGCTTAGGCATGGCTCTCTTTCTGCACACTGGAGCTCCCATCTCTTCCTCTTTCTCAGGCTCAAGCTCTCCTCCTCCTCCCCAGCACCATGACTGTAAAGCCCTGAGCTTGGAGCTCCTGCCCAAGGGCCGCTGCATCACAGGAGTTCCCCTCAGATGTGGTCCTTCACTGGCAGTGCTCAGGAGAGTCTGGCTGCAATGATGGTTGTTGGCCAAGCTGGGCTCTGGTCTTAGGTGTTAATGAACCACTTGAAATTCTGTCTAAAAGCCCCCCAACTGGACTCTGTATGACTGTACATGGTCATGTCTCTTGTGTTGTCCCATTCCTTCACTGCCCATATGTTTTTCCCTATACAGTTTTCCCCTGTACTGAAGCTGCCCAGGGGAAAGGGTACCTCTGAGACAAGGCTCTTGCCTGGGAAAGAGAGACCTGTTGCTGGTTCCCAGGGAGGGGAGCTCAGCCATGGGCTCCTGCCAGCACAGGACCACTCAGCGCTGCTCTCACCCAGCCCTGGGCACTGGCCAAAGTGGAATTGCAGGAGTGAGTGCTTGCACAAAGCCTGTAATGGGTACAGGTGGAAGCAAACACTGTCCTGCACATGGAGATTTGCTGATGTGGGCCCAGATGTGGACATGGGCATCAGGTAAGTTTAACCTACTGGTGCTGTAAGGCAGGGCTTGGTGCATTGCCAAGGAACAGTTTAAGGACAGCTCTGTTGCATCCAGGACTCTGCTGATCTCTGGCATCTACATTCATCAAGACTGGTTTTGGCGGGCGTAGCTCTGGCCAGCGGTGGGAGCAGGGAAGAGCCCATGGCAGAGCCCACCCGAGGCCCACACTGGGCACAAGCAGTGCTGTGAGCATACGCTGAGCTGAGGTCCCTGCAGCACAGTGGCACATCCAAGCACTGTTGCTGCTTGGATCCATCCATCTCCTGATGCGATTGGATCATGTTCCCCACTGCCGCCTGCTGCAGCCCATGTCCTCTCCAAGTCAACAGCTTGTCTCCAGAGAATGCTGTCAGTGACTCTTTTAACTCTTGTTTGTCAGAAATAAACTCTTCTTTGCCTACCCTTTTTTGTCTCCAGTTTGTCTGGAGTCAAAAAAGTTTTGCTCATTCTGGCCCCTTGCCCCATCCATTGCACAGGTGTCCCCCCAAGGCAGTGTGTCCTCCTTCCTTGATTTTCTCTGCTAACTTGCTCCAGTACATGCTGGCACTTCCTCCTTCTGCACCCACTGATGTTTACACCCTTGTTCTCTTCTGAGCCCTTGCTCAGCAGCAGCCCAGCTTCCTTCTCTTCCTCCTCCTCCTTCTGCACTGCTCAGAGTTAAGCCAGCATAAGGTCCAAAGCCTTTGGGTTGCCTCAGCATCCAAGCCACTTTTGATCCTTGCCTCCCCTTGCATGTGGTGGTTATGGATCTCCTGCCCAATTTTCTTTTTGGTTTTCCCATTACAGCTGCCCTTCATCCAGTACTGCTCCTGTAAGAAAATCCAGGCTGGAAGAGTTGGCTGGAGTCATCCGGACAAATCCCAGGATCTCACACTCCTTGCAGGAGTCATTACTTTGTTCTTGGTTTTGCCATGTAGTGAAGGCTTTCAGCTCACAGAGTAACTGACTGAATCTGGTGCTGGTTTTATTGGTCCAAGCGCTGTCCTTGGAGCTGGTCCAGCCCTGGGCATCTGCTCTCCAGCAGAGAGGCAAGAGGGCAATGGCCTGGGTTAGGATTTCCCAGGCCATGAACCTGGACCATGTGCTCCAAGGCAAGCACAGACTTGGTGATACTGGAGCGACCTGCTACATTTTGGTCTCGTAACTGCACCCAGCAATGTGACACTTCAGAGGAGCAATGTTTCAGAAGCTTCCTGAAAATCTCATTCCTCTGAAGGCATCGGATTGCTGAGAATTCTGAAGGGAAGGAAATGCTTTAGTGGGCAGTTATTTCTGGAGCCCGCAACCTCTGCTCACTTCTTGGACCAGATTATTTTCTTAGGATGGGCCTTTTCCTCCATCTGCTCCGCCAAATTCAATCCCTGTACACCCTGGGAGCTGGAAGCAGGGGTGAGGTAACATGCCAACATCTTCCTAGCGATCTTCCAGGTGAATAACATCAGTCGGTGAGTCTCTGAAATACATCTCTCAGAGACCTCTTCCCAAATGCCAGCCTCGATTATTAATATGGGTTAATGATTTACAGGGCTCTCTGTCTCTGCCCTCTCCTCTAGCCCACACATGCCCAGGGAAGGAGGAGGGGCAACTACATTTTGTTAAAATTAATTGAGAAATAGGGACAATTTGAAACCATAACCTATTTCTGTGTGCAGCAAAACATGGTATTAAAGTGGTAAGTGGAGAGCGTGTGAATGAGCCGGCTGTTCGGGAATGGCAGCTGGATATTTGTCCCAGTTGTCTCTGACCATCTGATTAAAGGAACAAGTTATTTCATCGTGCCATATAAAGTGTACTCTAACCCACTGACTAAATATAGCTGATCATTTCTAACTAATGCCTTGCTTTTTGTGTGCTCTACTTGTTTGTGCAAGGATTTGTGAAGGAAGGAGAAAGTGCTGCTAACCCAGGTGCTGTGAGGGAGCATTTGTAGCCTATGGGAGAGACAAGCACACCTAGCAGACAACATTGTTAGGATTTGGATGGGTCATTAGTTAGCAACAGATGCCTGGACTTAACCTGAAGAACCATAAAGCTGGTGCAGAATGGCAATTTTTATGCTGTTTAGTGTCTGTACATTGAAAATAGATGATGTAAACAGGTGTTATTACAGCCAGAAGAAATGTAATATATGTCAGTTTAGAAATGTAATTTCTAGCTCAAGCTGTTCCTGTTAAGCCTCTTCAGCTGTGCCAAGGCCTTGTCTGTACTCAAAGACATTCTCACACCCGTAAAGACGTACTTCAACCCCCCCAATATTGCCAGGGTTCTGTATCTTACCCCTGCCTGGCTTAGAGCAGCAAGAAGACACAGGAGGCTCCCAGGACACCTAGGAATGAGTGAGGCTAAAGGAAACAACGAAGTGGAGCAAACACCCTTCGAATGCTCCAGTCTTGTAAAACCAGCACAGGGAGCTCCTCGGAGGAAAGAGCAGACCCCAGGCTGAGAAACACTCCACGGGCAAAAAGCATCCTTGGGAAAAGCAAACCACGGCGCCCCTCTTGGACTGAAGGACGTGAATTCCAAGGGGAGAACTGAGATGTTTTAGAGGTGTCCCTACCTACAGCCCAGGCGTTCAGGGGATGTGATACCAACCACAGGGCACCGGGCACGGTCTGCAGTGGGCTCGGCTCCAGCAGCTCAGCTGAGCGAGGGAGGGAAGAGGCCGGAGCCGGCGCCGCGGTTGCCACGGCAGCGCTCCCACAACACCGTCACCCGGGAAGTGGATCCGGGGCCGCCCAAAGTAGTTCCTCGGTGACGGCGGCGGCGCGGCGCGGAGGGATCCGCCGTGTCCTGGCAGAGCGGCGGCCGCGGCCCGGCCCGGCCCGCCCGGCCCCGGCATGTTCAAGAACACCTTCCAGAGCGGCTTCCTCTCGGTGCTCTACAGCATCGGCAGCAAACCGCTCCAGATCTGGGACAAGAAGGTGAGGCGGCGGGCCCGGGCGGCGGCGCGGCCCGGGGAGCGGCGCGGCCGCTGGGCTCAGCCTCCCGGGGCAGGCCCGGGGCCGCCGGGAACCTCCGGAGCACTCCGGACACCTGTGGGGCCGCTCTCGGCCGCCCGCCGGGCCCGAGCTGCAGCGCTCGGGATACCGGGACCCCCGGCAACGGGATACCCGAATGTCTCGGGAACTGGTTACCGGGACCCCCCGGGGCCGGGGTACCGGAGTGTTTCTGAGGAGAATGTGTTATTATGAGTGTTGTCTGCCTTTGCTGGGCAGAAGAGCCCGCCCGGCATCAGGAGCTGTAGCACTGTGGGAAAGCTGCAGAAGTGTCCAGCACTGGCCATAGGCAGCGGGATGCTCAAGGCCCCGTGGCCACTGCTGGGGCTGAGGTGGGGGTCTCTTCTGGTGCGTGACCCACCTTTCAAACAGGCTTGCCAAAGGCATGCAAAGGTGGGCTGTGTGGCGGCTTGTAGGGTGTAGGAGAAGTCGTGAATATCACTTTGTTTCTCCCTCCTGTCAGTTTTTAGAGTGGTTCTGCTCAGGATCCCGTGCCTTCTCTCGGGTATCTTGCATCAAGGAGCCCTCCTCAGGATGTTTAGAGATGTTGAGCTGTGCTGCTTCTCCGCGTCACAAATCACCCATGGTTTAATGATTCTGCAAAATGCTTGTTACAACCTCTGAGACTAAGGCTACAAGCTGTATTTGGTTGCTTGTGCATGAGCCTTAGCTGAATTCCTTGTGGTTTCAGCAGGAACAAAAGCCTTCAAGGCAGTTCAGACAGCAGAGATGTTTGACCTGAGTGGGCTTGTGTGAGCGTTTACAAGTTGTGAGATGGGGGACAGGAAGCAGAGACCCATCCTGTTTCCCATCGGTGGGGTACCCATGCAGCTCTGTGAAGAACTAGGATGCTTCACACTGCCCATGTGTGTGTGTCTGTGTTTTGCACAAATATTCATGACTTTAGAAAAGGATCAACAGCTTATTTGGATGGTGTGAGGACAAGACGCATTAAAGACTCTTAGACAAAGGGATGTAGTGTGCTGCCAGACTGGATAAGCCATGAGCAGGCTGGGCTGACCCTGCTTGGAGGTGGAGGTTGGACTGGAGACCTCTTGAGGCACCTTCCCACGTGAACTGTCCTGTGCAGGGTGATACTGTTATGATTGTGTGGCCCATAAGTGGCCAGCAGGAGCTCTGCTTGCAGGGTGGATGTCAGCAGTGATGGATGTCAGCAGTGGTCCTTTCAGCTGCAATAGTCTTGCAATAGTCTCTCTTCCTGTCGTGAAGAAGCACAGCCAGCCTGGGTGTGCTTGTTGTGAGGATTGCCCTGCTGTCTTCAGCAGTGCATGAAATGCCCCTGTCATTTTGGTGAGAACTGGAAACAGTATTTGACATTCTCCCATGTCCCAGGTGCATGCTCTAGATTACTGGGTTCATAGCTGTCCTAGTGTAGACTTTCATATCTTTGCAAAAAGAACCAGCAGGTTGTGATTTCTATTTTTTTTTCAGATCTTTAGGAATATCTCAAGGTTTTGTGACGTGGGGAAAACCATTTATTTTTCAGCCTTAGTAGGATGTGCACTGTGCTGGTGAAGAGATTGTGTGTGAGTGTGTAAGGGTGTGCNCCCGGCATGTTCAAGAACACCTTCCAGAGCGGCTTCCTCTCGGTGCTCTACAGCATCGGCAGCAAACCGCTCCAGATCTGGGACAAGAAGGTGAGGCGGCGGGCCCGGGCGGCGGCGCGGCCCGG
>VZTD01003599.1:3788188-3804562 GCA_013397725.1 Rhagologus leucostigma
GATGTCAGCAGTGGTCCTTTCAGCTGCAATAGTCTTGCAATAGTCTCTCTTCCTGTCGTGAAGAAGCACAGCCAGCCTGGGTGTGCTTGTTGTGAGGATTGCCCTGCTGTCTTCAGCAGTGCATGAAATGCCCCTGTCATTTTGGTGAGAACTGGAAACAGTATTTGACATTCTCCCATGTCCCAGGTGCATGCTCTAGATTACTGGGTTCATAGCTGTCCTAGTGTAGACTTTCATATCTTTGCAAAAAGAACCAGCGGGTTGTGATTTCTATTTTTTTTTCAGATCTTTAGGAATATCTCAAGGTTTTGTGACGTGGGGAAAACCATTTATTTTTCAGCCTTAGTAGGATGTGCACTGTGCTGGTGAAGAGATTGTGTGTGAGTGTGTAAGGGTGTGCAAGAGTGTGTGTGTGTGTTAGTGTGCAAGGGTGCTCATGAGTGTGTCTATCTGTGTGAGTGTCCAGCCCTTCCCCAGAGGCAGTCAGCCATGCCCAGCAGTACAGACCAAGTCCCTTTGGTGACCAGTGGCTGGCTGGTGGCTCCCCTGTATTGCTTGTCCTTGTTTTTACCCCTTATTCCACTCAAGTTTGACTCTTGCTCTTTTATGTTTGTTTATTTGGGCCTCTGACATGAGGCTTGAGTCCCTTGTGTTCACTGTAGCCTATTTTGATAGATGGAAGTATTGCACTCGGTGTACGTGCAGCATGCTGGGCCATAAACTCTTGATGGCACTCCAGGGCAGTGATCAAAGCCTTGGAAACAGCGAGGTCCAGGAGAGTAGGAGCCAAGTGAATGTAGATGGGTCCTCCTGGGGTCTTTTTCCTTCTCTTAATGGAGCTGCGTGTGCCTCTTTTTTCCCTCTCAAGTAAAGCCTGTGCTGTCTACCCCACTTTTGTTCCAGGTGCGCAATGGCCACATCAAGCGAATCACGGACAATGACATTCAGTCACTGGTGCTGGAGATTGAAGGAACAAATGTCAGGTAGGAGAAGGGCTCTTCTGCTGCTCTGGGGGGACAGGACTCTGCCCTGGGGCAGAGTGAAAGATGTCAGTGCCCAGCAGACATCAAACTCTACTGCAGTGTAATGGCAATGTCTTTGTCAATAAATTGAAGAATCGGGTCAGATCACTGATACTGCTCTGTGGCAGTGTAGTGTGCCTTTCCCTGGACGTACTTGTAGAGCTCTCTCTCTCATCCTCAGTGGGGCTAAGGGATAGCAAATAAATTCCCATTATTTTTCCATCACTTGAAGGGAAGAAAAGCAGTATTTAATCCCCAGCCTCAGTCAGCACCGCCAGTTATTGAAAAAGCAACACTGTCTGCTGCTTCCTCTATTGTCTTGGGCCTGTTCGCCTCACGTGACGGCTGCTCTCCCTACAGCAGGAAGATCAAAGGGAGATTTATGAGGGGAGTTGCTTATGGAGCTTCTCTTAGCAACCTCGTCTCCATCGCCCCGGGAGACAGACGCCAGCTCTGTGAGCAGGCTCAGAGTCTCCAAGGCTTCTCCAGGGGTGATTCAGAGCAGGGCGCTCCTTATAAGGGCAGCGGAGAGTCCTCTCCTGCAGACAGAGCCAACGCTTCTCTTCCTCCAAGAAGTGTTGATACAGAACTTGCCAGGCGTGACGTGTACTTCTAGGGCTCAGGACCTCTGTTTTCCCAGCCATATAGAGCACACAGGGCCTCTGCTGTGCTCTGGAGGGCTCTACCTGTTCAGGCAAGGGTAGGAGGAGGTTGTGTTGAGAAACAGCACTGACATGGCCTTGAAATTGGGGAGGTGAAACTGTCCAGGAAGGTGTTTCATGCCCTGGGTGAGGAAAGTGGGATTTGAAATGCATTCTTTGTGCCTTTTATCTTTTTCTGCCTGCAGCTACCTCTGAAACTCTCCCTCCTGTTACAAGAAGCCCTGGTTGTTGCTGAGATTTTACGATCACAGTTATCCATTTCTGCCTGTCCTCCAAGCCTGTATTGGGCCAAGGGAGAGACTCGGGTTGCCTCGGGCTGCGCACTTTGTGCTGTGTGAGATCCTAAAGTGTTTTTCTCTCACCTCTCAGTACCACGTACATCACGTGCCCTGCTGACCCAAAGAAGACCCTGGGCATCAAACTACCTTTCCTAGTGATGATCATCAAGAACCTGAAAAAATACTTCACTTTTGAAGTGCAGGTGAGGAGTGTGCAGTGGGGAGGCCCCTCCAGGGACCACTGAGGAAGGCGCCAGAGAGCCTGCAGTCTTGTGTTGGAACTTGTCCCAGGCAGTGAGTGATCCCCAAAACAGTTTTGCTTTCTTGGCCATGTGGTGTGTCAGGTCTTCTGGTATGGGGGCATCAGTCAGCTCACAAATACATCATTGCTGTTCCTGAAAATGGGTCTGTTTCCTGTGTTAAAATTACTTCTGCTGTGGAATGGAGGGCTGGGAGTAGAGAGCCCTCTTGGAGATGGGTAGCGCTGTCCTGGGGAGTCGGGGGCCCTGGCACCTGGGTGAGCAGCCTGCCTTCCTTGCCCAGGTGCTGGATGATAAGAACGTCCGTCGGCGTTTCCGGGCCAGCAACTACCAGAGCACGACTCGGGTGAAGCCCTTCATCTGCACCATGCCCATGAGGCTGGACGATGGCTGGAACCAGATCCAGTTCAACCTGTCCGACTTCACACGCCGCGCGTACGGCACCAACTACATCGAGACCCTGAGAGTGCAGGTGAGAGGCAGGCACGACCTGCCCTGGGAAACCAACGGCTGGTGATGCTCCTGCTGGTTGGGACAGCAGGATGGGAATCTGGGTTTAGCCCTGCTCTTTGCAGAGCTCTGTGGACGGGGAGCAGAGGCCCGACTGAGGCCTCACTTTACTTGACCAGACTGGGATGAAGGAGCCCATTTCCATCTTGTTTCTCTGGCTGGCTGTTGGTTAGGGTGAGAGTTGCAGTTCCCTGTGGCATGCCATGAAGGTGGAGTTCTGCTGGGAATTAGCTGTGTGCTGCCTTATTGTCCAGATAGGCTGGACAGTGATTGGCTGAATGGGAGCCTGGACGGGAAACACCCAAGGTGTACAGACCATTCATATCCCTGGTCAGGCTTGTTTCCTAGTGGTAGTGGAGGACCCTGCCCTCACTGAGTCCCTTGTAAGAGAGCTGATGCAGTGTTTGTTCCTGCTGAGGACATGGAACTTGTTTCATATGCTAGGGAGTCACGTTCACAGTGTCCAGTGGTGTGTGTTGTTCTGAGGAATGTCTGTGTGTGGAGTGTGCTTGTTCCTTAGTGTGAGGGGAGTGCTGCATTTCCTTGCCCTGAGTCAGCCAGCTGAGAGTTGTCTGCCTTCTCAGACACTCATGAGGGGGACCAGAGCAACTCCTTTGCTGCCAGCTGATAGTGGAGGCAGCACAGACTGGACAGGCTCATTCCTGACCTCAGGGAGACCCTGAAGTGGGCGTGTTAAAAATGCAGCAGGCTGGGGCTGTGGGTGTTCTGGCAAGTGCTGATACCAGCAAAGCAGAGGTGGGTTCTCAGCAGAGAATCCCCTTAGCAACTAAGACAGATCTCAGTTGGCAGAGATGCCAGAGCTTGGCCAAATCTTTTGAGCAAGTGTTCATCACTGGAGAGAGCATCTAACACAAAGCAGAGGGCACAGACCAACATTTCTCTGATGTCCTGTCAGATTCAAAGCAAGACAGTGAGGTAGATCTCCAGCTGCTGAGACAAAGAATCCGTGTTGCAGCATGACACCAAAGCTGGATGTGGAAAGAGCATATGGAAAACAGACCAACTCTTTGTTTTGACTCTCAGATCCACGCCAACTGTCGCATCCGACGGGTGTATTTCTCTGACCGGCTGTACTCAGAGGATGAGCTCCCGGCCGAGTTCAAGCTGTATCTGCCTGTCCAGAACAAGGCCAAGGTGAGCTAGATGTGGGAAGGAGGGTGGGAGAACAGTGAGCCAGGCTAGCATTCTTCCTCCTCCTCCTGCTGCCTTCTCAACCCGGAGTTTCTTCTGGCAGCAGAGCTCTTGCCAGCTTTGGCTGCCAGCCAGGGAGCACCCTCTCTGTTGCCAGGGTGAGCAGTCTGTCTGGGGTGCCTTGCTGGGTAGCTTTCCTGCCAAAACACATGGAAATTGTCATTCCCATCTAGGAGCAGGGTGAGCTGTTCAGCCCCGTGTCCTCCCTGTTTGTGTTGAAGGACTCTGGGCAGTTGCAGCCTCCCGGCATCTCTCCAGAGCCTTTTGTCCATGACTCAGCTCAGCAACTTTGCTCTTCAGAGCAGCTGCAGCTCCACATTTATCTTCCAGGAGAGATGCTGTTTGTGTACCTCTAGCCCAAAATGAGTCCCCTCTGATCTTTTTCCTGCCCAGTGCAGACGGTGGTGCCATGAGGGGGGAAGGAGACATTATGGCTGCCTACAGGAGGAGATGCCAAGCTCTGCTCCTGCAGTGATGGGAGGGGAGTAAACATTCTGGCATATTGAGAAATCTTGAGCAACATGCAGCAATTTTGAGGCTTGTGAGGAAGCACCTTCTTTGCCAGGGCCAGCCTGTCCCAGTGCAGACACTTCTTGTAGCAGAGAAGATTCCTGGGCAAAATTTCAAACTGCAGAGGGAGGATGTTGGGGGCTGACTGTAGTGGGAGGTAGAAGGCAGTGTTAACTGTAGGTGACACCCCTGGGGAACCTGTCGTTGCCTTCTGGGCTGTAGCAGAGGTGTCTGGGGAGTCCTTGGAGCCCTCCCAGTACCGTTGTCATGTGCTGCCAAGTCTTGTAAGTGTCTCCTTTCTTCTCCCTGCTCCATCCAGCAATAACACCACGTTGGGAAGAGATGATGTTGGCGTGCAAATTGTACAGAGTCAGAGTTTTCCTGGCTGTTCCTAAAGTGCTGAGCCTAAACACTGCAGGTGGCCTGGTACCCAGTCTTGTCTTGCTCAAAGTGGCCACTGTGCCTCCAAAGAAGGGATTCAGCAGGAATTGTGGAGTTAAGTGTATCCTCTTGAAATTAGCAATTTTATTTTTTATTTCCTTGTTTTCCATCTCTTATATATGCTCTAAATATGGATGTAATACTTGTTCTTGAAAAGTTATTAAACATTTGGCTCTGTAAATCTGCTTCTGTCTTCTTCCTCCTTTGATGGATCCTTAACTTGCACGTTTTAGTGCTTCAGAAAGTGCCAGAGAATTTCTTTGAGAACCCAGATGTTAGAATTTGCCTCTGAACTTGACTTTGATCGGTACCCTCACTGTTTAAGGGATAGCACAGACATGAACAGCAGCAATCTGGTGAGAGGAAAATTAGTGAGGTTTCCACAGAGAAGACAGAGTTTGTCTCCAATCCATGAAGTTTGTGGTACTATGACAAAAACTCACGCTGTTCATGGAAATGGGTTTTTCATTCCCTTTTTCCTTGAAGCCATTTTTCCCCAGTGGTGACAAATTACCTGCCTGTCAGGGCACAGTTTTGCTGGCTGTGTAGTTACCAACTCACCCCAGCTCTCAGCCAAGCCTTTAGCAGCTGCTTACAGCACGAGGCACACAATAGCCTTCCAGCTGCCAAATTGTCCCTTTCCCCAGGGATCAAAGGGGAGGTTTAGCAAAGCAGCATAACAGGAGCGGAAGTCTTTTCCTGTGCTGAAGCTGCCCTTCCCTGCCTCAAACCAATCTGCCTTTGTTGTAGAAAGGCTTGCAAAGGGGAGGCCGGAGACTCCATCAGTAATAGGGTGAGTCTGCTGATGCCTTTCCTCCCCGGGGCCAAGCCCCCACGGATACTCCGGAGGGCAGGTACCGAAGGCTGGGACTGATCCTTCCCTGGGCTGTGCAGTGAATGGGGAAGACTTCACTTCTGTTACTGCTCTGTAGAACAAAGCTGGTTCCTTCCAGGAGGAAAAGAGCCTGCTGTGGGACATCTGCCTTAGATTCTGGGTTTAATCCTGACCACTGAGTCCCCAGCTGGTTTAAAGGTTTGGCATGCCTGTGCACCCTCTCTCTGCACCTCTGTGGCAAAGCTCTCGGGACACCTGTAACGGAGCTGCCTCACCTGCACCTTTAGAGCTGCTGGGCTTTGAATTAAGGTGCTGCCACATGGGGCTGGATTGCACCTGCAGAAGGCTTTCTGGAGAAGACATTTGCAATTCTTGTAGCAGCTGAACAGCTCGGTAGCTCTAAGGAGCCCAGCCAAGGAAGCCCACATGAGAAAGCACCATGCATCTTGCATTGACATATGTCAGGGCTTGGCTGGACTTGATTTGTTAAGTGGAATCGCACTGGATCGTGTGCCAATGGTTGGCCTTAATGAAGTCCATGGCAAGGCTTTCTCCATGTTTGCAAAGATTGCCAGAGCTGGGGGAGCTGCTGAGTGGATCCATCAGACCCCAGCAGGGTAAAATGTGCATCCTTTCCCGCAAGCCTTTGCTCAACACCATGTGTTTTTGGCAGTCTTTGGTAGTTCAACACTCAGCAGGAGCTGCTGCTGCCTTTCCCTGCCCTGCTGGGGCCTGTACTGGAGTTGCCCCTTATCCTTGAGGAGTTGAGCTCACCCTGAGTGACCGGTCTTAATGCATTAAGAGGGGCTGGGCTCCCCTGGGCCCTGAGCTGGCTGCCTCTGCAGAGATCAGATGGGCCCTGCTGCCGATTCCTGCCCGACCTCTAGGAGCTGTGCCAGCGGATTTGCTGGAATAAACTCCCAGCCACAAACCCTTACCTCCATATGGACCTTCTGTGTATTTTTTAATACGAAACAAAATACTGAATCTTCCTGTTTACTTGCTGCACAAAGTGGAGCATCATCAGATACTGGCTTTTTCCTTTAGGGCCAGATGCTTGGTGATTTACACAGTGTTCTTCCAAAATCCTTCTCTTCTAATCCCTCTCTCCCATCAAAACTTTAACCATCTCGCTGAAGGTAGGTGAAGTTGGATGCTCTGCTCTCTCTGTGGGAGAAGAGGATGCTGCTGGCAAATGGGCCAGAATGTCGGAGGCATCCTGTCAGCAGCCCTTTCCTAAATGTGCACAAGCAAAACCCCTGTGGTGGAGCACCCAGCTCCTTACTGCTTTGGTTATGGCTTTTGACGTGGCTGGGATGCAGCATCCTCCTACGTGGAAAGAGTGGAGGAGTGCAGGAAGGCGGTGGGTGCAGAGATGGGAGTCATGGATGGCTACTGCCTGCCTGCTCCCGGGGCAGCCCCAGCTGGGTATGAGGGGTGGGCACAGGGGAGTCCCTGTTCAGTGCAGGCAGCCTATGGAGAAAAGATCTTAAATATCTCCTCGTTCACCTTTCTGTGGGTGGCCTGCTTCTTCCTTCCTGCGTAAGTCCTTGTTGCAGTTCATGTCTAGTAGGAGAAAAGAATCTTTGTGAGGAGCCCTGGTTTCGACACGGGGCAGTTTTCCTTCCATTTACCAGCTTTTCACCTTTGTTTTCCAATGGCTGGGGCAAGGTCCTGCACTTGGGCACTTTGATGAGGACCTCAGTGCTGGGAGCTGCTTTCTACATGAAAGGCAAAGCTTCCCTTTGAAAGCTTGGGTGCTGAAATACAGTGAGTGCACAGGCTGCAGCTCCTCGGAGCAAGGGACACTCCCTGGGCTGGGCCAGGCAGCAGCAGGCTGGGGCTGGAGCAGCTGGCAGTCACTGTGGTGCGAGCCAAGGCTGGGACATCCCATGGCTCCAGTGGCTCTGCCTGGGCAGGTGGCAGCTGCTGGCAGGGCAAGCAGGCGACAGGGTTTTCTGGAAAGCTTTCTCCGTTTGCTCTGCAGCCAGGGCAGAAGAATCCTGTGTGAGTCCAGCCCAGCAGAGTGGCAGGACACTGGTGCAGGATTCTGTCCCTGCGTGTGCTTGTCCCCTTGCACTTTGTCACCTTCCTGTCGAGTGGGTCCTGACACAGAAGCACAGAGCTGTGATCATGGAGGTGATAAGCAGGAATCAAAAAAACTGGGCCAAACTCTGTTCTTGTCCATTCTGCATCTCCCTGGATGTCTTGGGCCAAATGTTGTTCATCTTTATAGAAGGATTACACCTCCAGGGTGATGTTAATCCTCTGCAGCTGTTGTCTAATGTGGGGCAGGCAGTGCTGGAGGCAAGGGAAATATTTATTTTGAGTTTTACCACTGGCCACCGCCCAGGAAAACCGGGTGACGGTACTGGGGACTTTGGCCACTTTGCATGCAGAGAGAGCTGATGTTCCTGCCCTGCTGGCACCTGCAGGAGAGGGGTGAGAGCTTCCTCTGGCAGGCTGCAAAATGGGACCACCCAAGCACAATTTTATTTGGATAAGGGAGCAGTTGTGCACCCTGAGAGCTACCCTGGGATGCAGTGGGGAAAGCCTCAGAGCCACTAGAGGTGAGAAGATGATGGATGCCAAGTTGTACTGAAGCAGACCTGCAGCCCATCTGCTTCACCATCGCTTCATGTGTTGCCCCTGCAGTCCCAGAAATTACTTTCTGTGAGATGAAGGGTCTCAGCACCCCAGGGAGCAGGCTGGGGGCTGCCCGGTGGGTGTGAGGGGAGGTGAGGGGCATGAGCCCCACACACATGTGCCAAGCCCAGTGGGTGCATCCCACCCGCAGCGGGGCTGTGCTGGCACCGACCCCTCCCCGGGCAGCACCCGGAGCCTCCGCCCTGCCTGCAGCGTGCCCAGGCAGCAGGTTCAACCCCTCCCAGGGCCCCGCGGCCCTTCCCTCCATCCCCAGCATTGTTTCCTCCGACCTTGAGCTGGCCGGTCGCCGCTTGCTGTATCCCAGCCCCAGTTCTTCCTCTGCACTGAGTGCGGCTTCCTCTGTGTTTTCCGGGTCCTTTCCTCAGCGCTGCTCAGGGGATCGTGCCCTGGCTTGCAGAGGAAGAGGAGGATTCTCCTGAGATGGTGCCAATCAGGCAGAGAGCCCCTGCCAGCCCTGGTCACCCCCTCACCCACACCCCAGCACAGCAGGGCCTGGAGGACACTGAGCTCCCAGGGTCTTTTCCAGGTCAGGCTTCTCCAACCTATTTTTGGGAAGCAGGGAGCTGCCTGGTGGGAGTGGATCCTGCCAGGGCAGTCTGGTGCCTGCCAGGGCCAGGCTCAGCCGGACTCGCACTCCTCCATGCTCCCAACAGCCCTGGCCCTTACAGCAGGTGCCTGCCTGCCCTTCCTGGGGTCTCACACCCATGGGTGGCCAGAGGTGAGCTGACCCCACTGTGGGCATGCAGGGTGGAGCGGGAGCCTCCGGCAGAGCCTGGGCGCTGCTGAAATGCTGGGCTTTGTCTCCAGCGGGGTCCCTTACTGCTGTCCATGAGCGTTTCCAGATGGCCCTGGGCTCCTGGCACCAGCCCTGCTGCAGCATCCGGGGAAAAGCGGGAGGGGGTGGGAAGTGGTGTCCCAGCTCACCAAGCGTGGCGGCCTGGGCCTCTGCTCCCAGCATCCTTAATCCCCGCTGGAGAATTGCTCCCAGCCCCTGTCCCACCCTGAATCAGCAAGGAGGCCCCTCCCCTGCCATGGCAGGGATACCATGAGCAGCTGGCCCTGGGCATCCTTGTCCTCTGGCTTTCCCTGCGAGCCAGGCATCTTTCCAGGTACCAGGCTTTGGGGTCCCAGCCCTGCACCCCATCGAGCCCTCTGTACCCCCAGGAGAGAAGGCAAACACTGCTGCCGTGGGAAATACTTCTGTTGTCGGAAGTGCATCTGCCCCGGGAAGTGCATCCAGTGTGGGAAATGCATCTGCCGTGGGAAATGCATCTGCTGGCCTCTGGAGCAGTCTCTGCGGGGGTGGGGAGAAAGAATCCCAGCCGTGCTTTCCTCCTGCCTCGCCTTTTGGCCAGGTTCATGGCTTTTGGCAGCTCCTGGTGCCAGTCTGGCCCCAGTTCAGGGTAGGCTGGAGTGTCGGGCTGCCCCATGCAGGGCTCCCAGCCCAGCAGAGCTGTGGGTCCTCCCTCAGCTCTGGGGAAGACCCACACAAGCACAAATCTGGGCAAAATGGTCAAAACTGAACTGAAAGAAGTTAAAAGCCAAGGAATGTGACCCAGCAAGGCCTGGCTGATGGAATACAACAGCCCTGAGCCACTTGGAGACCTTTTTCCACCCACTCCCCCCAATTCCTCAGGGGTTTTCTGTTCCTGATTTTGACTTCTCGCTTGGCTGCAGCAATGTGCTGTGTCTGAGCCAAGCGTGTTTTCCAGGGAATCGGCTCATGGCTGGAAATCGCTGCCCAGTGTGGGCAGGGATGGAGGCTGGGGCAGGGGATGGGTGACTCAGGCCACAGGGTTCCCCCCCAGCATCAGGAAAGCGGGGCGAGAGCCAGCATCAGTCCTTCCCTTTTACAGTAATTAGTGCCTGACGAGTGGCCGGGCAGCTCAGGGTAATTCAGTGCTGGGAAGTGGTTGCAGCAGTTGGGAACCGAGCCAGCAGCTCTGGGCCCTGGGGAGGGGGAAGGATGGGGGAAGCACAAAGGCTTCACATCCTCATCCACGAAGTGGGGAAACCCTCCCACCAGGGCTGGCGGGAGGGGATGAGGGCGAAGGAGCAGCTGGAGCACCAGGGCAAGGGGAGCAGGTCAGGGGTGCACCAAGACAGAGGTGCCTGGGGGAAAGAGGCAAGGCACAGGTGCGGACACAGTGCTGGCCCTGGTCCTGCTGCAGGGGAGGCTGGAGGAAGCAAGGATGATGGCTGGAGTCAATTCCCACATGGGGACACTCCCCAGTTCCACAGGATTGTCCACCCAGGGATGGGTCAGGCTCACACAACCCCCTTGCCCAGCACAGCACAACCAGCCTCCCCACCAGTGCAGCAACTGTGCCAGGCCCCTGCTGCCCACCCCAAGGCTGCACCTGCAGCTGCAGAGCAAACCTGGCTCTGGCCGCCACCCCTGTGATCATCACGTTACGAGCAGAGGCAGGGACACCGCAACCTCCATCACCGCCTCTGTGGTTTGGTTCTTCCCATTAATGGCTGAGCAAAATTTTTCCCCAGATAAAGCCAATTTCCTACCCCTGAAGTCTAATCTTTCCCACTCCCATGATTATTTCCCTGATCTCTGCAGCAGTCGTGACTCCTCCTGCCTTCCTCTGCCGAGACAGCAGTGGTGAGACAGGATACGGCCACCCCTTCCCCCCAGGAAGCTTGCCAGGGCCGTGCGGGGACAGGGAGCTGAAGCACCCTGTGAAGAGGCTCCAGGAGGGTCCCCCAGCTGCTGCCGGCCCCTGCCTGGGGAAGGGAGGCGGCCGCCCAGGGCTGAAGCGCGGTGCTGGCTGGGGGAGAACAAGGCACCCTGTGTTCCCAGCGAGGCCCTTGTCACTGCCATGGGAGCTGCTGAAAGGCCGCTCTGTCCACTGGTGGGGGTGGGGGGGTTGCTTTAGCTGACCCCCCCAAAGTGGCAGCCCCAGGGCAGGGACTGCTGCAGGAACATCACTGGCCCCTTCCCTACATCCCTTAGCATGGCCCTCGGTCCTCTGGGGGTGCCAGGCAGGGTGACTCCCCAGACAAGCCCCGTTACCACGAAATCTGCCCAGTCTCTCCCAGGACACCCCCGCGGCAGGAAGGACGACGGCACCACAGCTCTCCACACACCCGACCCGTTTAATGGACATACAAGGCGGCCGTGCCCATTGCCCTGCCCACAGGGCCATGTGCTGCAGGGCTTCGTCTCACCGTGGCAGCAGCAGGGCCCGGACTGAGCTGAGCACCAGCAGGGTTGCAAAGGTGGCATCTCCCAACTCACGCTGTCTTTAGGCACCACATCCCTGTATCCCCGCGGTTCAACAGGAAACACAGCCACGAGCTCAGCCCTCCCTTCCCTGCCACTGCAGGTGCCAGCGGCTGAGACCTGCCAGCCCGCAGCACTTGTGAGCAGCCCCCAGCCCGCTCACCGCCCCAGCTGCAGCGGGCTCGCACGGGAGGAAGGGACCCTGCAGGGACCCCATGGCAGAGGCACGCATGTGATGGGTGGCAGCCTGAGGGTCACGGCTGGGGGGACGCACAGGCACTGGGGACAAGGCAGGGCCTGGATGCCCTCCAGCCCCCCCATGACCATCCCCGGTCCCAGCCCGGCTGCTCTGGAGGGGCTGGGGGGGTTGGGCATCCCCCCTTTTCTGAGGCTGGAGCCATCAAGCAACAATGGGGTAGAGGGGCTGAGGCCGTGGTGAGGGACAAGGGGAGGGGGTGTCAGGTCCATCTTAGCACCATGGTGGCGGGGGTGGTTGGGCAAGGGAGCCAGGGTCAGACCCACTCCTGCAAGGAGCGCTTGCAGTACAAGAGCATTCGGGGTGCGCCCTTCCTCTGCATCTGGACAATGACGTAGATGAGGCCCAGGATGCAGAGCAGCAGCACCAGCAGCACCAGCACCATGACCACGCTCATGGTGCGCGTGTACTCGTCGATCTGCACCACCACGTCCACGTCCCTGCCTGGCTGGCCATCTCCCTCGTTGTAATCCTCATCTTCCTCTTCCTCCTCCTCCTCCTCACCTTCAGTCCCCCCATCCCCATCGGGGTTGAAGGGGGGTCGGTCCACATCGGGCCAGCGGGGATTGGGGTCTGGGACCAGCTCCGTGTGACAGCCCATGAAGTCCCGTAGGATAGATTTGGGATAGCCTGGCTCTGTCTTGAGACGCTCATTGTCAAATTTCCAGTACTTTGTGCCTCTGTAGAAGTAGGTGGAGGCTGGGGGAGAGAAGATGGAGACAAGAGGTAAGTTGGTGGGCACAGGACACTGCAGAACCTGGGAACCCCTGCAGATGCCCAAGACAGCAGGTTCTGCTCCAGGACTGGTGAAACCCTTCAGAAAAGGATTCACCGCTGACTCTCAGACACTCTCCCCAAGTCCATCCCATGTGGCCACGCCATCAGAGAGGGATAATCCCATCTCCAAGACCCCCACCACCACCACCACCAACCCCTCTCCTCTACTTACAGGCGTCCGGGCTGAGGAAGGCTCCCTTGGGTGAGGGAGGGATGCCCACCCAGACAGAGATGGGCTTCGGGTACCCAGGGTCCACTGAGCGTGTGTCCTCGTTAAAGCGCCAGTATCTGGGGAGGGAGGTGGGGAGTAGGTGAGGAGAACAGGCGTCCCCACTGCCCAACATTCTCCCCCTGACAGGGCCCAGGAGGCAGCAGAGCAGGGAGAACGCCACAGACACTCACCTGTCCCCACGGAAGAAGAAGGTGTGTCCCGTGGGTTCCCACCAGACGGCCGTGTCAATGCTGTCATAGGGGATGCCCTGCCCATAGGTGACCAAGGGCTGTGGGTACCCAGGCTCCAGGTTGGCTTCTCGGAAGAGCCAGTACCGGTCACCTAGAGGGGCAAGCGTTGGAGAATGGGGATGAGAAGGTCCTGCCCAGCTGCTGTGGCAGCTGCACCAATGGATAGGGATAGTGGTAGAAGCCTGTGGCCACCCCACCCCTTGGGATCACGCAGCAGCTCTGGCTGGGGAGGTGCATCAGGATGGGATGAAGCCAACCAGCTCTCAGCAGCTTTGTGAGGGGCACTGGGGGCTTGCTTCCACCTCAGCCCTCCCATCCAGTTCCCTGCTCACCTTTAAAGAAGACGAACTTCCCGTCATGCCTCTCGTAGGCAGCATCGATGTCCCCAGGGAGGCCCCGCCAGAAGTGTCCGATGGGCATGGGGTAGTTGTCCAGCACCCGGTTGTGCCGGACCCTCCAGAACCACCGGCCCTGGAGAGAAACAGAGTGTTGGCAGAGGATGGGGAGGACACAGGGACACAGTCACCTTGCTGGGGCGTCCTCCCACCCACGGACCCACTACATCCCCAAGGAAGGGGCAGGATGGGGTCCAGGCAGGTACCTTGAACACAAACATCTCCCCACGCAGCACCGCCACCGTGTCAAAGTCCCCATCGCAGATGTCAGGGCCATACTGGTCTGGTCGGTCTGGGCTGCCAGGTTTGGGTGGTCGCTCTGGTTTCCCCGGAGAGGGAGGTTTAGGGGGTCTCTGGTCCGGCCTGCCAGGTCTCCGGGGTGTCACAGTGGGCAAAGGCTTGGTGGGCTGAGGGTGCCCATCTGCGGTACCTGGATTGAGCCGGTGAGAGAAGGCATGTGGTGATGCAGAACAGCAGCACCTGTACCTCAGTTTCCCCACACACACGTCCAGAATCCCACCTCTGGGCTGATCCCCCAACCAGCTCCTCACCGTAGAGCTGCTGGATGCCCTTGAGGTCATCCTCGGGCAGCTGGAAGTTCTCCGTGTCCATCCACTGGTAGAAGGGGGCCATGATAGCGCTGGGGTTGCTGGAGTGCTCCAAGCCCAGCGAGTGCCCCAGCTCATGCACGGCCACCAGGAAAAGGTTGTTCCCTGCATGGAGAGGTACCATCAGCAAGAAGGGGTGGAGGACATAAGGCGGACCCCCGGACCCAGCACCCTGCAACACGGGTGCTCCAGCGGGATCTGCCTGCATCACCCATGGTGGACCTGCCTTCCCTGCCACACCAGCACAGGCCCCCCACGCTCCCTCCAGCCCAGAAGGCCATCAGGCTCCTCTGGTCACCTTTACCACCTCCTTGGCCCTCAACTCACCAGACACATCTGCATTCTCCAGCGTCCAGGGCTCATCCAAGTCAAAATGCGTGTCCCCCCCCATGCCAGGGCCGGGAAAATAGGCATGAGCCAAAAATCCCCCAAGGCCATCAAAGGGAGAGCTGTCTCCATGGAATCCAGAGGCAAAGAGCACCATGATGTCAGCCTCCTTCTTCCTCTTCTGCCGGATGTCCTCGTAGGCCACCTCCCGGAAAACCAGCGGCGTGGCTTGCTCCCACACGCGGAAAGCTCGTCGGACAGCCTCGTGTGAGTGGTACCGGCCCAGCTTCTCCGTGTAGTTTTGGATGCTGAGGATACAGAACTCACTAGGGAAGGCCTGGAGCAGAACTCGCTCCCTGAGGGGATCCATGGCTCTCCATGGGCTGGGGGAAGGGAATCCCTGGCAGTGTTGAGTACCTGAAGGTGAGGTGGCTCTGGCTCCAGCGCCGCCCTGTCAGCGCGTACCGCTTCCGACGCATGTTGGACTTCATCCGTGCTCCAAACTGATCCGGGACCCCACAGCGAGGACGTTTCATCCACCTGCCAGGAGGACATCAAGCCAGGGCTCAATCCACCACAGCCAAGGTCCCCGAGGTGTAACAGCACCCACAGACAGCAGGGACATGTCCTGGCTGCAGAGGTGCAGCCCCCAAAACAGGAGAAGCAGCTCCCAAGGGGGACAGCACCCACTTTTCCAGGTGCAGGCAGAGCCCTGGGGCTGTCAGAGAAAACCACAGAGCCCAGGAGCGGAGCTGCCACCTGCTCGAGCAAGGGAACAATGGAGAAACTCACGCCTTGGTCTCCTCATCCAGGACGCCGGTGACGGTGATGCCATAGAACTTCTGCATCTCAGCAAGCGCCGCGGAGAAGGTCTGGGCCGAGCGCATGGTGGACATCCGGCGGCTGGGCTGCGGCAGGTATCCGTAGAGCCGCAGCCATGCCTGCACCGGAGAGCCGAGCGTCAGCCCCAGCAGGGAACAGCCCCACGGCGGGACCTGCAGCTCCCCAGCACCCAGGGGGGAAGGATTCATCCCCCTGCCTGACTGTACCCCAGCCCCGTGTCCCTTCACAGGGGTCAGTGCCAGCTGCCAGCGGTAAACGCCACCCCCGAACAGGCAGCGGCGGGGCAGCAGGGTCCCTGCCCTGCCCTGAAAGGTGGGGGATCTGGTGATCCCGGGGGGCTGCTGCCAGATGCCCTGACTCCAGGGACAAGGCAGCTGGCAGGGGGCCAGGCTGCCTGCGGGCTGCCTGTCCCCATCCTCCTCCAGAGGCGTCCCCTGGGAGCTGCTGACGGATGTGAAGCCTGGGACCCCCACCCCAGCCTGCACTCACAAAGGGGCTTCTGTCCTGCGGGGCTGCAGCCCTAGGGCGGGGGGCAGGAGGGTGCTGGGGCGCGCCGGGGCTCTTCCTTCCTGCCCCAGCCTCCACCTCCTCTTGTCTGCTTTGATTGCATTTTATTTTTATCTTTATTATTACTCCTTTGTAACTTTCTTTTTATTCTTTATTTTATTTTCCAAATTAGGGGGGGCTTCCTTTTAATCTTTAAAACTTTTTACTGAATTCCTTCCAATTCTTTTTCCTTTTCCAAGTCTTATTCTTCTTCCAAGTCTTTTTCCTTTTCCAAATCTTATTCCTCTTCCAAGTCTTTTTCCTTTTCCAAGTCTTCTCCTCCAGGTTCTCCAATCATTTTCCTATCCCAATTCTTTTCCTATCCCCTTTTATTTTTTTTTTTTCAAAAACGACTTAACATTTCAATTTCTAAAAACATTAAGTCTATTAATTTCTTTTACCCTCACTCCCCTTCCCCCGGCAGGGTGGTGGAGCAGAGCGTTTATCAAAAGCCCTTTCACCCCCTCCCCCGCCGGGCACAAAGCGCTTCCTCCCCCCGCTCCGCCGCCGCTGCCCTCCACCCCCGGG
>VZTD01003599.1:3810294-3936250 GCA_013397725.1 Rhagologus leucostigma
CTGGTGGCCTGCGAGCTCCCCGGCCGCCCCCGCGCCCCGCGCCCCTGAGGCGGCCCGGGCCCGTCGGGAGTGGGCCGGGCCATGCCGAGCAGGCCGCCTCGCCAGTTTGAAAGTACCTCTGCGCTCCCGACCGCGCTCCCTAAATGGTTGTCGCTTCCCACCTCCCACGGAGGGGTGAGTTAGGCTGGAGCTGGCGCCGCCGCGGGTCCCCGCGCAGAGCCCTCGGTAAGCCAAGGTTGGTATCGCTCTTCCCTGCGAGGGGCACAATCTTCCCTCCCCGTTAGGCCGGGATGCGTCGCCGGTGGGTTCGTCCTGCCACGGTTCTCCGTGTGTGCGGGGGAAGGTGGCGCCTGGGCTGGGTTGAAGTTTGGTGTCCCGCCGAGCTCGGGTGCAGGTACCGTCACTGCAAGCCCTCGCTTCGTCAAGGTGAGCTCTGTAGGAGAAGGACGGCATCCTGCGTGCCGGCGGGGCTGCGAGGGGGCCTCTGGGGGCTTCACTGCCCGAAACTGTGCTGGAGCACAAAATAATGAAGTGTTCCCACAGGCAGAGGTGGGTCCAGCACTACCTGAGTTGTGGGGCACAATCCAGTCTCAGCTGAATGCCGGTGGAGGTGGGGATGCTGGGAAGTGGGATCCTCTGGTGCACTTTATTGCTTCGTTTTAGACATAAAAAGTATTCTCGTGGTAGATCAAGGATTTCCTTACCCTGAGGGCAGGTGGTTTGACACAGACATGGGAGTACTCTTGTGGGGCTGGGGGCTTGAGGCCCAGGAGTGTTAGTGGCTGCTGTTCACCAGGGCTTGCACCTTCCTTCTCTCTTGAGGTGTGTTGACACTGCTGCTCGCTGGTGGGTCTTATTCTTCTCTGAGTTGGTGCCAGCTTTTACTGGACATCTGTAGAAAGACTGGAACTTTTCAGTGAGCACAAGCCTGGTGATGCTCTGTAGCAAGTCCAGGCAGCAGCTATGGCATAGGTTGTTTCACTTCAACGTACTTTTATTGCAAGGTTTGGTAGGTGGTTCAGCTGAGCCACTGCTTTAACTCTTCTTTTATCTTCACAGAGTGATCCCTGTGGGTTCTGTGTTCTGTCTGAGGATAGGATAACATTGAGGGCAAATCTTCTCCTCAGCTGTCTGGCTCTTCCAGTCTGCAAGCACTGCCCAGAGAGGGGGAAATGCTTTGCATACATCGCTTGGGCAATGGGCTAGATATCCAGGCTGCAGGAGGAGCAGAACTGTCTCACAGAGCTGTTTCAGCTGGGGTGGGATCATGTTAGGATCTGCATTGACAACTGTAAAATCTAGTAGCTTCTTGATTGCACGGGTTTTGGTGCATGGCCTGTGCAGAGAGACCGATGTTCTCGGACAGTGCCCCACCAGTGCTGGAGATCCAGTGACCCACTCAAGGCTGAGCTGAGCGGGCCTTGGGCAGTTGTGCTGCCTCTCATGAGAGCACAGCATCCTAACATGTGCTTGGCTGTGTCCGAGCAGAGTCCAGCACTTTCCAGGCTGAGAACTCCTTGTCCCAGGCCCTTTGCGCAGCAGCAAGTGGGGCTCCGGTTGTGCTTAGCTCCCCCACACTGGCTTCCTGGTAGGAGGGGTGCAGGGATGCAGGAGAGTTTTCAAAGAGAGCCATGGAGTAAGGTTGATAGAGAATTGCCCGTGTTTCTTATTAGACCTGACATGAGCTGTCTTCTTTCTTGCAGAGAGAGCTGCTCCCTGGGTTGCTTCCTGCGCCCTTCCCAAATGTGAGCACCTTGCAGCCAGCACAGAGAAGGGCCTCCTCTTGTCTTCAAGGCACTTGCCTCTGCCTCCTGTTCTTTGTCCAGAAGAAGGAAAAGCCAGACCAAATCAGTCCGTAAAGAACTTGTGCTGATCTAAGGAGGAGGCTCTGGAGTCTCTGTCACCTCTTTTCTTTCCAGGATCCTGGCTGTGGGCTGGATTTTCTGTCCTCAACTTCAGGGGATCAGTTACAGGGAATCAGGATCTCAGAATCTTTTGGTTTTGCTTTTACTTGAACCCTTTCAACCGGGAAGCTGAAGCTATCACTGCTAAAATCCCATTTTTTTTTCCCAAGCATGTCAGAAAGCTGGCAGCAGCAACAGCAGCAACCACAGCAGCCGCCGCCACCGCAGCAGCACCACGCTGGGGCAGCCGCCCTCCCAGAGCACTCCATCCCTCCCAGCACTGCTGACAACCCCTTGGGCTGTGCCGTTTACGGCATCCTGCTCCAGCCGGACCCCGGACTGCAGCACCACCAGCACGCCCCCATCCAGGCTGGAGAGCCATCCCACAAATGCGGTGTGTGTGGCCATGACCTCGCTCACCTCTCCAACCCCCATGAGCACCAGTGCTTGCCAGGCCATGACCGCTCTTTCCAGTGTACCCAGTGCCTGAAGATCTTCCACCAGGCCACCGACCTCCTCGAACATCAGTGTATCCAGGTGGAGCAGAAGCCCTTTGTGTGCGGGGTTTGCAAGATGGGCTTCTCCCTCCTGACCTCGCTGGCGCAGCATCACAATGTCCACAACGGCAACGCCATGAAGTGCTCTATATGTGAGAAGACCTACAAGCCTCCCGAGGTAGAGCATTCACAGCCTCTCGACCCCTCGGAAAAGCCCTACAGCTGCTCCATCTGTCAGAAAACCTTCAAGCACCTCTCGGAGTTGTCCCGGCACGAGCGCATCCACACGGGTGAGAAGCCGTACAAGTGCACACTGTGTGACAAGAGCTTCAGCCAGTCCTCCCACCTGGTGCACCACAAACGGACGCACAGCTCGGAGCGGCCCTACAAGTGCACCGTGTGCGAGAAGACCTTCAAGCACCGCTCCCATCTGGTGCGCCACATGTACGCGCACTCGGGGGAGCACCTCTTCAAGTGCAACGTCTGCGAGCTGCACTTCAAGGAGTCCTCGGAGCTGCTGCAGCACCCCTGCACGCCCAGCGGGGAGCGGCCCTTCCGCTGTGGGGAGTGCCAGAAGGCCTTCAAGCGTCCCTCGGACCTGCGGCAGCACGAGCGCACGCACAGCGAGGAGCGGCCCTTCAAGTGCGACCTCTGCCAGATGAGCTTCAAGCAGCAGTACGCGCTCATGCGCCATCGCCGCACGCACAAGGCCGAGGAGCGCTTCAAGTGCAACCTGTGCGAGAAGGGCTTTGTGCAGCCCTCGCACTTGGTGTACCACCAGCACGTGCACGGCATAGAGAACCTTTTCAAGTGCAACGTGTGCCAGAAAGGCTTCAACCAGTCCTCAGAACTGCTGCGGCACAAGTGCGTGCAGAACGCGGAGCGGCCCTTCAAGTGCGCGGTGTGCAACAAGTCCTACAAGCGGGCCTCGGCTCTGCAGAAGCACCAGCTGGCCCACTGCGCCGAGAAGCCGCTCAAGTGCACGCTCTGCGAGAGACGTTTCTTCTCTTCCTCGGAGTTTGTGCAGCACCGCTGCGACCCGGCCCGCGAGAAGCCCCTCAAGTGCCCCGACTGTGAAAAGCGGTTCAAGTACGCCTCGGACCTGCAGCGCCACCGGCGCGTGCACACGGGCGAGAAGCCCTACAAGTGCTCCTCCTGCGAGAAGGCCTTCAAGCAGCGCGAGCACCTCAACAAGCACCACAGCGTGCATGCCCGGGAGCAGCAGTACAAGTGCATGTGGTGCGGGGAACGGTTCCTGGACTTGGGCCTGCTGCAGGAGCACAGTGTCCAGCACACGGCCGAGGGTGCCTACCAGGTGGCTGCCTGCTTGCCATGAGCCTCCTGCGCCACGGTGGTTTTCAGCTTGCATGGGACGCTCCCGAGCCTTGGCCTCCCCTTCCCTCTCCTCGGTTGTCGGCAACCTCCAGGGAGTGTGGGGGAAAGGGGAGGTACGGTGTGTGGGCGGGTAAACTTTCCTCTGGCCTCAGTGGTTGATATGCCACCTGTATCAAAGTAGCAACAGAGGACATGAACATCTCAAAGGAGTGGAGAGGAAAGGAGGGAGGTGGAAAGAGGAAACTATGGCTGTAGATGCCTGGTGTTCCCTGGACTGTAGTTCATGCTGTACCTGCAGTTCCGGTCCTGGGAGCTCAGCTGCCCGTTGCAGGCACCAGCTCTTTGCTTGCAGCCTTTTTCCCCTGCCCTGCCTGGCAGGGTTGGTGGGGAGGGTTGGGTGACTCTCCTCCTGGAGAGGGCTTAGGAGCAAGGCAGAGCCAGCCCTCCCTTCTCCCAGGGTGTGCTGCTTGGCATGGAGGTAGCAGATTTCTGCTGCTGGGGTCTCCCAACTTGGTCCAAGCTCAGTTGAGGGCACCATTTCAGATTGTTAGTGTTGATTAACTGCCCCAACCTCCCCTGCTCTCCCTCCTTCTAGAGTGTTGAAAGGGAAAAGCCATGGGGCTGCACAGCTCCAAAAAGCACTTTGGCATTGCTGCTTTTGCAGTCGCTGGCTGTCACACTCTGCAAGGGTTTTGAGTGAGCCTGCCTGCCCACTGTCCCTGCCAGCTGCATAGGGAACTGTAGGAAGCACTGTGCTGCTACCAGAAAGCATGGCAAGGAGCACTGGGATAGTCTGCCCAGGAGGAGGTCATGGATTCTCCCTCTCTGGAGACATTCAAAACGCACCTGGACATACTTCTGTGTAGCCTGCTTTAGGTGGCTCTGACTTAGCAGGGGGGTTGGACTAGATGATCTCCAGAGGTCCTTCCAACCCTAACAATTCCATAATTCTGTGACAGCATTCGTACCCTGCTCCTGGCCAAGAGCTTGGCATTCAAGAGCTGCTTCGCAAGGGACCTAGCCCTCCTGCTGAGCCTTGCCTCCAGCTCCCAGCCCCTTGAGTACCCCTTGGGCTGTTAGTGGTACCTCCAGCAGGGTCAGGCAAAGGGCTGCCACAGCTCCAACACTAACGCGTGAGATGAACACTACAATAACCTACAACTGCAGAGGTGTTGCCATGGCCAGCAGTAACCCACAGCACGTGCCAGGGGCTTGGTGTCTGATTTGCTGGACAAACCAGAGCGAGCCAGGAGAATCCTTTCTGGACTGCAGGCTTGGCTCCATGGAGAGGGCAAGGTTAGCAGTGGCTAAAGGAGAAGTCTATTTTTTCCCCTCTTGCAGGAGTCCTGTTTTACCCCTTTGCCCTTTCTTTACCTCGTCTGTATTTTTCAGGTTTTGCACACTTCTTGTAAACATCACTTAAAAATAAATCTCCCCTAGCAAGGTTGATGCAGCCTCAGGTGTTTTCCTCTACAGGAATTTGCTGGCTTCTCATGTCCAAGAGATCCATTACATGTCAGTTAGATGCCTTGAAGGTTGAAGATGTGCTTACTAGGTTGCCCCCCCAGCGTTCCCCCCTCCATCTTTGGACATATTAAGATGTTAAGTATCCATCTATGGAGATGTTCAGTCCCTGACTGGATGTGGTTGTAGACAACCTGCTGTAGCTGACCTTGTGCAAGCAAGGAGTTGGACCTGATGGTCTTTAGAGGTCCCTGCCAGCCTCAGCTCTTCTGTGGTGTTGGCTGGTGCTCTTGTGAGGTTGTAGGGAGCTGCAAGTAGTGAACGGCAGCCAGTAAGTTGCCCATGTGCTGCACAAGTTATTAGGAGAGGTTAATAACTGTTGTCCATGGCAAGTGTAAACAGATTAACCTTGCAGACGGTTGGACTAGGCCTGCATCTCTGGTGGGGGACACTTGTCTGAAAGGTGGAGAAAGGCTTTAGTTTTCCATTTCCAGCATGGTGAGGGGGAACAGGGTGCATTTTCAGGGGCTGGGACAGTGCAGTGACAGGTTAGACCCTGGGGCTGAGTCTTCCTCATGTGCAACTTTAAGGAGATTAAAACAGACTGAGCTCTCTGCTGCCCAAGGAAGAGGGACCCATGATGGTTATCTTACTTTGTGCTGCCTCAAAGATGTAGAACTTCCTACCAAGTTTTCCATCTGTGTTTCTTTTTCCTCTTTTGTTGTTTTACCTTTTTTTTAAAGCAGTTTGTTAAAATTCATTAAAAATATTGTATAGTTTAACTTGATGTCATACTGGATCTTTAAAAAAAAAGAGATGTGGTAACTTGGATTTTTAAAGAGCTCTTTAGTTCTAGGTAGCTGGTTTTTGCTGTTTAATATGTAGTAAGTTCAGTGTATGCTTTACCGTAGGAGTAAAAGAGAGTCCAAACCAAGGAAGGCTAATCCTGTTTTTGCAGAAGGGCTTGGTGGTGATGGAGGCTGAGAGTGTGGGACCAGATGAGGACTGTGGCACCCACCTGAATCCTTGGTCTGCTTTGCCCAGCACAGCTGCCAGGGGTTCAGTGGTTGCCCTGAGCACTTGAGCACAGCACTGACAGCCAGGATCAGTGCCCAGGGCTCGGAGCTTGCAGGGAGGCTCGTCTGCAGTAGGAGGAGGGTGTGAGATGGAGGCACCTGCAGACTCCATGGGCTTTTGTGGCTCTGCTGTTTCTTTCTGGGGCAGCTGCTGGCTAGAGGAGGGTTTGGCGAAATCATTAACTGGCTGTGCCCTGCTCTCTTCCCTCCCCGGGAGCCCAGCGGGGCCACCTGGGTGGCTGCCTGGGTGACTGCCTAGCGCCTGGGGCAGAGGAGGATGGTGGTGAGCCCCAGACACAGCTCCACACTATGCGGTGGCCATGGACCTGCCAGATCCTGTCCCCTTGGTATAGCTGGACATAGAGACTGTTGGGTGTTTCTCTTGTGCTGAGCAGCTGGGCAAGCCCTGGATATCCCAGTGAGGAGCTATGGCTCTGCCTAGGATGTGGCAACAGCCAAGCAGTGCCCTGGGCAGAGAAACTCATCAGGGCTGTGTGCATGGGGCCCTGTGCCAGGGAGAGAGGGGATGCTGTGGAGAGCTCGGCGGGGATGAGCCCAGGACCAGGTCATCACCTGGTGCCTGTGAATAGGTGCCTCCAGGTTCAAAAACATCACCCTGCAGGATTAGAACATCATTATTAGACTGGCCATGAGTCCATGGTGACTCAGTCTCTTGTTTCATTTGCTGCCCTGCAACGGCCCAAATGCAGTAGAAGCCCATGGAGAACATGCAGCTGGAGCTTGTGGGTGGAGGACCTGTGCCGGGTGGGCACCTGAGTGGCCACCGAGAGCGTTGGGTGTATTTTTATAGGAGCATTTTCTAGTTGGAAGCAGCAGCGTTGCCTGCGGGGGTAGGGGAAGCAGGTCCATCTCTGTTGCTGTGCCTTTGGGTCGTGCTTTGTCCAGTGAGGTGGGAGGTGGTGGAAGTAGCAGGAGGCACGTAAGTGTCAGGAGCGCTGTGCTGCGTGGGGAGGCAGGGGCTGGCTTGAGAGCTGATGTCCCTGGGGCATCACACTGCAGGGCTCTCTGCTGACTGCTGGTGTTTCCTTTTCAAACCAAAGAGCAGTTGGGGCCAAAGCCCTTTGGGGAGTAAACCATGTTTCTACTCTACCTGTTGCGCTTCCTTCTGGTGTTTATTTCAAGCGACTTTCAGGCTCCTGCCTCTGCTTGGCCTCTCGCATCCCTCACTGCCCTGCAGCACCTGAGAGAGTTGCTGTGCTGGAGCTGGTGTGCCATCAGCCCCGTGGCAAGTGCTCGTGCCAGTTCAAGACCTGGTTGCCAGACCACCTGAAGATGCTGTGTGGGGCTGGGTAGTGGGTGGTCCCTCCTGAGGAGTGGTTCTCTTTGGCAGGGAGTCTGAGCATAGGGTGCTGCTGGGGAGGCAGCAGGGAGGGTTAGGTTGGGCAGAGGTTGTGTGGGTGTTCTCCAGGACATAAATCCTGCTCTCTAGGGCTGTTCCTCTGGCTTCCTGGGTCCAGGAAAAGGTAGTCTGTAACCTGGGCTTTTACTGACCTTCACTTCCCCTTACCCTACCTGCAGGATGCCTTTAGATGTCTCAGCCCCTTCCACAGCTTATACTTTTAAAAGACATTCTCAGCTTCTTTTCTCTTTGTTCAGTTCTTTATTTGTAAGCAGTGGTTTGTTTTTCATCCCTTTTCCCATACTGATTGTGAAGTCTCTTCCTTCGTTCCCACCTCCCTCTGCTCCCCCCAGCCCCGAATTCCTTTCCCAGGCTGAGGCTGGATCCAGGTGATACCAAACCACTGATGGTGAGATTGGGTGTTTAGGACCTGAAACTTGCTGGAATCCAGTGGGTGCTTCTGGTCCTTCCCCACAGGACGCCATCCATCTCGCTGGGCGTGGGCGATGCCTGTGGCCTGACAGCTTGGCTCGGCCAGATCCTGCCTGTGCTCTGGCAAGCGAGTCCAAGCCAGGATTAAGGGCCAGAACAGAGCTGTAGGAAATGGGGACTGGGGTGGGAGCAGCCATTTCCATGGTGGGTCCCTTTGTCACATCTCCAAGGCTGGGGATTAAGTCAATGAAGGACTGTCAGACATTCCTGGGGAGACGTCATGGCTCTGGGGTGGGCTCAGACAGCACAGTTTGTTCCCCAGGGAGTGCCTGTGGGGCAGCTGTGTGCATCAAGCAGGCGGCTGAGCTGAGTTAGCTGTGGCAGGGACACCCCTGGGACCATGGGTATGCCCAGGTGGCCCTGCCAGCTCTCCGGTGAGCAGATGCCATCTCTGCGATCTGGATGTGAAGATGTGCATGCTCTGGTCTTGGGGCCTGTGTGCTGGACTGGGGAACAAAGGGGAAAGCATCCTCTGACAGAGTTTTGGGACCATCTCTGGGTGCTCAAGCCTGCCCTTGCAGGGAGGAGAGGAGGGAGAACACTTTCTGCACTTCCCTTGGGTACTTACCATCAAGTCCAGGCTGCAGCTGAAGCCTGGCCATTAAAAAATAGGCAAAACCCTCTTGTTACACTTCAGAGTTTGACTCTTTCTCCATTGGGTGGCGAGTTCACCTGTGGGAAGGTTCCTGTGCATGCAGGTGAAATGCTGAGATTCAGTGAGGGCAGGCCGGTGAGGTTTGGGGCTGGCAGCTCCTCCCAGGCCCAGTGAGCACCCAGCTTCTCCCCAGCTGCCTGGCTTCCTCCGCAGCATCTCCTGGCAGCTGCCTCTGACACTTCCTGGATGTGAAGATGCTGCTCTCACAGCGTGCCTGGGATGCTCAGTGGGGAGAGCGGGACCACAGGTGGGAGCTGGACCCTGGGCTTGTCTCTGAGTGCCTCCAAGCCGTGGATCTGAGGGACTTCATGGTCAGTGAGGTTCTTGGGCTCCTCCCCAACCTGTGGTCATGACTCCAGTAGAGTTCCCAGGGCTGTCGGAAGTTGCAGCCGAGGTTGCTGAGGTTTGTGTGGCTTGCAGTGCCTTTAAACACTGCTCTCCGTGTGTTTCTAAGATGATACTCCATGTATGTGTGTATATATATTGTAATAACACATCCCGCTCTTCTGTGTGAGTGTCAAATGGTTTTGCTTTACTAATAAATTTATAGTTATTTATACCTTCCTGTGGGTGTGTAGATTTCTGAAGCGGAGGCCATGTGCCAAGCGCTGCCTCCTCATCTGTCTTTGTGCTCTGTCTGGCTCTGCTGGGTTTCTTTTTTCATGTTTTCTTTCTTTCCCCTGAACTTTTTTGAAGTAGAATTGACGGTTCACCTTCCTGGTAGCCAGAAGATGCAGGGTATGAGCAGGCTCCCAGGGACCAAAAGCAAACACAAGCAGAGTCTGCAGTGTGGTTTTGCCCCTTGCTAGAGTTGGAATGATCCGTCCCCACGGCAGAACACCTCCCTGAGAGCTTCAGGGCAGGAGCAGGCAGGAGTCTCTTCCTGCCAGAAAGGAGCAGCTTTTCAGGGGGCAGAAGCTGATGCATGTTATGCTCTGGGAATCCCAGCCCCACGTACAACTGTTCAGGCTTTTCCAGAGGGTTTGTTTTGCATCCCCCCATCCTGTGATGAGCCTGCTGCAGAGGTGCTGGGGCCAGGCAGGATGGGTACTTGTTGCCCACCAGGATGGAGACACCCATGGAGCCAGGGAAGGAGGAACTGGGTCAGGGAGCTCCAGCGCTGCTCCAGGGAGCTCTGGACATACAGAAACAGGCTGGACATGGAGCAGAGAAGCCATGCTGGTACCTGGATTCCAGGGTGTCACTGCGGCCAAGATTAGGGGCAGTGGGAAAGGCTGGCAGTCGTGCAGGGCTGGAGGTAAACGGATCAAGCAGCAATTGGCAGGCTCAGCAAGGGGAGGCTTACCTCAACCCAGCACAGATTTGCTCTCGTTGCTCTGGAGCTGGGGCAGAGCTGTGGGTGGAGCACCCTTGGCGCATCACCCTCGGCCCATCACCTTGCGTCACCCCACAGGGTTTCAGCAGCTCCACTGCTGCTCCTCTGCACGTCCCTGCAGCCGCCCGCATATGGCTGAGATGACTGCCTTCCCCACAGCGCTGCCGGTGAGTGCCCGGGGTAGCTTTGGTTGCTCCAGGGATTTTGAGGGTGCTCAAGCTTGCTTGGTTTTGGGGTTTTCTTTGCAGCACCCTACACCAAAACCAGGCTGGCTGCTGGGAGCCCGGGCACTCAGGACAGCTGAGTGCCAGTAATCCCATTAGCAGGCAGCGCAGGGCTAATCCTTGCAGAGCCCTGAGCGGATTGCGGTGGGTTTGGGTGAGTCAGTGGCGAGCTGCGGTGGCCAAGGGAGCCCACGCATCCCAGGGGTGGCTTCCCAGGGAGGCAGTGGTGAGCCTACAGGGGTAAGTGGCAGCTCTGGAGGTGAGGGACGTGGCTGGGATTTTTGCAGGGCCACCTCTGCACATCACAGGGGGGTTTGGTGATCGGAAACAGAGCCGGAGGATGAGCTGTGTTGGTCCATGGGGAGCAATGCTGCGAGGGCTGGGTAATGTGGAGGGTTTGATCAGCTGCCGGGGGGGAAGGAAAGGCCACGGTGCTCCCTGCTCCAAATGGGGCCATGGTCTCTGCCCTTCTTGCTATTAGAAATGAGACTAAGCCCCTTTGCTGGCTGGCAAAAGGAACTGGCACAACAGGTGGTGGCACTGCTGGGTGCCTGCAATGCAGCGGGATGCATGAGACTGCCAACTCGTTCATGCCATTGCAGGCAAATCCTGGCTACTTATCCCTATTTCTTTCAGCAGCTAGTTTTATGGGGACCCACAAATGTTTCTGCCCATTTGTTGTTCAGATTTGGCAGAGGAATGGCCTCTGCCCTCCACTTTCCTTCCCAGACCGAGGACCTGTGTATGGTCCAGCCTTTTACAACTGCACAAGCTCATGTCGAGGGAGGAGGAGCCCTTGACTGGCAAGGAGGGGCTCGCTGCAGCCTCAGGGGCTTTCTCTGGGATTGGTTGGGCTCAGTTGTGTCTGTGGACCCTGGGCTGCTTTGGGACCTGTGAAGTGCCAAAGCATGGGTGGAAATGCCTCTGCTGCACAGTACTGCCAGCTTTTCCTTGCTGTTCCTGGGGCATTCGCAGCTCCTTAATCCCTTACACCCAGTGAGAGACAAAAGGTAATTTAATTGGTTTCTGGTTGTCAGGCCTCTTGGGAGGTGTTTTACAGCCACACCGTCCACCTTTGGAGTGTGAGAGTCTCCAGGAGAGCTGACCCTGCCCGTGGTGTGCTGGGGGCTGGAAGTGCTGCATGGAGCGATGGTTTGGCTGCATCCAAACCCAGCTCCTGGCCTTGCCGAGGTGCAGGCAAGCAAAGGGCTGAGGACACATATCACCCTTCCTGCGAACCCCAGCCTGTTTAGATTTAAGGAGCCAGGATTTGGAGAGCCCCCAGGGAGCCATCTCAAGGGAACTGAAGATGTCCTGCATGCCTGAAAGCTGCATGAGGGGTTAATTCAAAGAGCCCAGTGCTGAGCAGCTTCCAGCCTCTACCTGCTGCATGTGGGACAGGGACCATGTGTGTAACTGGGATTGAAACTCCTGTGCAGTCTCCTGGCCAGGCTGGAAGGAGCTCAGGGATCTGCTTTCTTTTGCTCTTTGCGGGTATCACCTGGGGGCTGTCTGAGGTGCTCCTGAGCCCTTCATTGAGCAGAGTGGGGTATCTTTAGAGGGGCATTTTGGGCAGAGCACAGCTCTTTAGAGGGGCAACAGCAGGAGACACCCCCAGTTTGAGCTGGATGAGAGCCTCCAGCTCTTGTCCAGTACCTAAGCATGGGAATGTGCAGCATCACTTGGCTTGCTGGTGCTGTATCCCAGCCTGGAGCACCTTCACAAAGGGAAAGAAGGGACCCAAAAAGACCAAGCAACCAGAACCTGGACAGGTGAATCCCTGCTCTGCAACATCTTACTTTTACCTACCGTATCGACATCACAGCAGCTTGTGCTGGCTGCCTTTGCTGTGCTTGCCAGAGCCCCCAGCAGGTACCTGCCCCAGCAGCCACCATGTCCCTGGGGTGTGGCTGAGAGGCAATGGAGCAGAGTTGTTTTTTAGGGGCAGAAAGAGGGGATATGTGTGTTGGGACATGAACTTCCTCATAAAAAAATTCTGTTCAAATTACTGTTCAATTTCCCTCCAATTAAAAGTGATGGGGAGAGTAGAGGACCCTGAGCAGAGCATCACAACTTCTGTGATCTGTCTGCAATGGCTTCCTAGTCAGGACAGGCTGTGAAAATAAAACATCTAAAGGAGGAGGTACCTTTAGGAAAAGCAAGTTTAACTGTAAGCTTCAGATAGAGAGTGTAGTTTGCTCACAACAGCGGCGAGGGATGAGGAGTTGAGCCGGGTTTGGTCCGGCTGTGCTGCACTGCCGTGTTTCCCAAGCAGGACGTGGAAACGGAGGGACACCAAGGACCTTTTTGGGCTGCTCTGGAGACAGCGTGAGCAGCTGGTGCAGCCGCTGTTCCCTGGGCAGTGTGCACCCCTGCTGCTGGCCTCTTGCCAGCTGGAGACCCCTCGGCACTGCCCGCAGCCAGCGGGATGATGGGCTGGATCGACCGGGTGGTTCCCCAGCCCCCGGCGCCCCATGTGACAGAGGAGACCCCTGTGCAGAAGCCGGAGCCAGTTAAGGTGAGCAGGGAGCCACTCTGGGGGGTACTGGGAACACCATGAGCATGATGAGAGATGCCTGGTGCCTGCCTCTGCATCCATCCCCAGAGCTGCGGCACCCAGGGATGCTCCACAGCATCCCCAGGAGGGATGGGGGCCAGGACTCATTCCTACCCAGAGCTGTGAAGCTGACCTGGGAACTGCTGGGGAGACCCTGGGGTTTGCAGCCACCTTTTAACAGGGACAGTGTCCCCTGTGCCTCGCTCCCTGACACCTTCTGCCTTTTGCCCTGAAGGCACCAACAGGAAAGGCCAGCGGCTCCACGGATGTTGCTGACCGAGCACGCACTGAGGGTAAGCCCCACACTGGCTCAGGCTGCACATCAGTGCTCCTTTACCTGCCTGTCCCGCTCCTGCGCAGCATCCTGGGGGCTGCCAGAGTGGTGATAGGAGCTTGCGTTTTTTCTTCCCTGCTGCCGTTGAAGAAACCGAAAAGAAAGTGACCTTTGTGGTCTCTGAGGACTCAAGTTCTGTGTTTGAGAGGTACAGCTCCTGCACCCTTCAGTGTGCAACATGATTTGCTTGGGATTTTGCCTTTTGTTGGGGGCTGGATGCCTTGGGTAGCATTCCCAGCTTGACTCACACCCTTCCCTGGCAGTGTGGGCAGTGTGCTCTCCTGGCTTTCCTATGGGCTGGAGAAGATGATTCCCCAGCCAGCCCCAGCTCCAGGGCTGCAGGCACTTGGGAAGAGCTTCGAGACAAGCATCGACATTGCTGATGAGGTAGGAGACTGATCTGGGCAATGGTTTGGTGTATTTGAGCTTCTACCTCTTTTTGCCTTTCCTTCTTTTTTCCTTCTTATCATTCTCCCAGTGCTAACTGGGAGCACTAAACCTGCCCTGCATGGGTTTCTGCCTTCATCCATCCCTGGGGAAAGGGCAGGTTTCCCTTCCCACTCAGCGGGATGATCCCCCTCTCGGCTGTTGGGTTTTCAGACAGTCTGTTTGGCTTTTCAGACAGAGGTCCAGGTCCTTGGGGATGAGGACGACGATCTGGGTAAGGAGAGCTGGGAGTTTGTAGTTTGCAGCATCCTGGGACTCCCACATCCCACCTCCCTGACTGGTGATGCCGGCACTATTGCCCCCTTGCGCTGGCTCATGGGGGGACCTGAAGTTCCCAGCAGCGCAGATTCCCCACGCCCACAGCAGTGCTCTCCTTGCAGAGATAACCCCCTTCGACCCCGAGGAGGATGTCTCCGAGGGCGAACCGGAGACCGGCGCGGAGGAGTGGTGGGTGCCCAGCGAGGCTGGGGGGGATGAGGGAGGGCAGGAGGGCGCAGGATGAGCTCCCCGAGCGCGGCGCTCTCCCCGCAGGGCAGGAAAGCGGGTGCTCAACTGGCTGTCACAGGGCTTCGAGAGGATTGTGCCGCAGCCAGAGGGGATGACAAAGCCGGAGGTGAGCACTGCCCAGCTTGGGAAGACTGGGGGGCTACCGGGTAGAGATGAGAGTGGGGCGAGCTCCCTGCCTTCATCCTCCTGCGCACCCCAGCTGGGACCGTGGGAAGGAAAACCCCAAGGGAATTCAGCAGAGCGAACAGAGACCTCTGGGTGCCGTCCCGGTGTTCCTCAACCTGGCTGCTCGCAGGGAGGACCCTTCATTTCGGACTGACCCGCTGGTGTCAGCAGCGCTGGGGTCTGGGTTTAATGGTTGTTGTCAGGGAAATGGGGCCGAAACCGCAGCGGGGGCTGTGCGGGGCTGAGCATGTGGGTCCTCTTGCGCTGGGGGACGTGTCCACCCGGGGTGGCCTGAGGCCGCAGGCAGTGCTTTGCCACGTCCATCCGTCCCTCTGTCCCTCTGCAGGCAGAGCCGAAGACGAGCGAAGGCGCGGAGGAAGGTGAGCGATCCCATCCCCCTGCCCTGGGTGCCTCTGAGAGCCCGGCTGCGGGCGGGCACCGGTGCTGGGACTGCCCCTCGTCTCCATGCCCGGGATTCCCACTGTGCCGGCAGTGCCGGGGACACGGGTCCCGCCATCACGGCACCGCCCCTACGCCACTTCTGTCCCCAAACTGCCCGTGTCCTCCTCCCAGGCTGGGTCCCCAGGGAAGAGGCTGCCAGGAATGCCCCCGAGGCCTGTCCCCTTCCTGGCTTGCTCCTCTTCCCAATAACTTACGACTGCTGCATTGCTTGTCCTCCTCCTTCTTTCGAATAAACCTGAGCAGGCACAAAAGAGACTAAAACTCAGGCAAAGTCAAAATCCAGCGCTTCAGCCAGACAGAGCACCCCAGCGGCAGCAGCAGCCAAGGAGCAGCCGGAGCCAGTGACCGCCTTCACCCCTCAGTCCGTGGCTGTGGGCAGCGGCAGGTAACTGCAGTGGCACCTTCTGCCGGGCTCTGGTGGCCAGAGGGATGGCTGATGTGGGAGCAAAGGCTCTGGCTGCCATTTCTAACAGTGGTTTTTTGTCTCCAGGATGTTCACCTGGTTTGTCCAGGGGCTGGAGAAGGTGATGCCACAGCCGGTGACCAGGGAGAAGCAGGACACACAGGTATGCAGTCTAATGGACAGGGAGAGAGCACGTCCCTGGTGAGCAGGGGGGTCCCCTGCCATGCAGATGACACTAGATCAGTGCTGGGACCTGCTGTGGTTTGGGCTGTCACCGGGTTCCATCAAGAGAACAATTCCTCATGACCTGCTTAGCCGATGAAAGCCAGTATTTGGCTTCTAAGCAGCAAGAGATCCCACAGCATGTGCTTTCTTTACCGTTTCCTTGCCTTTCTGTGCAGCACTGGGTGGTGTCCAGGCTCTGGCATCTCATCCAGGGGTGGTCCCAGCTCTAAGGAGAAGCTTTACAAAGCTCTCCTTTCCTTCCCTGGCCCCCAGGCAAACTCACTTATGTGCTCCTGCCCTGTACCACTGAGTGTGGGGATGCTTGTGCCCACAGCCAAGCCATCCAACTTGCCACAAGAATGAAGTATTTAGGGTAAAAGGGCCAGCTTTACTGAAAATGGGGCATTGGGGGTAAAAATTAAGGGTTGCTGAAAATGTCTCATGGTTCCCTTTTCTTCTTGACAGGGAGTGGCCACAGCAACCTCGAGTCCTGTGGAACAAAGTAAGTGATGGCTCCATCTCTTCATGATGGTTTGGCTGCCAAGCCTGCCAGGAAGGTTATTGGGAAGAGGGGTCACTGGCATCTTTTATCCCCTGGTGTGCCCTGGGTGCCAGCTCGGGAGCCCCTGGAATCCCCCAGGGAAGCCATGGGAGGTTGCTGACACTTATGGAGAGGGAGCTGTTGCAGAGCTGTGGCGTGGGCTTGGTGAAACTCAGGCTGAGGGAGTCTCCAAGTGCAGCACCCCACATCCTCAGGCCCCAGGTTTTGAGGTTAGTGCTGATATCAAGGTCTGTCCAGAGCTCTGCTGGAGCTGGAGAGATTTGATCAAAGAATCACAAGGGAATTCAAACCTGCTGCTTTCTTTCCCTCCTTTGGTGTTTGCCAAGCCTGGTGTGAGATGTCGAGGAAGGTACCCCAGAAAAACAAAATGCTGGGATTAGATGTCTTAGAATGAAGTCTGCATGGCTGTGGGAAAACCTGCAGGGTTCACACTGCTGCTTGCCTGTGGAGGGGATCAAGCACCAGCACTGCAGGCAGAGGGGCTTGGCTCCCCACACCAGCCACTTTGGGGGATGCTGGACAAAATGCAGAGCCACAGCTGCCTCTGGGGATGGTCTGGGCAGGGTTACACACCCCTGTGCAAGAGCTGTCCCTTGAAAGGAGTGGCTGGTTGGGCTGTGGGAGCTACTGATGGGAGCAGGGACCTGCTGAGGCACACGGAAAATGCACACCCCCAGGGATATGCCAGGAAGTTGCTCCCGCCAGGCCAACAGCCCCCCCTGGCAGAACCTCAGAGAGGGAAATCCTGGGGGAAGGCATTTCTCCACGTGTTTGTACAAACTGGAGACGTGTGTGCTGCCGTGGACCTCAGAAAGAGGAAAAGCCAGGGATGCTGCTGCATGTGCTGGGTGGGCACAGCCTTGGTGCCCAGCTGGCTTTGGTGCCTTGAGACATCTCTAGGTCATTAAACCTGCCCAAAGAAGGCAGTGATTGGGTCAAGCAAGAGATCTGCCCTGGCACCAAACTGCCAGCACGCTCATTAATGTTTTCCTTCTCCTTTTGTTTCAGGGGGCAAAGGGGCTTAGCGCCTCTGAAACAAACGGAAAACGAAGACCGTGGCAAACCAGCCCTTCCCACACCCAAATGAGACCAACCTGAGGAGAAAGCGCAGCTGGGGAGGAAAAGCAAAGGGGAATCTGCAAATGGTCTCTAGCTCCTTCCCAGCTGGGGCAGTGGAGACCTAATGCTGGCACAGGGACCCAGTCCCAGGGCTGTCCCACCTGGCTCCCTCTTTGCTCTGGGAATTGGAGCTATTGGTTTTGCAGGATGATGTCTATAAGATGGGAGCTATAATTTATAGGATGGTAGGAAAGCATCACTCAGGACATGTCAGTGGCAGAAAGCCTCTTGCTACAGTCTCCCAGTACTCCTGGCCCTCTCAATGCCCCCACAACATCTGAATATTCACCCCGAGACCCCCAGCTGAAATCTCCAGGCTTCTTTGAGTCAACTTCTGCCTCTGAGGTTTAGTGTTATAAACCTCTTGAAGCTCTTGTCATCTCCTTGTTGCTTTTCTTCCGTAACTGAGTGTTTCCTCCCAGCAAGTGGAAAGAGCTCTGATTTGCAGCAGCAAATCAGGTGGGTGAGGTTAATCTCTAGGTGAATAGGTAGGAGTTACTGGTTAAAAATATTTGCCCGGGCTCTTCTCAGAGAACTTACCCCAAACTTTCCTTACCCCCAACTACAGCTGCTTCCTCCTAAAGCTCACATCTCCATGGATGCAGCACTAACTGCAGCAGCAGGAATGTCCCAGCAGGGAAGGGATTCCAGGAGCTGTTTCCAGCCCAGAGGTGTGCAGGCAGGCGTGGCCAGTGCAGGCACACTGGGCTGAGGGGGGTGAGAGCCCCTACACCCCAGGTTTTGGGTACAGACCTTGGAATAGCAGACTGGTTTGGGTTGTGAGGGACCTTTGAAGCTGACCTGGTCCAACCTCCCTGCCATGGGCAGGGACACCTTCCATTAGACGAGGTTGCTCCAGGCCCCATCCAACCTGGCCTTGAACACTTTCAGGGATGGGGCAGCCACAGTACACTGTTTCTTCCTTGTGTCCAAAATGAATATCCCCTCTTTCAATTTAAAACTGTTGCCCTTTGTCCTTACAGACCTTGGTAAAAAGTCTTTTTCCATGTTTTGTATAAGCCCCTGATGCACTGGCAGGCCAGGTTAAGATCTCCCATTGTTGCATCTCTTTAGGACCATCCAGGCAAATGTAACAGTGAGTTGTGAGCCAAGAGACCACCCCGAGATCCATCCCCTGTGTTTAAAATGAATCTTTCTTGTACCAGGACACAGTTTTAGCATTCACCTCGTTTCATATAATATATCCAAAAGTCACGGTGTGTTTTAAAAGCCATCTCCCTGATTGCTGTCCCGTGTTTTAATTAACGGAGATCCAGAGGGAACGGACTAAAGGCATTGTGGACACCACGGGGTGGGTAAATAAGCCATAGATATGACACTGCATGGGTTTCCTGCCTTTCTGTAGTTCAATTTGCACGTTTCCTATTAGCTTTGCTGTGGACATGTAAGTTTTGCTGTCAGGCAGACCTCAAAATAAACTGGTTTTACAGTAAGCGGATGTGCTTCCTCCTCCTGTTTCTCTGGTGTGAGCCTGGTGTGGTAGGACGGATACCCCTGGGACACGAGGGGGCTCATCACGGGTCAGACTCCTCACTCTGCAGCTGGCCTACAGCCCCCCAGTAACCTGCCATGGTTTTTGCCCCAGTGATGCTGGGAAGTGACACGGGGTGTGGGATGTTCCTTGCCTAGGAGAGTGCTTGGAATGGGCAGGACATGGTGCTCAAGTGTTGTGATGCGGGCTCTGGGTTGGGCCTTGGAGACCCAGGGCCCTTGGGCTGTGCTAGGACAGCAATTCACTGGGGGTTCACGAGGGGAAAGGCTTTGAGCTCTTCCAGACTGCAATGAAAGACAAAACGTGGCCTGGAGGTGGGCTGGATCACTGCTGGTGGAGGTGGCCACATGTGCAGGGAAGCCAGCAGTCATTTGTGTGCAGAGGGTTACAGCTTTCATAGAATCCCAGAAAGGTTTGGGTTGGAAGAGACCTTAAAGCTCAACCAGGTCCAACCCCCCTGCTATGGGCAGGGACACTTTCCACTAGACCAGGTTGCTTAAGGGCTTCATGGGGTTTTGGCTTCGCTTGGCACAAAATGGTGAATTTTCTTTTCCCTTCTGGCAGAGGGGCCCAAGGTATGTGTCCAGCACAACTCAGGGGCAGCAGGGCTCTGTGCAGGGTGAGAGCCGCTTCAGCACTGCCCCATCGAGCAGAGGAAACCTGGGATCTGCCCTGGCCTCTAGAGAATGTGCTACTGTCACTCCCTCACCTCCCTCTCCCCATTCCTGTTTCAGTTCATGTAGCCCCTGGGGAGCAGGAGCAGGAGCAGACCCATCTCGTTCTGCAAGAGATCGATGACGACCGGATTAACCAAGAGGTGATGGCCTGGGCTCACAGGGCTGAGCTGGAGGCAGATGCTCGTTCCCTTCCCACCATACAGGAGGAACCTCAGGAAGAAGAAGACAGGTAGGGGAAGTGAGATGCTGTTGATAGGCAGGTCTGTGTGTTCTGCAGTCACCAGCGTGGTGGCCACGGGAGGGGACGAGCTTGTCCCTGGGCGTCCATCCTTGAAAGTGCTGGCGGTGGAGCTGGCGGCTGAGGTGCCTGTTTCCATACAGGGGGGCATCCCCCAGCAGGACCCAAAAGGTGTTTGAGCAAATGTCTTCTGGTGTCTTGATTTTGGTTAGGGCAGGTGGTGGTAGAGCCATGAGAGCAACGATCACAGTGCCCTGAAAAGGACAGGTGAGGGAGGCTCTGCTTAAAATCTCCTGTAAGTAGATTTTGGGCCCAAGGCAAGAGGCCTTGGACCTTGTTCCCAGCAGTTGTGCATCCAGCTGTAATAACATTCAGAAATGGGAGCTGTCTCTGTATAATCCACCCTTATTTCTCCCAAAAGAAACCCCTCCTGAGGGCTGGGCAGTGTGTTCAGAGCCAGGAGCGAGCTGTATTGCAGCACGGGGGTGAGAGGTGTCCATGCACACTCACAAAAGGTTTCTGAGCCCCCCAAAATGCTCCCTAAGCCCGGCACACCTGGGTGGGCACAGCAGTTCCCACCTCCCACACGGGCAGTGCTCAGCTTCACCAAGCACAGGCAATGCCCTGAGCTCGGCAGAGCTCTCTTCTGCTCGGCCAGAAAACACTGGGCGTGCAGGGCTCCTCGTGTGAGGCTCACACATACTCTGTGGATTTTACCTAATGAGTTTCTCCTTTCCAGACTATGTTTGTGTTCCCCAAACACTACAAAGGGGGAAGAGGAAAAGGAGGAGGAGGATAAGAAGGAGGAAGAGGAGAGGAAGGAAGAGGAGAGGAAGGAAGAGGAGGAAGAGGAGGACAGGAAAAAAGAGGAAGAAGAGATGAAGCAAGAGGAGGAGGAAGAGGAGAGGAAGAAAGGGGAGGAAGAGGAGAGGAAGAAGGAGGAAGAGGAGAGGAAGAAAGAGGAAGAGAAGGACGAGAAAAAAGAGGAAGAGGAGATGAAGCAAGAGGAGGAGGAAGAGGAGAGGAAGAAGGAGGAAGAGAGGAAGAAAGAGGAGGAAGAGGAGAGGAAGAAGGAGGAAGAGGAGAGGAAGAAAGAGGAGGAAGAAGAGAGGAAGAAGGAGGAGGAGGACACGAAAAAAGAGGAAGAGGAGACAGAGCAAGAGGAGGAGAAGGATGAGAAAAAAGAGGAAGAGGAGACGAAGCAAGAGGAGGACAGGAAAAAGGAGGAAGAGGAGAGGAAGAAAGAGGAGGAGAAGGACAGGAAAAAGGAGGAAGAGGAGAGGAAGAAAGAGGAAGAGGACAGGAAGGAGGAGGAGAGGAAGAAAGAGGAAAAGGAGAGGGAGGAGGAGGATAGGAAGGAAGAGGAGAGGAAGGAGGAGGAGGAGAGGAAGAAAGAGGAAGAGGAGAGGAAGGAGGAAGAGGAGAGGAGGAAAGAGGAAGAGGAGAGGAAGGAGGAGGTGGACAGGAGGAAAGAGGAAGAGGAGAGGAAGGAGGAGGCAAGGAAGGAAGAGGAGGCGAGGAAAAAAGAGAAAGGGAAGAAAGAGGAAAAGAGGAAAGAGGAAGATAAGAAAGAGGAGGAGCAGGAGGAGAGTGCAGAGTGAGTGGCTCCCGTTGCCTTTATGGCTTTGTTGGAAATGAGCGTGATTGCAGCTTTTGTTTCAACTGCGTTCACCAGCTGGAGAGGCTGAAACACCCATGACAGAGCAGAGCTCCCAGCCTGGCAGGCGGCTGGGGTGTGCTGGGGAGGGGTGGGATGCAGGAAGGATGCTTTGGCAAACCGGCTCACCCCAGGGCTCGCCGCTGACGCGGCACCTGGTGACAGGCGAGTGTCTCCTGGTGACACGGGCTCCTTCCCCATCGCGCCCGTAGCAACCGCAGCCCCTCTTGCGCCTTCACGGGAGGCGGGAGCACCGAGCTTCGGGAGCTGCTCGGTGCTGCTTAAACCATATTCATTAATTCAGGGCACTCGGGATTATTTTGGGTGTTACAGAGCTGAATGTAAAGACAGGATTATGTGTTGTGTCTGCAAACGCTGCTTCATACAAGTAGGTACAATTTTACATTTTCTCCTGTTACAGAAAATAGCCGAGTTCTTGTCAGCTGTGGTGACTTTGGTCTCGATGGTATTGAGAGACATCTTTCTGCTCAGTTCAGTAGCTTGCTCTGATTTCGCATGAAATAAACATTTAGGGATTTATTACCTAGTACCATAATATTACTTTCTGTTAATGCCTCTAAAGTAGCTCGATTTTCAGGAAGAAGCCGAAAACACATGATTACTCAGTGTCAAACCCATATGTTTGTGTTTCATTAAAATCTGTTCCTGGAGCTTCACTATAGAAACTTGAGCTTCAGTTGTGGGGTGAATGAGATGCTACTCCATCTTTCAGTGTGTTTGTTTATTGGGAAAAGAGAGAGACCAACAGGTTTTCTACTTTAGGACTGAAAGATTTGTGATTGCATTTGAAGTGAGCATAATTTTTTTAAAAAATTAAGAGGGGAAATTATTAAAAATAACAAAACAAGTATTTTCATGCATTTTGCTGTCTTAAAATTCTTCTCATTATCCCAAATCTCTGCTTTACATTTCTTCATAGGAAAGAGCAAATCAAGAGATAAGTGCATAGAGCAACATGTGAGGTGCTTTTATTTCAGTTATGAAGTTAAAACAATAAAATCAATCTTGAGAGCCCTTTTGTCAGAACGGTGGAGCTGAGGTCTGTGCTTGCTGCTGAAGGAAAATGAGAATTATGTGTCCTGGTGGTGTCTTGCACATGCAAACGTGGGATTTGAATAGTGCTTGTGGGAAAGCCTTGCCTGAAAATTAGGCTTTGGCTTTTTATTTGGCCCATTTTAATTATATGAGAAATGATTATGCACAGGAGGAGAAACATTCTGCCTGGATCTTTCTGCCTCTGCAATTTTTGCTTATGCATGTGCAGTGCCCTGTTTTATTTATGTGCCTCTCACCTGATCTCCCAGGCAGTATTTTTTCTCTCCTCTCCAGACCCTTGCTGCAGCCACCTTGTCTCCCTGCTGATGAGGGTGTGGATGAAGCCTGCCTTGCTGAGGAGGTCCTCAGGGTTGAGCAGCTGGAGGAAGCTGAGATAAGTAATCTCGAATGTGCTCTTGTCCAGGTACGGCATCGCTCCCTGCTTGGGCTGGCGTCTGCAATGAGCTCTTGCTGCCCAGCAAGTGCTGGGGGCTCAGAGCTTCTCTGAGGGGATGCACTGCTCTGGGAGGAGCAGGGACTGGGCTGGGCACTGGACAGGTTTCCCACCAAGATGTCCCCACCCCTGAAGCTGAGGCAACAGCAGTAGCTGTGGATGGAGGGAGAGCTCCTTTCACCCTACAAAGTGGGCACCGAACAACGAGCCGAGAGTCTGGCGGGTAGGGGGGGATATGGGGCATCCAGTCAAGCTGCAAAGTCTGCTCTTTTACTGACAGAGCGGGGCTTTTTCTCCTTAAAATGGCTTTTTTCATTTTGAAGGTGGAAGAGGAAACAGCTGAAGCTGCTGAAACCAATGCTGAAGGTATAACCTGTAGCAGTACGATGCCAAACTGGGATGAAGTGAAGCAGGGTATGCAGTGCCTGGTGTGGGGAGAATCCAGCTTCTCCTTTCCTGCTGTCAGGGAGCAGGCAGCTGAGTTCTCTGCAGCGTGGGCCTGCATGGGCAGTCAGGGCTTTTCACTGGGGTAAAGCGTCCTGTGGGCACAGCATGATGGCAATATTGGCATTGTCTGGAGCTGGCTCTGAATGTACAATGCTGAGTCCTGCTGATTAAGCCATCCCTGATATGAAATAAGAGTTTCTCCTTCAGCTGGAGAGTGTACAGGGATAAAAAGTATTTTCGCTGCCACTTCTCTCCATTTGGGAAATAACCAGTGGCATAAAGCACATTTTAATATAACGTTTTAGGAGCCAGTGGTTGGTAATTAAAATTAGGTGATGAGTTCCCATTGCAGCCTTACTGAGCAAAGGCACATCCTGGCATAACTCCACTGGCATCGGAGAGTTGCACAGGGAATGGCTTGCCTTGACCCCTGAGATTCTCTGTCATGCAGCCCTTGCAGAGGGGCAATGATGCTAGAAAATGCTAATTCATCAGGAACTGTAGTGATAGGACAAGGATTAATGGGTGCAAATTGAAATTTAGGTTAGATTATTAGGAAGAAATCCTTCACAGTGAGAGGTGGTGAGATACTGGAACAGGCTGCCCTGGGAGGTTGTGGGTGCCCCAACCCTGGCAGTGCTCAAGGCCAGGTTGGATAAGGCCTTGAGCAACCTGGTCTAGTGGGAGATGTCCCTGCCCATGGGACATGACCTTTAAGGTCCCTTCCAACCCTTGACCTTCGGTGATTCCATGAAAAACATGCAGTAGGATTGCCCACTGCAGCCGTGCGCTACCAACACCTGTGAGCGGCGGGCAGCCCCAAACCCCGTCAGCCCCGCGTTTCCGCCGTGACACAACCATCCCTTCTCAAACCACTCTGTGTTTTATTGCAGCTTCAGATGCCTTGTCCTTTGCTTGAAGCACCTAGCAGGCTCCTAGCAGCATGGCCAGGCGGGCCCGGGACGTCGAGCTAGACCGGCTGGTGCATGACAAGCCGCTGGCTGGCGGGGACCCGTCCCCTCCCGGCCGCGGGGCTCTAGAGCAGCTCCCCAATGTCCCCAGCTACCGAGCCACCGCTGCCGCCCGCACCCCCATCCTTGCTGCCAGCAAGCCAAAGGCTGGAGTTGTCAACCCCAATTTTTGCACTGAGGAGCAATCCCCACTAGGTATTAGAAGTGTTGGCTTTGACGATGGCCTCGTGTAATTAGAGGGGTGCAGGGGGGGATTCCCGGAGTTGCTTTTTTTTTGTTGCTTTCTGGGGGGGGAAAGAATTAAAAAAAATAAAAGCACGCTTCATGTTGCAGCACAGAGGCTGGGGAACAAAATCCATGTGTTTTTCTGCTTCTGCCTCATCACTATGTGCCTTTTTAGCTAAGCCTAGAGGGTGTTTGCAAATGCTGTGTGTTTAGAGCTGCTCAGAAAAGCTCTCCTGAAGGACCTGCAGGCAGAGGGTGCAATATCACCACACGCAGTTTTCTCTCCAGCATTTGTGCAGCCTGCTCATACTAAGAGGAGAGGAAGGTGGAGGTTTGCTGTTCACAGCTTTCTGCCTTTACTGCAGCTTTGCTTTGCTTTGTTTTTTAACCAGCAAGCCGAATTCTGCTGCTTTTCCTTATGTGCAACAGGATTTTAACTTTGCAACCCAAACAGGCCTTTTCTCAGGGATTTAATCAAGTCACTCTCTGATCCACTAGTTCCACATCAGTGTGAAGCAGGAGGGCGTGCATGGGGACTTTCAGATGTGTGAAAACCTCCCACAGAACAAATCCTGCAGGAATTCATTGTATTTTTTTTAAACAGCTGAGAAGACTGTGCTTCACAGCTGAGCAACTGTGGGGTCTGGCCAAGGTAACCCCCAGTGCCATTTCTTCTTTGGACAACTGGCATCTTTCTTTACCCACTATAAACACCCAACCTTCCTGCTTCTAACCTCGCCTGTGGCAGGAAGCAGTTATTACCTCTGCAAAAGAAAGAAGCCATAAATCCTTATTTAAATAGTGCCTTATTCTGCATGAAAAGCAAACACTGTATGATTCAGAGCTGTCACAATCCATATGTTTACATTCAGAAGAACCAGGAGAATTTCTACACCCTGGGAGGCAGGTTTGCTCCTGGAAATCCTGGGTCCCTGTATAGCACCTGCAGCCAGGAATACGAATCTCCACTGTTTTCCAAACCACGGGAACCCAGCACTCAGATGGAGTAGCTGCAATCGTCGCAAGCTGGGCAAGCAGAAGGGGAGCAGATGGCAGTTCTTAGAGCGTTAAAAACTGGGCAAAAAAAAAGATAAAGAAGTGCTCCAAATGCTTAGGAGAAGGAATGCCAGGCAAGAAGGGAACAGAGGAAGAAGGAGAGGCCTCCCAACATGCTGCAGGCTCTGGGGGCAGCTCTGTGGCAGTGACTGGGTCTGGGGAGCCATCCTGGCTGCAGGCAGGGCCCTGGGTCCCCCTCACCTGCCATTATTGTCCTTCCCCACGGAGCAGGTAATTGCCCCACCCTGGAGATCAAGGATGTGGACAGCCCAGGCCACGCTGTGGAGATCCCTGGTACCCCTTTACCGGTGCCCGCTGCCAGTGCTCCCAACCTGCTGGCAGTGCCCGGCGCAGCATCCCCCAGGTATGGCTCTGCCCAGGCGCGGTCCCTGGCTCCCCCTGAGGGTGCCAGGACAGGAGAATTGATACAACCATGTGGAGATACCCATTTCCAGCAGATTTGGACAGTGCTGTGTGTGTGGCAGGTGTCACCCCAGTGCACAGCAGAGGAGATGGTGAAAGCCTCGCCTCTTGTTTGCATTTTTTATTTAAATCGTTACATTTTGTTCAAAGCTTTTGTGGGCCAGGGACAGCCCTGTCTGGGTGTCCTCCTGGAGAGGGCTCCATCCCCAGGCCATGGTCAAAGCCCATTTGTCTATTGTCCACATGTCAGTGTTCCCAAACTCAGAGCACAGAGGGTTTATGTGCTGGATATGAGCCTTCATCATCATAATAAACAATTTTCTTCTTGTATTTTTGCTGCAAGGGTTTGCAGCATGTCCCCCCTGAGTTTGTGCTTTCAGAGGAGTGGTGGAAGCCCCATCCCTCAAAGTGTTCAAGGCCAGGATGAATGGGGCTTGGAGCTACCTGGTCTAGTTGGAAGGTGTCCCTACCCACACCAGGGAGCTGGACTAAATGGTCTTTTAAGTCAGTTCCAACCCAGATCGTTCAGTGATTGTATGTTTAGAGAGAGGGAGGATTAAAACTGAGCTTTAAAATTTAGGCTGGAGGAAGCTGATGGATTTTTTTCTGTTGTGGCATTAGGTTTTTTTGAGGTTCACTCTTGCAGAGGATTCAAAATCAAAACTAAAGTGTTTTTTTTGCTGTGCTGAAAACCAGGTGCTGTTGTCATTCTCACTTAATAGTTTGGATCTTTTAGTAAACAAGCTCCTGAAGGAGCAAATAAAATGGCAAAAATGTCCGCAATCCAGTCTGTTGAACAGCTGTTTAAACTGGGACAGCAGAGCCCACAGCTTCATGTGAAATACCTGCAGTGAAAATACTGACAGCATCAAACATACTTCAGTTACGCATGTGAGCATGTAAACCTTTCTGCTGGCTGTCCAGGGAGTGTCTCAAAACAACACTGGAGGTCCTTTGGTAGAGCTGGGTATTTTCAAAAGCAAGGAACTCCTATTCTCCTACATGAAGAAATAAAATTTAATTATTGTGAACCAGAAGTAAAATGCTCATCTCCTGCTGGTGTTTCCAGAGGAAGAGGACATAACTCTGCATTGAGCAGTCACCCAGTTATCCCTAAATCCCTTCTACTGGCCACAGCCTTGAGTTATTTCCTACATGGCTCTGTGGAGGATTTGAGTTAACGTGGTTTAGACAGAGCCATAAAAGACTCATCTCAAATGAGCCACGCATCTAATTGGAGGCTGGAAACAAGCTCCTGCAGGTAAATATCAGGATACTCTGGCTGATGCCGTATGGCCAGGGACCCTATGCATCCCACATGTCCTAGTGCTTCTGGCCTCTGGCTGCAGCATTGCAAGGGCACCAAAACCAGAGCACTGTTTAGGCTGTGACGGGGCCTTCCATCCCAGCTGGCTGCTCAGGCGAGGGTCTGTGTGGGCTGGCGCTGCAGGGTCCCCCTTACAGAGCAAGTGGCTGTCAGTGCAGGCATCTGGGCTTGCTCAGGGATGAGGACAGGCCAGTGGAGCAGCGTGGTGCCCTGAGGGGGCAGAGGCAGGGGAAGAGCAGCTAGAAACTGGTGAGAGGCAATGGATGTTGTCCTAACAACAATATGGACCTTGGCACGACTATTTCTCCAAACTGATGGTTTGGGGAACTCCTCCATCCACGTTTGAGAGCACTTTAAAAGGGGGGTTTGTGGTTTTCCTCCACCCCTGCACTGGGTGCTTGGGAAAGGAAGGTTCATCAGTCTTACTCACCTGCTCCACCTCCCAGCAGGACACACCTGAGAGCCAGCGAGGCTGAAGGTGGTGGGTTCACAGCACCTGGCTTTCTTTGGGAGATTTGTGATGGCAGGATGACCTCCCTCAGCACTGTGCTCACTCCTGCTCCACACACAGCACTGAGACATTTTGTGCCGTGGCCAGGGAGATCAGCAGCTCTGGTGGCAGGAGACAATTTCTTCACCACAGTTAAAATTCTGGACTTGGCTGCAGGTTTGCAAACCAGTCCAGATTTTTGCTGGGACTGCTGTCTTCATATTCAGCTTCCCTTCTGACACCTTACTTGCCCACTTGTAAGGAAGTCATCTGAGAAACCCGTCTGTGCCAAAGGGAGCCCCCAGCTGTGTTAGGACACAACTTCTAGGTATTGCTGGCACTGCTCTTTCCTTGCCTGCCTCTTGAAGTGCAGTGGTGTGATGCTGTGGCACTGGGGGCAAGCACAGGGTGATCCTGCCCACCGTGCATTTTGCCAGGTACCCAAGCTCGGTTGCCAAACGGGCCAGGTGGCTGCGTGTCCATGGAGCCAAGGTCTTGTTGGTGCTCAGAGAGAAACAGGGCTTTAGCAGGAAAGGAGCAGAGGGGTTCAGTCCCACTTGCTTCAGGAAATGTCAAAAATTAGGGAAAACTGGCCCTAGTAGGAGAAGGGGGAATGGAAAACAGATGACACCTGGGAGGAGGAGGAGGAAGAGGAGGGAGAGGAACCAGCTGAGGGTGGGAGAGAAGCCCATCCATGGTCGCTGTGTTTGTGTCTGCAGGAGGAAGCGACTGCTCCCAGAGGATGGTCTGGACAAGGGGCTGGTGAGCCAGTCCCCCACCCGAGTGCTGGGCTGGGACGAGGAGCAGAGGGAAAGGTGCGTAATGGGACCCAGGGGCTCCAGGTTAGCCAGGGCTTCACATCCTGGGGCTTGGGTGGAAATAGCAAAGATCCTGGAAGTGCTGGGAAACCAAAAGGAGAGGGAGCCGTGCCACTTTGTGTTCTTCTTGTTACGCAAAACCCAAATAAATACAGGTAAATCCTAATTCAGATGCTGTAGGTTAAAGAATGGATCATGACTGGGTCATGGTTCAAGGCCAGGTTGGATGGGGCTTGGAGTAACCTGGTCTAAAGGAAGGGAGGTTGGAGTGAGATGAGCTTCTAACTCAAACCATTCCAGGATTCTGTGATCCCACGAACCTGCCCTGGGGCTTTCCTACCCTCATGAAACGCCCGCTGGTCTCCCCACAGCCTGCCCGAGCGCATCGGCTCGGCCACGAGCCTGAGCAGCGCCGTCATCAACAGCCGGCTCCAGGAGCTGGTGAGGCTCTTCAAAGAGAGGACTGAGAAGGTGAAGGAGAAGCTGATTGACCCCGATGTCACCTCGGACGATGAGAGCCCTGTGGCATGTGAGTTCAGGTGGGGCTGGGAGTGTTTCCCTGGCAGGTCCCCACACATACTGTGTTTTCTGAGAGACAGATGTTTTATTAACAGCTTAAAGACCTTAAAACAAACTACAGTAAGAAGGTTTTTCTGCCTTTTGAAATAACTGTGTGTCCTCTCCCAGCTCCCACCAAGCCAGCACCTGCGGCAGCACCAGTGCCTGCCCCAGGAGGAGAGCTGGAGAGGGACAAGCTTTTGGGGGATGACCACTACTGTGAGATGCTGTGCTGCACATTCAAGTCCCGGCCCTGGCTGGACCGCCTGAAAAGCTACCAGTTCCCCAGCAGCATCGACCCCCTCACCAGTGAGTGATGCAGCACGGCCTCGTGCCCAGGCTCGGGGCAGGCTGGTGGGACTGGGGGAGAGAGGGGGAGGAGGGGAGGAGATGTAAAGAGGGGAGGAGAACTAAGCAAGAAGCAACTCATTTTTCACTAAAGCCCAGAATTTTCAATTCCTCCGCAAGGCACAGGCTTTCCTAAATGCTTCCAGCTGTGGGTGTCAGGAGCAGGACCAGGCGTTCTGCTTTCCCTGTGGCATGGATACCCCCCCAAAAAAATTAAAATCACAAAAGAAAAATCCACTGCCTTGTGGCCACCCCACAGAAGCCCAGCTCTTTCCTTAGTCTTTCATATTCCTTGGTCCTTTGGAAGCCCCTGGGCTCAGGCAGTTGGCCACCAGTTCAGCATGGCTGGAGAGGAGAAAGCAAAGCAGGGAAGTTGGTGTTGTGGGAGCAAAGCAAAAGCAAATACAGCTGAATGAGCAAAGTTAGAAGAAGCTTTCTGATGAAGTGTGGTGTGCTCTGTGACCAGGAGTGTCCACTCTGTGCTAGAGCCCAGCTCATCTGCAATTAAACACTGTCACCAAGAGACTTCCTGCAGGTTTTCCTGTTGTGCTCAGGGCAGGTCAGGGGATGAAAATGCCTTTGCATAGCAGATTCACAGAGAGGAGGGATGTCTGCCCAGCTGATCTGCTGCTGTTCCCTGTGTGCAGATCTGATGTACGTGCTGTGGCTGTTCTTCGTTGTCATGGCCTGGAACTGGAACTGCTGGTTGATCCCTGTCCGCTGGGCTTTCCCCTATCAGACTCCAGCAAACATCCACTACTGGCTGCTGGTGGACTACCTCTGTGACCTCATTTATCTGCTGGACATCGTCGTCTTTCAGACCCGGCTGCAGTTCGTTCAGGGGGGAGACATCATTGTGAGTGGCAGGGCACTGCATCCCACCAGTGGGGACCAGCTGTGGGGACCTCCCATCCCCATCACCTCGGGTGACATGGGTGGTGCTGGTCTCTGAATCAAGCTCTCCAAGCTCTCCCACCACGGCCATGGCCATCAAGTCTCTGTCCACTCTCAGAGACCACAACCATCTCTGCTGACGTGGAGTGGATTAGCTGGCAGTCTTTTTGTCTGCCAAACACACAATTTATTCCTATAAAATCAATACCATCCCATTTAGAAACTGTGTGGCCTGTGGCAGCCCTGTTCCTGGGTAGGGATGCCTGCAGGGTGCTGCTCCATGGCGTGGTTCTGCCCGTGGTGAGGTGCTCATTGACCGGCCCTGGCACAGCCGTGCGCTGCCAACCTTGGGCATGGGCGTAACAAAGTCTGGGGTTAATTTTCAGGAGCACGCCAGGCAGGATGCATTAGCAATTGCAATGTGAACAATAGATCACATGCCTGAGATAAGGGAAGCCCTTGATTTCATTTCCATATTCAATTAAACAAACTGTGAAAAACCACACCTTGAGGGTACAGCCTTTCCATGGCCATGCAGATGCTCAGACAGGCAGTTTCCCCTGCAAATGCTGATTTTTGTGGTGCTGGCACTGTGACATGCTTTTCCTGGGGTGCAAAATCGACACGGGATGTCCCGAGGTAGGATGGGAAGATGGCATACAGCCTAGTCTTCTCTGCTTGCTCTGCTCCCCTTTCCAGGCACAAAGGGAGCATCTTCCCTGTTGTGGTGTGGAGGAGGAAAGCCAGGCATGAGTATGTTGGCCTTAACTTTCCTTTCTCTAAGCAATAATCAATATTCCTCTCTCTCTCCTTCCTGTTCCCAACCAGACTGACAAAATGGCCATGAAAAGAAACTACCTGCGGTCACAACGCTTCAAGGTCTGTCAATCTTATTTACTCATCTGAATCTTTAATCTGCCCTGTGGGTTGCAGCCCCACCCCGGTGCTGCTGCAGGTCCCCACAGAGGTTTCTCCCTGTGTGGATTTCAGATGGATGTGCTGTGCCTCCTGCCCCTGGATTTCTTCTACTTCAAAGTCGGTGTCAACCCCCTCCTGCGCCTCCCTCGCTGTCTGAAGGTGAGTCAGAGCTTACAAAATCAGGCAGAATAGCAGCTGCAGTGGACACGGAGGAGAGTCCTGTGCTGGCTGGGGTGAGCTGTGGCTGGTTAGACTCATCGGTGATGACAAGAGGATTATAAAATGGAGGGAAGTTTTGTCCCAAAGGCTTTGCAGGGCTGTTGGTCAAACACTTAATTTCAACCCTAAACCACACTTACGTTTGACTACAAGGGCACTTACAGATGGAGACAAATCTGTCTGTGGCAGTCCATGCTGCAGAGGGGCTGCAGGAGGGAAGCGCAGGGGCAGAGGGGTTTTATGGGGAGGTGACTCTCCCAGTGGGGAACCTGGAACATGAAGCTCTCCTTCTCCTCCCAGTACATGGCCTTCTTCGAGTTCAACAACCGCCTGGAGGCCATCCTGACCAAGGCATACATCTACAGGTGAGGGGCATGGAGGGAAGGAGGGAGCATGGGATTGCTGTTTGCCACTATGGAGGAAGGTTCACTTCGTTCTGCACTTGTTCTGGGTCCCTGATTTATTTCCCTGCTGTGCCTGGGCTGGCTGACATGGACATTGGCTAATGCAGTGGGACATGGGGGTCCCAAATCCTGCATGGGTAGGATCACCTCTCTCCAACCCACAGGGACAGAGGTGCTGGCAGTGAAGAGGAGCCATCAGCAGATAAACTGCTTTTTCAGGCACTACTGGAGCTGCAGGGCTGCGAGAGGCAGCAGCAGGGTTGGGGTGCTCTGTGATTCCTGCACTGGCAGGACCTGTACGGTCGTCACTTCAAGGCTGCTACTGATACCGGGGGGGACCTGACATCTTTCTCCAGCAGACACATCATCTCCCTGCCTGCTCTCTCCTGGGTTTTTCTGCAGAGTGATTCGGACCACTGCCTACTTACTGTACAGCCTGCACGTCAACTCCTGCCTCTACTACTGGGCCTCAGCCTACGAAGGACTGGGCTCCACCACCTGGGTCTATGATGGGGAAGGAAACAGGTACAAGCCAGGGCTGGGGATCTCACATAGCACAGCCTGCTGCGATGAGCTGGAGCAGTAAGGGAGGTGTTGGGATGCAGCTAGGTTCATAAAAACCCCCGAAGCAAAGGGTTGGGAGTGCCAGGAGAAGGGAGAATGGCAAGGATCAGAGGGATGGGATGTGCAGTAATACACAGTGCTGCAAAATGAAGAGGCTGCAGCTGGGCGCAGGTGGAAAGCAGTGGCAGGTTGAAGTGGCTGAAAAAGTGGGATCCTGGTGCTGGGAAGCAAAGGAATGCTCCCTGGCCAAGCAGGATGGAAGTGTGAATCCTGCTTCTGTCTGTTGACCTGCTGCCAGGTTGGGATGGAGGAGTGACACTGTGTGTCCTTGTGCCCTGTGTCAGGCCCCTCAGACCAGCCCAGCGCCCTCATTACTGGGGTGTGACATGGGGACAGTGGCCAGCCCTTCCCCTCGCTTTGGCAATACATGTGTTAAATGTCCGCTGTGCTGTCAGTGATGGATACCACAGGCAGAGTCCTTGGCTCACAAGCTGAAGGCCCACACCTGTGTCAGTGTTGCTACTATTTTGTTATTCTGTATGATATACAAATCTGTGTCCATCTCCAGGTGTAAACATAATGTCCGAGGGAATGCCCAAGACCAGGGAATCAGGAATTCACCTGGCATCTCCTAAATCCCATGCCAACAATTTGCTCACAAACATGTTTTTTCCCCTGATGATTTCTGAAAGTGTAAATGTTGCTGAAAATGTGTTGCTGGTTTATGGCGGTGGAGCTGTAAGAAGCAGAAAACAGGAGTAACCAGAGCAGATGAGCCTCCCATGTGGACGTTCCTGAAGTGACTGTAGGTCCCCCTGCTCCTGTAGCATCTCCAGAAGCACCTGCAGGTGTGGTGGGGAGTCTGAAGCCCTTCAGTTTCTCCCTTTGTCATCCATAGTTACTCTCAGCAGGCTCTGGCTTGCCGTGGCCAGAGGCCATGAGCTCGGTGCTGAGGGGTGAAACAGAAATGTCTTCAGAGCTGCCTCCTCTTCTCCTCTTCTCTTCTCCTCTTCTCCTCCCAGCTACATTCGCTGTTACTACTGGGCAGTCAAAACCCTCATCACCATCGGGGGCCTGCCAGACCCCAAGACACTGTTTGAGATCGTCTTCCAGCTGCTGAACTACTTCACAGGCGTCTTTGCTTTCTCTGTCATGATAGGGCAGGTGAGTGGGAGTCAGGGGGGTTCCCAGCCTGGAGTGGAGATAGTGTTGGTGGGGTTGATCCACAGGTTTGCATCTCCAGGTTTGTTTTCCCCATGGGAGGACCTGCTCAGCATTGATGCAAGACAAAAAGGATTTGGCAGATGCTGTTAGGGCTTGGCTTACATGCTTAACCTGCTGATGGGTAAGTGAGAGCAACTAAAAGTTCTCTTCCACCTCTTCCATTCAGATGAGAGACGTGGTCGGCGCCGCTACTGCAGGGCAAACTTACTATCGGAGCTGCATGGACAGCACCATTAAATACATGACCTTCTACAAGATCCCCAAAACTGTTCAGAACCGGGTGAAGACGTGGTACGAGTACACGTGGCACTCTCAAGGCATGCTAGGTGAGATCCAGCCACTCCGAGGGTCAGCGCTTGAATCTCATGTTTTACTAAGGCTGCTTTGCAGAGCTGAAATGTTTCTGTCAAATAGCACTACAGTTTGGGGACGGAGGGTGGCTTATTTTACTCTTCAGTATAGGGGCTTGTTTGCCCACCTATAGAGTTTACAGGCTGCCACTGGGTCACAGCACTTTGGTGACTTGGCATCACTCACGGCACACTGAGTCCAGTGTCCCACGTGCCCTGGAGAGAACAGTGACTGTCAGCCCCTGGCCAGAGTGTGTCCAGCAGCAAAGCCACCAGCTCACCCTACCACTAAGTCATCAGGCAGAACCAGAACCACTGTGCCCACCCTCCTGGACAAGAAAAATGCTGACTTGGGCTCGGTGGTCTGTTCCTGAGCGTCATCAGGGCAGGGATAATGCAAAGGGTGGTTTTCCATCACACTTCAGATTTAGACCTGCAGGTTGCTGGGTGGGCAGAGGCTGGAGGAGACCCTTCTGCACGAGCTGGCTCCTGCCCTCTGCCACCAGAACGTGGGCTGCTTTCCTACTGCCACATGAAGGACACGCTCTCGGATCAAGTGTTGGAAGCAGCCACTTTTCTGCTTTGTCTCACAGATGAGTCAGAGCTGCTGGTGCAGCTGCCAGACAAGATGAGGCTGGACATTGCCATCGACGTGAACTACAACATCGTGAGCAAAGTGGCCCTTTTCCAGGTACCCTCTGCAGCACAGGCCCTGGCTGGCACAGCCTGCCACGCCAGCACAGACTAATGCTGGCGTGTTTTGGCTCTGTTTGGGCTCAGGGTTGTGACAGACAGATGATCTTTGACATGCTGAAGCGGCTCAGATCGGTGGTCTACCTGCCCAACGACTACGTGTGCAAGAAGGTAACGAGATGCTTGGAGTCCCAGCCAGGCTGTGCAGGGCACTAGGAAAGCCAGGCCTGGCTGACCACCCTAGTGAGCCACGGGGAGGGAATCTGGAGCAAAAACATCCTGGGTTGCAGCTGGTCTTGTACAAAGACTGACCTCTTCTGCTGCAGCTCTGAACAGCAGGAGAGCAGGGGAAAGCTTGTTGGAGTCTTTGGGATGCTTGGATGAGAATGCTCAGGAGTGAGCACCATCCAGACATTCTGGGAGCTTGGAGAGGGCAGCAGGGTCACGGGGGTTTCCAGCAAGATGCTGCATAGGGCATCCCTGTTTCTGGGCGTCCCACCCAGCTCCCCTCTTCACTGCAGGGAGAAATAGGCCGCGAGATGTACATTATCCAGGCGGGACAAGTGCAGGTGCTGGGGGGACCCGACGGCAAATCCGTGCTGGTGACTCTGAAAGCTGGATCTGTCTTTGGAGAAATCAGGTGAGTGAAGCATTTTCAGGGCGCCAGGGAAATACAGCTCGTGGGCTCTGGGTGAGGAGGGTGGGAAGTGGAAGGACCAGCAGCACCCCAATTAATCTTTGTGACTGAGAGCCATGAACACTGGGCAGCAGCCAATACACAAATTACAGCTTTCATGCTGTTTTTGTCATCATGTTGTCTTCTGCCTGGGGAGCTGGTGATGGTAAACAGAGGAATATGGATGGAGGAATGGGAAAATAGATAAGAAAAGGTGTTTCACAAATACAGTCTCCCAGTTATTAATCCACCCATTTCATGGGCATGGAAAGCCCTGCACCAGTTGGTAAAACAGCGATACTGCGGCCTCCCCACAGCCCAGCAGACGTTAGACTGGTGTAAAATGCAATTTTAACCCTTCAAACCTGCAAATAATTTTTTATATAGTGCTCCATGCAAGGTTTCCCTTTATCGTTCTTTAAAAATTGTGCATGGTAAATTCCATCGGGAGTGAAAATTAAACTCTGAGTCCCCTGAAAAAGAAAGATGGAGACATGTAAAGGAAATCTGACGTTCTGAGCCTGTGAACAGAGGTGTTGATGTCTTGCATTGTCTGTCCCAGCTTGCTGGCAGCAGGAGGGGGAAATCGCCGGACAGCGAACGTCGTGGCCCACGGCTTCGCCAACCTTTTTATTTTGGAGAAGAAGGACTTGAACGAGATTTTGGTGCACTACCCGGAGTCTCAGAAGCTGCTGCGTAAGAAAGCCAAGTGCGTGCTGTGCTGCTGCTTTCTAACCTGAGAGGGTTTAAAAACAGCAGAGCCTGGGCTTCGCGGTCCCAGGGGAGGGTTCTCTCTGCGTGAAGCGCTGGGAAAGCTCCTGCTGCGGGCGCTGCGCTCCCGCTCCCGCAGGCGGCTCCGCTCCGGGCTGGAGCCGCTGTCCCTCGGCAGAGGGCACCCGGCCCTCGTGGCTGGGCTGGGGAGGCTCCGGCTGCGAACCTTCGCCTCCAAACGTGGGTGGAGCTGGGGAACGAGCGTGGCCGGAGTGCCTTCGTTTAAAAATCTGTGAAAAGATTCGTTTTAGTTTTTTAGCATTGCTTAGATTTGTTTTTCTGCCCTCCCTAAGGCATATAAAGATGCTCGTCCTTTTAACGCCGGGTTTCTCTGCGTTATGAGATCCAGCTAACAGAACACGTGCCCGGACTGACATCACCTCTCCCTTTCCGTGCTCTAGGAAAATGCTGAAAAGCAACAACAAACCCAAAGAGGAGAAAGGAGGCCCCGGAGATCCACTGATCATCCCCCCAAAAGCTGACACCCCAAAGCTCTTCAGGGCTGCCCTGGCTGCCACGGGGAGGATGGAGGGCAAAGGGCCGCTGGGGCGGCTCCGCTGGAGGCTGAAGGAGCTGAAGGCGATGCAGGAGGCACAGGTCAGCATGGGGAGCGTGGCAATTTGGCTTTGCTTCCTTAGATGCCAAGTCTGCTCTGCCCCACCAGCTCTGGAGTGGTTAAGGTGCCTTAAAAGGGTGAGCTCAGGGCACTGGGGTCCATCAAAGCGTGGGCAGACAGGAAGGGGTGACCCAACATCTTGCACAGGCCCTTGAGGGAATGCCAGTGTCCCACCAGGGGTTTGTTTTGCTATACAAAAGGGAAATACATTAAATTTTTGCTTACCTATGCTAGGCCTGTGTCTAATTTGTAGCTGGGCTATAGCCACAGATGAATTAATGTCTCTTCCATCCTGCAGAGACAGAGCCCCTCACAATTAATCGATGTACTGGCAGAACAAGGGTGATGCTGGCACCCAGCACCCACAGCCCAGCTGATATTTCAAACCTTTCCCCACGTGGCTGGGGCAGAAGTCCCCACAGCAGGCAACACCATCCTGTTAGCTCTGCATGAATCCCCTTGCTTTTTGTCATGAACAGCTGAAAAAAACCGGCCCTGTGTGGTTTCTTCCCATTTTTTTCCCAACTGTCTCCACTAAACTTCTAAAGAAAATTTTGTCTCTGTGCAGACCTTGTTGTTACTCTTCTCAGCATGGAACCATGCACACTTATCACATCTGGATGTGTGGAGGGAGGGGAAAGAGGAGCTGATAGGGAGTGCGGTGGCCTTGGGGCTGGGTAAACACCAGGTTGATGCCAAGCATAGCTGCTTTTCTGCAGTCCTTCAGAGGCTTGGGAGGCCTCAAACAATGTGGTGTTTAACATTGATTCATAACCAGTTAACAGCAGCAGTGAACAGTGGCACTGAGGGCTCTGAATGAGTGAAAACAAGCCCACTTGCTGAAGGGTGCGTGTATCGGGAGCTAATCCCTCTAACGGGTGAGCAGGACCCTGCTAACGTCCCCCTCCATGGCACATCCATGGGCCAGGCTTCTAAGGCTCCTCTCTAAAGGAGGACAGGGCAGTCTGGGACTGCTCTCTCACAACAGCACTTCTGCTGTGTTTGGCTGAGATCAGCCCCTCCAGAAGCTTCAGGAGCAGAACAAGAGTTAGTGCAGGAGAAGTGAGAAAGCTCTGCTGTGCTCCTCTCTCTGTGTTTCTCAAGACATGCAGGATATAATCCAGCTGCCCCTCTTGCAGGGAGCATTTCTGGCAGCAAGCTGACATCCCGGTGCAGAGTTCCTGTGGTGGAACCACAGAACACCCGCCTGGCTTTGCCATGTTGGGGTAGCGGGCAAGGATCTGCTAAGGTTGATTTCGTCTCTTTTTTCACTTTTTACTGCAGGGTTCCAGTGTCAGCCCAGCCCCACCAAAATCACCAGTGCACCAGAGATCTCCTGTCACATCCCACAAAGCACAAACCCGCCTGGGAAAAGAAATATCCTCAGAATCTCCTGATCATTCAGTCACCATTCGTGTGATTTCCACGGCAAAAGAAGATGAGGAAATCCTTGCTGCTGAGATTTCAGAGAAAGATGAAAAAAAAGAAGAGAAATGAAACAGCAGCAGGTCCCGGGGCAGGCGTAGGAGTCAGGCAAATGCCTGGGGTAGCAGATTTTTGTTGTTAATGATTTCCATGCAGTGGCTGTAGGCTTTGCTATGTGCTGTGGGTAGGATCTGCCTCTCCTTTCTGCCCAGACCCTCAGTCACTGCTGATAAAACCCTCTCCATTTGACCCAGAACCATATAAGGTTCCTATGCTCTGCAGACCTATTGAGCACCTTTATGAATTTCCCACTAAATCTTGGGCCAGCCCTCTTGCTTTGAAATCCAGCCTTGTGGAGGGAGAGCTATGGAAAAATTGCTTTTTATGGCCCTGGATGGTTAATGAGTGCTCAGACAAAGCGAGAAGAGTTATTCACCTCTGACAGCTGAGTCACCGCTTGGCTAGAAACAACCAAGGGGAAAAAAAACAACAAGGTTTCTCTGTTGGTCTCAAGGTTGACAGCAGCAGTGGGGAGTGATTCATCTGAAAAGGATGCGGACTATGCTCACAGGCCAAGCACGGAGCAAATCAAGCTGTCATGAGAATGCCAAGCTCTGTCCCCGAGTGCACAGACTGCAAGATGCTTGAGGGTCCCTGCGCGGTGCCCAGGCCACCTTGGCTTTGCCTCTGGGAAGAATTCTTGCCAGCTGTCCACCCTGGGAAGGTGGTGGACACTCCATTACTGGGGGCTGTTATGGGGAGATTTGATGAGCAGCTTTCAAGGATAGAGAAGCACAGTCCTGGATGAGATGTTCCTGGAGTTCTTTTCCAGCCTTGGGATTTTTCTGTGCTGCCACTGCTGAGAGGGATAAACAGAGAGCAGGAAGGGAGAAGCTGAGTTGGTTCCCAGCTGGGAGGGGAAAGAGAAGTGCAGTAAGTGCTCTCCTTTCCCAGAAGGTGTTTCAGAGTCAGCTCAGATCCTGTAATGTGCCAACAAGTGTGCACGAGCATGCAGGTTCTCCCCTGCACTCATTGCTGGACCTCAGTGACATCCAGGCTTCCAGCAGCCAATTTCCAGCCCTTCAGTCACTTGACTGGCTCTTGGCCACATTTCCCATGGAGAGAGAAGCCACTCTGGTTTTGTTCATCACTGAAGTCATGAAGTCACTCTCCCAGCCGTGCTGGGACCGGGCGCTGGTGGGGAAGGCGAACATCTGGTCAGCAGCCAGCACCCAGCTGACGGCTCAAGGTGTCCCATCTTCTTCCAGCTCCACCAGGTCCTTCCTCACCTTCCTGAAACCCAGCACCAAGCAGAGCCAGCTGCTGGTGATCTGAGGGGTGGTGAGAAGCAGTGGGTGAAGCAGTGCTGGATGAGCTTTTGCAGATCCTCCCCAAGTTTTTGTCTGTCCTTGTCCCCACAGCACCACTGGCTCCATGGAGAGGAGCCACTTTCCATCCTCTGGAGGAAAAGTTGGGGCAGGTTTCACTGCAGGGAGCAGCCCTGTCACCTCGGCCAAGGGACTTCCCAGGTGTTCAGCAAATGCTGTGAGCAGTGCTGCAGGTTCCACAGGTCTGGCTGTGACACAGCCGGGCTCTTCGTGAAGGGTGGCAGCGCTGGCGTCACCCCCTGGGTGATCCCTCTTCCCATAAGCAGCCCGGGGCTGACCTTCACCTCCTTTGGGATCTTCTTTTGTTGCTTTCTTTCCCTCTCTCTCACAAAACAGATGGGTTTCTGTGGCAGAAAAAGCCAGAAGGGATGTTAGCATTAATTAACAATGTCTTGCTTTCTTTTAAACAAATTTAATGAGCTCCACCATACTGCAGGAGGGTCTGAAGCCATCACATTGCGGGGGAGAGCCTGCACTCACCCAAACCTCCCTGAATATTTCCCATCCTCAGTCATTTGCAGGTGGTTTCCTGCTGGGTAGAAGATTTTGGTGGGGAGTGCAAAGTTTTTTTTTTTTTTCTCTTTAAATATTTATATAATCAAACCAGGAAACATGCAAAAATCAAACTGGGGCTCTGACTTGCTGTTATGATTTAATACTGTTTAGAAAAAGCATTTAAATAAATAGTGGGCTGTAACTGCTTTCATAATTCACTGTATCTACAATAAACACCATGTAGATTACCATTCATTTGCTGTGGATTTATTTCAACATTCCAGCTGTTTTTCAACTTTTTCCTCACTCATGCACTGACAGAGCCAGAAAATCCTCACATGCAGTTCACATATTTCCCAATAAATAATTGAGAGGCTCAGAGGTCACATAATACTGGTAGTAGAATTGTAATTTGCTTTTAATCACCAACAAGAGGGGAAAAAACTTTCTTAAATAGCAAAGATTGCTTGAAGATCTTAGTTTTCAACACGCAGCATGAGATGGTGATGGACACATAACTGGTAATTCTGGAACCATGGGGAGATCTGAAATTATCCTTCTCTGTGATCTGTTTATGTCTTTAGTTCCTTGAAGAGATTATTCTCCAGGTAATAATTAAGGTCAAGGTAGGGCTAGGCTTACAGGCTGGGCTGGGAAGTTGAGCTCAGGTCTATTTGCTCTGCAGGACTATTTAGAGATGTCAGAGGACAGAGACTTTAGTGCCTCTTGTTTTGTGTGTTGCCATGGATTGGCTTTCTTCTGTTGAACTTTTCAATTCCCCTCATTTACCAGTTTTGCTGAATTTGCAGTGGGCTTCCTTTGCACTGGTTCCAGTAAATATCTTGCAGAGCGCACGCATCACTTGGAGTTCCTTCCACTGCCCTTGGAACGTTCCTGATGGATTTGGTAACACTCCATGTACCTTTACTGCATTTCTTATCAGCTTTTGCTCATTCCGCTTCATGTCCTTAAGTCTTGGGTCGATCCAATATGAGATCCTCTCATAATATTAATGCAGTACTTGGGGATCTTGACAGGCAGCTGCTTATTGCCATAGAAACCGGGTCTTCTTGCAGTGATATTTTAGCTATTGCTGCTTTTTACTGATAGAAGTGGAATAGAGAAGTGCTGGAGGAAGAAGCAGAGCTTGTTGTTGAAGCTGTAGGAACGTGGTAGGTTTTGCCTCACTGTCACCAGTAGCATCTTTACTGGAGGTTTTATACATACTGTTTATATTTATATTTTTATAGATATAATTTTTTTTATACTGGTGGTGCATTCGTATTCCTTGTGGCCTGTGTCCTTCAGAGAACTGATACTGATTTAATGTTCTGTATGAAGTTAGAGGAGACAAATGCCTCCCATTAGAAAAATCAGCTGACAGAAGGAATAGGATAACCCACCACAGACATCTGACAGCGGAGGAAGTTGTTTTCCCCTGGACAGAAACAGGGCAGGTAGCTTCTCTGTATTTATAGCCAGAGAAATCTTTTAAAAAGATTAAGTGCAATTGCAGGTTAATCACTGACAAGGTTGTAATGAAAGTAAAAGCAAATAAGCAGGTTTGGGGATTAGACTCAGGTCCAGTAAGAAATCGCAGGATACATGGAAAGCCCAGTTAAATGGTGTTTAACTGGAAAGCTTGAAATAAAATTAAGCACTTCAACCTTGAAACCTGCAGACCTCAACCAGCAGGACACACTCCCGGTTCTGGGAACAGTCTGTACCCACTTTTTCTGTCTATATATATTTTTTCTTTTGTGTAGCTCTGCTTTGAGTGACACTAGCATATAAATCTCTCTGAATCTCTTTTACCTTCCCCTAAAATGGAGCTAATACAAGTCTGGTTTTCTCTGCTCTGAGCACACAGCTCCTTTTAAGTAAAGTAATAGTCCCACTGTAGTTAACACCCTGAAAAAAAGCCAGACCACCTTTTGGGAAGGGGCCACACAGAGGTTCACAAACCTATGGATGCCCATGACAGCATTTATTAGCAGCAGGCTCGATGACCTTTTCCTTTCTCATTCTTTTCTCATTTACCTGTTCTGATTTTGGGATGAAAATTGCCCTCTTTGGTTCACACCCTAGGATGAATGTCTAAAGGAGATCTGTGCCATACCAGTGAGCTGGGTTTGAGTCGTGTGAAGAATTGAAGCCTAGAAACCTATGTTCTTTCATGCAGTCTCCCCTGCTTTTAGAAGTCACTTGATGCATGAGAAGAGCTGGAAGTTGAACAGTTAAAATCTCAAAACTGTTTTCTTGGATAAATTGGAAGGAATTGGAGAAGAAATGTAAACAACTGGAGAAGTGAGATAAATCAGGTTGTGGGGGTGCCAGGGAACATCCCTGCCAGCTCTGGGCTGTGACATCCTGGGGACAACCAGCATGGCCCAAATTGCTTCACACAGTCTGCAGATGCTCATTCAGCAAACCTGAGCTCACCGGGACGGCCACTGCTCCCTTCCCAGGTTTATCTGCTAGAAGTGGTGGGGAGGGCTGGCTCTGCCTCCCGCGGTGGGACTGCTGCTGTGGGGCTGTGTGAGCATCCAGGGCGTCCTGGAGCCTCCCATGTGTCTCCCCATGGATGATCTGGATGTGTCCCAGCGTGAGCATCACGTGGATGGTCCGAATTTGCCCCACGGGAAGCATCACATGAGCTGCCCCGCGATGCTCTGCCTTTGCAATAACCAGAGGAATGAAGACCAGCCAGACCAGTTACTCATTCTAGATAAGAGGCTCTTTTGTGCTGCAGAAATACCGATATCACGTGCAAACCCCTCCGCTGCCATGGTTACTGGCCACCGTCAGAGCCGCCGGAGAGGCGAGAGGGGGCTGTGGCATTGAGAGGGCTTCTGCTCTTCCCTTCACTGGGGGAAATTCCATAAAACCTGCACTCTGCCCCAAAAAGGAGGGGAGGTGGCTGCAGGGAGCCCTATCCACACCTGGCATCGCGATGCTCAGAGCTTGTTGCCAACAGGGGCCCTGCCCTGCCACTGGGCGTTAGGCTCTGGGTTTTATAAATTCCTCACTAATAGCCTGAGATATTATTAAAAAAAAATGAGAAAATGGTGCTGCGGCTTGGGTGGGCAGAGATCAGCTATGCCCCATTTCCTGTTTTTCTGGCATTAGGAACAGCTTGACCTCTTGGCACTCTTGCTTTTTGCACTAATGCTCTTCTCATTAAAGTGCTTTCCTGAACACTAATTAGGGCGGTTTTCCTTTTGTAAATTAGCCTGATACGATCTGTGTGTCTTGGCAGACACCCTCAGAGCAGGAACCCAGGGCTTTGCGTTTGATGGCTGTTTATTTTGCAAATCTCCCCAGTTTCAATGTTCTTAACTGCCTTCTAGAAAGTGCTGGCAGGTGGAGATTAATGGCAGGGAAATGGGGCTTTCCAGCTGGCCTGCCTTGAGAAACAGGAGAGTTTTTGGTGCTACAGGGGCCTTCCAGTTGTTGTGGGTTAATGGGGTGCTGTGGGCACACAGAAGCTCCTTCCCATCCCATCTCAGCATCCTTGCGTGGTGTGCAGTGGAGGAGCAGGGCTGCAAGGAAAGACACTGCCTGAACCAACTTTTTTTTTAACAGGCAATAGAAAAAAGAGAATCAAATGAACACGTTCATTTTCTGCAATTAAAGCACTTCTTGTGACCATAGGAATGCTCAGACCCAAGCAACCCCAAAACCCACCTAAAACTGGATGTCTGCAGACAGAGGGAAGTCCACCTGTCTGCCACTGTCCCTACATCGGTGATGTCAGCAATTTGCTGGGGACCAATGGTGCGCAGGAGGGGACGGACTTTAATCAGCTCTCATTTTCTTAATGCACTGGCAGATGGGAGTGGAGGGGACGGTGCTATCTCCATCTCTGGCCAGGGGTGGGACAGAGCCACAAGAGGTTTGCACGGGCTGAGACATTCAGTGGTGAAGGCAACGCTGGGTGAAGGAAGCCGCCCTCTGCCTTGGCTTGCTGGGGAGGCTGGCAGCGAGTGGAGCATCCCTGGGGAGTCCTACCACCCTGTCTCTGCACCAGCACTGGGACCCTTCTGGGACCAGGCACCGCTAGGGACCATCTTTACAACAGCATTTACTGGTCCGTAATAAGGGAAGAGGAGAACTGCAGGGGGGCTTCACTCAGGAATCCTTGAGGCTGGGGCAGAACCAACAAAGCCCTTGAAAAAAAGGCAACGATTTCTCAGTGCTGGCGTGCCAGCCCTGTGGCACCACGTGTGGAAAAGCACAGTGAAGGATCCCACCCCAGAGAGCTGCTGCCAGCATCAGCCAGCCCGGCTCGCTCCCGGTGTCCGAGAGAGGCTTGAGGAGGGGTTCCCACGGACCATATCCAGAGCTCAGCACCCCTTCCCGGGCTGTGTTGAGCCATGCACACTCTCTGGGTGCTGGCAGGACTGTCGGTGCAGGGCTGGAGCAAGGGAAGCAGCAAGAGGAGTGGGATGCAGGCTGTGGAGAGCATCCCTGCCCACCATGAGGAGTGTGAGCACCGCAGCCTCGAGGGCCATTTCTGCAGACCCGTGGGCACCGTGAGGAGACTCGCCTGTGGAGGAGGATGCTTCCAGAAGAAGCACCCAGGACCAGGGCTGGCCTGGATGGCTCCACAGGTGAGAGCAGTGGCAGGGGCTGGGGGCAAGCAGGGCATAGTCTGTGTCAAAATCAAAGGCTGAGGATTAAAACCAGCACAATGCCTTTGCATTGGTGTTGTTTTCATGAAACATTCCCGGATGTTTGCACACAGGCTCTGTGTTTATTTTGCTGTTGTTTCCTAGGGGGTTAATTCAGCAGCACATTTTGTCTGGTGGGCTGAAGGTGAAGATAACTGAACAGAGGTGCCTGAGCCTCAGAGAGCCCGGGATACTGAGATAACCTGGATACTGGAACCTGGGATACTGAGTGCCCTGGCCATGCCTTGGTCCCACCTTGTGTACTATTTCCTTCTCCATCTCACCCTTATTGTTTCACCTGACACCTCTCTTGGATCTGCAAATACATGTTGAAAGCCCAGGAAGGTTTACATGAAGTTCCCAGCAAGCTGGCAGTTATTCCATGACAGTCTGCATAAACCCTGCCTGCGCTGCCAGCTTTTCCTTAATGTCTCCTTGTTTTTCCAGTTGTGACTGATTGCTGAAGGGACCTCCTGGCAGAGAAGACTCGGGTTCACCCTTCACATCCTGTTCACCTCTAGGGCACATGCATGAAAATCTGAGTGTGGGTCTGCTCCTCTCCAGAAAGAGAAATTAAATCTGCTCACGCGGCGCCGGGCGCAGGCGGCAGAGCTGAAACGTGTGGCTGTTTAATATTCATTGGGCGTAGATGTAAAACTTTTCTGTTCTAAAATAGTCTTGCACAGCGCCGTGCTGCTCCTTTTTCCCTAAACCTTAGCAGGAGGCTGGAATTCAATGTTTCTTTTGCTTGTCTCCCCAACTTCCCCTGGCTCAGCCAGGAAGCAGAAGACCCTTACCGGGTGTAAAGCCTGCTTTGAGGACAGATCCTGGCACTGTGTTTGCAGTTTGTGTTCCATAGTCTGCTGCGAGAGAATCTTTGAAGCACCAGCACAGGAACAAGAAATTTTTCTTTTGTTTTGAAACAGGATGAGTTTCTGTGGTAGATGTGCATCTCTTTTTGTGTTAACAGGAAAACGCAGTTTTTCCTGTAAAATTTTGGCAGGTAGATTCATGGATCTCTTTGGTGACTCACTCTTAACGGTGTGCAGTTTTCTTCACCATCTCAATTGCACCTTAGAATTTAAGAAAAAGAGAATTTGGTCCCAGTTAGGTCCATAATAATTAAATCACCATGAAATATGCTCCAGTAAGTTAAACTGGAAAGACCTCGGCCTTTTTGCTTGGTGAGTGGGAAGCTGTGATAGTTTGGGGTGGGCTGGAATGCTCCAGCTCAGTGTAGAGAAAAGCAGGGAAGAGATCACCCAGCAGTGCATGGAGGCAGTGGGAGCATCCCCACGGTGCCAGGGAAGCGGGGATTGGATACAAATGGGCACTTGGGCACGGCTGGGCCCAGGCTGTGGTGAAGGATCTCTGCTGATGCCTCGCTGCTGCGGGGCTCTGAGCGGGGCGGCGTGAGCACTGGGATATCCATTACCCATAGTGGGTGTCGGTGATCCACGGCAGGATAACGTTTCCATCCCCCTGGTGTCAAAGCTGCAGAGCAGCGTTGGTCCAGCATCCCACGCACGCCAGCCCTGAGACGTGGTGGGACAGGTGGAGCGGCCGGACTGTGCCTGCTGAGCATTCCTAGGGCACGTAAGGGTGGCACGGAGTGAGCCGAGGACCTGAGGGGCCAGCGTGCTGTACCCGCGCCAGGATGGACTCTCAGTGGGATTTTGCAGACAGCTGGATATCGAGCGGCCAAAGCCGGTTAGCAGGAAAGCTGTTTAAGTCCACCGGTGAATATCCCACCTCGTTTGCATATCCATCCCTTTGTTGGGCGCAGCTCTCACGATGCAGCCAGGATGCAGCTGAGCCCATCACTCATCACAGTGTTTTCCTTCGCATGGGTGCATTTGCTTTATGACCACAGGGATATTTCCCTCTTCCCTGCAGAGGCTCTCACTGATTTACCTCTGCCCATGCCTAAATCAGCTGGATGTTATCAGTGAGCCCCGCATTCCTCCAGCCCCTGCCCCAGCATAGCACAGACACTTACTACAGCCCCAAAACTCTAGTCCCTAAATTATTCAGAATTACTGCTTTTGCTTCGTTTCTTCTCCAAAGTCGAGCACACTTTGGAGGGCACTAAAAATAAATGGGTTTGCTGAGAACTGAATCTATTTCTTAAAGAGATGGCTCCCCTCCTTCCTGCCTGTGCAGAGGGAAGCCTGTCTTTGCACACCCTGTCACCAGTGTCACCCCCATCAGGGTAACAGGGTCAGCGGCACTGTGGGGGCTTGGCTTCAAGAAGAAAATGAGCACCAGAAGTAGTAAAATTCTGAAAAGATCCCAACTGCCCATCCACAGCTTCTATCTTCAGACATTTCTTTAGTTAAAAAGAACTGCAGAAAGCACCCAAGGTCCCAAGCAGAGGGTCCCAAGGATGTCTTGTAAGTACTAGCTGGGGGACTGCTGGTGGGCTCCTTCCAGGCCAGGAGGTCCAGGATCTCCTCCTGGGATGCAGCCATCTTTCCAGTACAGCCAGAATTTTTATTTGCTGGATGAAATGGCCTGGATGGAATTCACTTGGTGTCAAGCTGCCCCCTCTCTGGGTCTGCTCCAACCAGCACGGGCATCCCCCAGCCAGCAGGGAGGGTTTAGCCTCAGCCAGGACACCTCGTGCTTATTCTTAGCCTTGTTTCTAAGAAGTGCTTTATAAGCAGGAGCCTGCGTTGATTAATGCCATGAAACATTAATGACTTAGGAGGTGAGCTGCAGTCCTCCCACAGAGCAGCTCCCCAGTCCCTAGCAGCCAGAGAGGCACAAGATGAGCCCTGCGCTGTTTTGCTTAGGGGAGGCAGAGGCATTAAAGCCAAACCCGAGTTGTACCTGAAGCCAGCTGAAAAATATGACAAAGATAAAAGGTAGGTGAAAGGGAGAAGGAGGCTGAGGTTTGCTTAGATGGTGTGCACTGAAGTCCGAAATAAGAAATTCGGAAGGGCAGAAGAGTCGCCCATCCGATGGCTGCTACATCTCACACGGCACTGCCCTGGCTGCCTGCACAGCAGAGGTTTTGTCTACCTGGATGCAGCAGGTTGGAAAAGGTGTTGCTTTTGCCATTTGCTTGATATAGAGGAGATCTGCATGGGGGACACAGGCAGAGCTGAGCCGGGCATGCAGCAGCCCCCAGCCGGAGTGGCCAGATCCTCAGCTGTGGACTGGCTCTGTGCTGCCTGGGCTGCCCAAACCCAGCCTAACTGGCTTGAGGGGCTCGGCCGAGGTGCTGAGCTGCAGAGACACCACCACCAGCCAAAGCAGCATCCCAGTGTGTTGGATTTTGGCAGCCATCCTTGAAACACCCCTGCCCAGCTCCCGCTCTCCACCCAATTCTACACAACCCTATCTCAAGGATCAGAGCCTCAGGGTTGAATTAATGCAACTAGGGAACTTTAAAATGAGTATTACATTTCTCAGGAGCATGCCAAAACTTAATTAAAACTCCTGTCATTGTGTGAAATGGCAGTGTAGGAATGTAGGAATGCAGGGGGCTCGTTCCTGCTTTGCAAAGCATTTCATGTCAGCTTGGCAAACCATGCCTCAGCAAAGCCGAGAAATCCCCTCACCTTCTCAAGGAGGAGCAAAATTAGAATAATGAGCTGGTTTATAATTAATTGTGCTCTGGGGACACGTTCTCACGCTGTCTGGTGCTTCTGCTGGGAATTTTCTACAGGGAGCATCCCAACATACAATAGGTTTCAGGTATCAGGTGTGCTCCCACCTGCATTCCTAGACCGGGTTATCAGGTTGCTCCAAGGGAGAGTAGGAGGAGTTAAATTTTTTCTGGCATTTGGGGGATTTTTTAGCTGTCTTACAGATGTAGGTTAAATATTTGCTCAGGGCAGAACAAACACCCAATACAAAGGGCCCCACTCGGTGATGTGTTTCGATTGCTGGAGCTTCCCTTCATCCAAGTAAAAGGCGAATTAACCTGCCTGACTTCACAGCACCACAGCAGTGATGCTTTTCAGCTACAGCACAGGCTGGGCTAAAAGCAGAGCTAGACCCATGCCAGCGTCACTGTCCCCTGGCAGTGTGCCCCGTGGCGGGCTGGTGCTACCCACACAGGGCAGATGTTTTAGCACTGATGGTCATCGATGTATCGAGCCTTCCCGCTACCTGCTGGGCGCTGGCAGGAGGTGCTGCTGGCAGCGAGCCCTGCTCCTCGCTGCCGTTCCTCTGCCTGCCTGCAAAGCGGCATTTCTAAAAATACCTCCAGCGATGTCGTCAGCCGGTGCTCGCTCAGGTCACGGAGACGTGACAGCCAAGAAAAGGAGGATGGGAGCATCGCTGGGGGACCAGGCTGAGATTATCCCAGCCAGCGGAGGTGAATCCCTGCAGAAATGGGGGTACGAGCAGGGTACCTGCTGCCCACCTGCAGGCTCCCATGTGTCCCCACTGCCCACAGCCCCCAGACTGTCCAGCAGCAAGTGGGCATCCCCCGAGATCCACAGTGCTCCCTTGAGCCAAACAGCATTGCAGTGCAGGGAAAGGGAGCTGGTACCTGGCCAGCAGCATGCATCCAGAGTAACCCCACTTCTGGATCCCTGGAGAGCCTGTTCCTGGTGTGCTGGGGCTGCCAGAGAGCCCCGCTGTCCTTGCCAAAAACAGCCCAGCAGCTGGGAGGGGTGGGATTTGTAATGCTCACAGGTGACTCTTTGAATAGGGCTGTTGGCACGAACCCTTCCTGCATCTCAGATTTTGCTCCATGCTTATTCATTGAGTTATTCTTCTAAACAGGGGAATTCACGCATGTGCCTGCTTAATGGAGACTTACTTGATGTAATTGATACAACTTTTGTGCTTTGCATAATTGCAATACCATTAAAAACCTGAAGCATTCAAAAGCCAGGAAATTACTTACCAGTTAAAGTAATTTACATAAACATTTATTTTACTCTTTACAGCTTGTAAATGAACTCAGCAATGATACGGCTTTACAGCTGCTATCGGAAAGGGGAAAGTAACTTTACGTGTGTCAATATTATCCCCAAGCCAGCCTCAGGAGCTGCACAGATAATGGGGTACTGATGCAAATTAGACACTGCTCAGGGCCTCTGTGGGTAAATGTACGTACATAGGCATGCCTGTCTGTAGGCACACACGCCTATATCCATCCATGCCAGGATCCACGCTGGGAATGCCAATAAACCTCTGATGAAGGGAAGGGGAGGCTTGGGAGGGTTTCACTGGCTGCAGGGGAGTGGCAGATGCAGTGCAGAGCTGGAGGGAGCTGCCAGGCCAGGATGGCATTGGCTTCTCAGGGACAAATTTCTGTGCCAGGGGCATGGGGACATGGAGGTGACCCTCACAGCCCCCTTTCTGTGGGGTGCATGGTTAGAGCAGCTTGTCCCCCCCACATCAGTGACTCCCTATTACCCCTTACCATGTGGCTGGCTCGTGACAGAGGGTGGAGCAGTGTCTCATGGAGGGTCTCTGAGGATGCCCAAGAGGGACATGCCAGGATGAAGGACAAGGCTGAATCCTGCTCCAAACCTGGCCAGAAGTGAGCAAAAGGCTGGGACTGAGTGCAGCGAGATCAGAGGTGGACAGACATGTGGTCTGAGGGGAGCACCCCGCAGGGCTGGCATCCAACCCTCCTTTCCCAAGGGACAGCCACTCCTGCATCCCCAAACCCCGTGGGACACAGGTCAGCCTGCCATCAGGCGTGCGGATGTGAGCCATCAGCACAGGGCACCACCGCGGATGCCAAGTTCAGCTTTGTTATGGGAAATATCCGGTACTGCCAGTTCATTACCATGAACAAGTCATGAGTGACTCGTGTCACCCAAACCAGCCATTACCGTGAGGGTTGTGTGTGCAATACAGGGAGGCAGATACAAATCACACCCTAAAAATGTGTATATATTATATCTAAAGCAGGATTTTCTGTTCCCTTTCTGACACCAGGGCCTTTGTAGAGGTCTTGGCATGTCAGGCTGTTTTCTCCATGCCTCTGGGTTAGAAACAGGTTGGTTTCCATGTGAAATCTCTGTCCCTGGGCCCGGTGAGCCTGGGGTGCCTATTGGCATTGCTGCCAGTGGATGCACCAGTGTTTGGGAGCAGTGGGGATGTGGCAGAGCGTGAGGAGGGCATAGTTTGGGTAGGCAGGTCCTTGTTGTGTTGGTCACCAGCACCACTGTCCCCATGGTCCCCCAGGGTCACCACGATGAGTGATGCCAGGAGAGGTGCACAGGTGGGATGCAGTTACACTGGGACTCCCTGAAGAGCACAGGGGTTGGGGTGGGAACGGCACAGACACACTGGGAGTACCCGGGACACACCGGGAGCCCCCAAGGCTATGCCAAGGGAGGGTCAGGGGAGTGCGGTGGGGGCGGGCCGCCCTGGGAAGGGCACGGGGAACACCGGGGCACCCCTGTGCTCCCAGGGCTCTGGCCAGAGGGGCCAGGGGTGCTCCGGGGACGCCCCGGGAGCTCTCCGCAGCCGGGCCGNGGGGGCCCCCGCCCCCGCCGCCCGTCGGGGGTTTCACGGGTTTCCGTGGCAACGAGCGCGGGGCGGAGCTCGGCGCTTCCGTTACCGAAGTGCCCGGGAGGGCGGGGACGGGCCGGGGCTGGTGCCGGGTTCCCCGTTGCTGCCGCCGCCCCGCGCCCGGTGAGTGGACCCGCGGGGCGGCACCGGCACCGCCGGCGCGGGGGAGCCGGGCTGGACCGGGCAGGACCGGGGCTCCCTTTGTCTGCGGGCTGCGAGCGCTGGCACGGAGTGCCCGGGGCGCGGCGAGAGCGCGGCTCCCCGTTAGCAGGAGGCGGGCGGTGCCACCGGCACCGGGACCAGCACCGGGGGTGCGCGGAGCGGGGCTGCGCCTCCTGCTCGCTGGGACCGGCACCGGCACCGGGACCNCGGCACCGGCACCGCCGGCGCGGGGGAGCCGGGCTGGACCGGGCAGGACCGGGGCTCCCTTTGTCTGCGGGCTGCGAGCGCTGGCACGGAGTGCCCGGGGCGCGGCGAGAGCGCGGCTCCCCGTTAGCAGGAGGCGGGCGGTGCCACCGGCACCGGGACCAGCACCGGGGGTGCGCGGAGCGGGGCTGCGCCTCCTGCTCGCTGGGACCGGCANNNNGTGTGCGGAGCGGAGCGGGCGGTGCCGTGCGGAGCGGTGTGTGCGGAGCGGTGCAGTGCGGGGCATTGTGTGCGGTGAGATGCGGTGGGTGCGGTGCCGCCCGGGTGCAGGGCTGCCCGTGGTCCCGGAGTTCGTAACTCCCTAAGTCAGCCCCAGCCCGAGGTTAGGAGGGGCCTGGAGAGGCTTCAGGAATGAGTAAATTAATTACAGACACGGTTTATGTCACATCCGCCGGGAGCACGGAGGGAGCCCGGGGCTGTCGTCTTTTCGGGAACGAAAAACGGGATTGATGCAACTTCCTGCGGGTTTTGGGAGTCGGAGCCGGTTTTACCGTCGTGGTTTGCCCCAGAACGTCCCGCTGGGATTTACAACTGGACGGTGAGACCGGCTGAGATGTCCGTCCTTGCGCTTCTCCGCAGAGGTGCTGCTGTGCTCGGGACCCCCGTGCCATGATCACATCCCGCACCGCCTGGGATCTGGGATCCGGGCCCTCCGCCGGAGCCGCCTGGAAGACGAAGGACCTTGTCCCGGACGGTGAGTACAGCACGGTGGCTTGTCCTTGCCCCTTGGGGCTCAGCCTGCCACGCTCACGCCCTGCTCACTGGGGAAGGAGAGGCTGGGAACAGGCCAGCCTGCATTTTTCACATTTCTTTCCGGATGAAGGTCAAGATTTGAGAAATGGGGACTCAGAAGCAGGCGCAAAGCTCTGGGCAGCCAGCTGGTGAGAAGAGAGGGCTGCCTCCATCTCCCTCCTGGCCCTTCCGAGCGGGAAACTTAGGGAGAAAGGTTAAAATTTAACATGTGAGAAAGAAAACAGAGCGATCTGCATGGCAGGGCAAATGCAGGACCTTTGCCTCTTCTTAGCCTTGGTTCCTTGGAAGGACTCCCTGGTGCATGGACCCCATGGGAGAGTTTAGCTGGAGTTTTCCTCTGTGGAGGCTGAGCTGCTGTGCAGGCAGGCGGGCAGCTGCTTGCCCCAACCTGTAGCCTCTTGTTGGGAAACAGCCCTTCCCACCTCCCTCGCCAGTGGTGCCGGATGGGTTCTGACAAAGGGGGAGGCTGAACCCCCTATTTGGACTTTTTTTGCTCTTGGTTTCAGCATTTGCTGAAATGTGCTGGCAGCCGCTTTTCTGGGCACAGCTTCTTCTCTGGCACTCTGGCCAGTCTAGCCAAATGCTGGTTGGCATCGAAGCTTCCAAAACCAGGATTTTTCAGCGGTTCCTCTGCCCAACGGCTGCCACTGCCTGTGCCAGGATGGGGAAGTCCTCTCCTGTTATCCGGGCATTTGCCAGAGCTTTGGAAACACTCAATTTTCACAGCGTGCGCAAAATTTTATGGATAATTAGAGGCTGTGAGAAAGTCCATAGTGGTGGACTAACTTGATCAGGGCACATCTCCCTCCAGACATTGCTTCCACCTCTGGCCCAACTTCCTCCAGATGGTTTTAGGGGAAAAAAGCTGCATTATTGAGGTTTGATTTGTGAGTGATTGATTTTTTCCCCACCAGCTGGAGAAGAGATTTGGCCACCTGCGATGGTGGCAGCACTTGTGGCAGACAGGTGGGGAGGCACAGGGTCCCTGAGCAGTGGGATGTAGCCCTCGCCAGCTGCTTTTCCTGTAACAGAGGAGGACACAGCCGTGGGAGAAGCCTCCTTGAGTTGCTGTTTTCCTTCTGTGCGGCTCAGCAGGACAGGGAAGTGCTGCTCTGGCTGCTTTCGGGTTTGGCTGCCTGACAAATGAAGGAAATACTTGGGGGCAGTGGAGGGAGGTGACGCCGTCAGGGTCCGTCCGTCTGGTTTCGGTGATGCAAGCTGGCTTTGGCAGCTCTTCCGAGATAGGATCGCAGGAAGCGGAGCAGCTCGGCAAGGGGTAGAGCTGGGATATCCCTGGTGGGAGGACAGATCTGGTCCTGCAGAGGCCAGACGGATGCTGCACCCTGAATTCTCATTACTAGTCATTGGCAACCAGCCCCCGGAGGGCTAATTTTTCTAATTAACATTTTTAATAAAAGTCATTCACTGTCTCTGCCACAGCGGTGCGGTGGCGGCAGCAGGGAGGAGGAGGTGGGTTTGCTGAGCTAGCCGAGGGCTGTGTCTGTCCTGGGCTCCCAGGTGGATCCAGCGATGCTCTTTGCTCCATCTCAGGCCGTGGGCAGGACAGGCTCGGCACTGGGAGCGCAGCAGGTGCTTCTCCCCGGGTTCCTCTGCTGCCGGCTCTGCTTCGCCATAAAATCCTCAGCGTGAGCTGGCCGGACACTGCAAACCCCCGTGGGCTCTGCCGGGCTCTCCAGGTGAGGAGCATCGAGCCAGCCATGGCTTGTGTAGGGAGGGCAGTTTTGGGGTGGTGGGGAGGATGCCCACCACCATCTGGGCCATCCAGGTGGGAGCCAACTCGTTCCCTCCCTCACCACAACCAGCTTCTGCCTGGACCCCAGCAGTGCCTGCCTTGAGCAGAGCTGCTGCCTGGGTGGGCAGGGAAAAGCATCTTTGGGGAGTCAAAAGGTATCAGAAATGGGGAACAGTATTCATAACAGGACAGCATTTTCTGGGTCACTTATGGGTCATGTTGGCAGGAGAGCTCAAGGTAAAAGTGTGATAAGAAAATGCAGTGCCGTGAGGTGGTGTTTGCCTGTGGGACGGAGGAGAAGGAGGTGAAGGGTGCCACGGCCAGGGACAGTGTCGGGACACCATGTACTGCTGTAGCTGCCACTGGTTCATTCCTGGCTTCAGGCAAATCATTCAAATTCCCCTTCTTTGAAAAGAAGGAAAACACCTTCTTATCACACACCAGCCTCGATGAATTCCCTTCGGCAAAACCCTCCTGGAGTCTCAGATGTGGAGGCACCGCAGACACGTGGCTTCTCCAGGAGGATGCTGCTGCCGCCTCCTTCCAAATTACTCCCAAATTGCTGGCATGTACCAAGTATTTGACCCTCTTCTGGGGTGAGGTTTCCCCAGCATCACTGGCCTGTGGGGTGATGCCACAGGCTCTGAGATAAGATTTAAGAAAGAAAAGGCATTCTTGAGCTGGGTGAGCTTGGCCAATCAGCACGTTTTATAGCAGCCTTATGAAAGCTCCTTTCAGATTTCTTTTGATAGTTTTGGAGCTGGGCTCCATCCCACAGTGCATGAGCCATGCCTGCAAGTCAGAGTCTCTTTATAAGACCATAGAGAGAAAAATAGGAAATATTCAGTATAACTGCATGGCCAAGCCAAGGGAAGTTGTTTGTGGGGAGAACTAAAAACATGGTTAAGTTCATTGTGGCAGCTTTCCAACGCAGAACACCGTTGGTAGGAGGGTTTCCCCAGGCTCCACTGTTCTGTCTTCTGCACTTCCCGCCCTGCTCACTCCTCCTGGCCAGCCCCGTGAAGTGCCAGCTGCTGGCGCTGTGTCCAGCACGGTGTGGGCGGTCACTGTGTCTCAGCTCTCTGACCTGTTTCTCCTCACGGACACAGGCCCTGTGGGACACGACGTGCAAGCAGCAGGAGGAGACCCAGCGCCGCGCCCCGACACCGGCCACGGAGGAGCCGCCTGCATCCCCCCGTGAGCCAGCGGCTGCCGCAGCAGCACAGGCAACCTCCACCATGAACCTGGAGAAAGCAGGTAAGGGGAGAGCAGGGATGCAGCGTTGGGCTCTCAGGAGGAGGGGTGGGATGGAATGAGGGCTTGGTACCTGCCAGTGGGTATCGAGGGAACCTCCCCTCTTTTGAGGGGCACATAGATTTGTGGCTGTGCTCACTGTGGGGAACAGGTCACAGAAGAAATCCAACACCAGCCAGCTGCTGGCTGGTGACGGGGACTGATGAATTATTGAGCTGGATGAACAGAGCAGGTGAGCTCCGGTGAACCCACTGCTGTTTCCTCCTTCTTAAGGAAAATGTAACGTGTGTGGAAACGCTTGCAGCATGCGTGGCTGTGCCAGGGTGGGGAAATCCCATGGTTTCCTGTCTTTCTCCGTCAGGATTGAATTGTCTGAGCTTGTCAAGGCACATCTCGGGAGCTGCTCCTGGCGTGGTCCCCAGCTGCATCCCAGAGCAGCTCTGAGTGCAGAGTGGTGGCTGGGAAGGGGCAGGGATGCAGGAGAAGGGGGGTCTGCATGACAATGGTAACCTGGCAGAGCCAAGGAGCAGGTATTTTCCAAATGGCTTTCAGAGCATTTTGGAAAGCAGGGGGATCACTGTGCCCTGCCTGCCACACTCAGACCACGCATCGCCACCACCTGCCCAGGGGGAGATGTAACACAGGGCTGGTCAGCATCTCCTCTCCCACGGATGCTGTCGCAGGAAGAAGGTGCTGGAGTGTGGAGGAAGGCACGATCCGTGGGGGATTTTCCTGCCTGGCAGTTTGACTTGCAGCTGAGTGTTGTGGCTCTGAACCTGGCTCTGCCTTGGGTCCCAGCCCAGGATTAGTGTGAATGATGTGTGCAGACATGCGGTGTGTCCACAGGAGCCTGGCGCTTCCTGTAATTTTGTCTTATCCCTGCATACTGCCCAAGGGGTGAAAGCTAGCATTTCTGTCAGCTTTGGAGATTTCGGGGTGGGTTTTTTGTGCGTTGACTTTAAAGAGAAGACTGCAGTCCCCTGCCTGAGCTGGGCTGAGCTTTCAGCATGGAAAGAAACAAAAGCCAGCACCTGACAGGGCTCTACTGGGGTATCCAGCCCATGGCAGGAAGACAAAACCTGGTGATCTCTCCTGCAACCACTTCTGGATAAGTCACATGGCGTGCAGTCAGCAGCAGAGCTGTGGTTTGGTCCCAACATTTCATCTTTTTGCGTGTTCTGCTGCCTCCTTAACTCCATTTAAGGGTAGAAAATCTGATTCACAGGCCAAAAAGTCTCTCTTTTTGCATTCAGGACATTTCCCATGAAGCAGGCGGCATCTTCCCGCAGGCAGCGCGGTGATTGCCAGCACCAGCTCCTGCCTGTGAAACCTCAGGTTTCTGGTGGCAGCAGATGAAATCCACGGCAGGCAGGGAAGGGCGCCGGGCAGCCGGGATCCTGACCGTCAGCTCTCCCGCCGCAGTGCCTCATCCCCACATTGGGAATGAGTCACGCCAGCTCATTGCTTCTTGGGAACTACCAGGTCATTTGGTAGGCTCTGATGTACAGCCAGGTTGGCTTCTGTCAGCACTGGTGGCTCTATTAACATGCAGAAAACGATGTTTAAAATAATACTAGGAAGGTTAGAAAGCCAAACGCACAAGGATTAGGCAATATGGCCATTCAGGGTACCTGTATAATTTTAATTTTGCTTCCATTATGTTTGTGTGTAATGACGCAGACTTTAATGACATGATCACACACTGCTTTTCCACCGGCACCTGCTCATTCAGAAGAAAGGATGCCGGGGTGAATCAGCACCATGCTAGGGGCGGTTGTTATCTGAACGAGGCAGCAGCATCTCGGCATGTGATGGGGCTGGGTCACGGTGCAGTGGTGTGGGCAGGTGCTCTGCTGGCATCGGCAGATCCTTTTGGCTCCCACCCAGCTGGACCCCACCGTTAGCCAGGCCTGCTCTGGTCAGCACCTTGGCACTCAGGATGCGCCTCTGACACGTCACTGCACTCTCTAGGACTCGTGCAAGTCCTGTTTCCTGCGTTCCCATCTCCAGCTCAGCCCCTGGGGGCTCCCCATGGCTGGCATTCTGCTCCCCAGCGAGGTGGCCGCGTCCTGACCGGCTCTGTCTTTGTTCATGCTGCAGGAGGGAGGCTCTGCAGTGGGAAACGCACCAGCCTGTCCACGGCCCGGCCCTTCCCCGTGATCCAGGAGGTGATGGCCTCCATGGCACATCTGCAGAAGGAGAAGCTGCAGCTGCAGGAGGAGCTGCTGGAGCTGCAGGAGAAGCTCGCTGCCCGGGAGAACGACAAGCTCTCCCTCTCTCTCCAGCTGCAAGGCCAGGTATGGTGGGGACACGGTGACACAAGGGGATCCGTCAGGGTCTCCAGCCTCGAGCTGTGGCTTGGCTGGAGCACTGTGGCGTGCAGTTAGTGATGGCTGCACTTGGAAGGAGTGTAGGATCTCCATCAGGGAGCATCTTCTTCGCTGTGTGTTCCTGAGCACCAGCTTTGGCTGTGCCTCCCTTGGGATGCTTGCAGTCCCCAGTGACACCATAATAGTGCTGACAAGGGTGTGTGGCTCTGTGGACATGATATGGCCAGGAGGGCTTTGGGCATCAGGATGCAGCCCTGCACCACTCATCCATCCACCCAGCACAGGACAGCTGCCACAGGATCAGCTCGCTAGACTGACCTAGCAGTTTAATTTAGTGACTTTCAGCAGGTGAATGTGAAGGCACAGAATTGTCTGATGAAGGGACAGGTTTTGGCCACTGTGAGACTCCCCCCCCAAACCATCTCCTGCACTAATGCAGGCACATCCTCAGTACGAGTACTTGGGTCGTCCCAGGGACATGGAAATTTTGGCTGCTCGTAAATGGATTTGCATGTGGCTGTTGTGGAAGCTGTTACAGTCAGGTTCTGCTTGTTCCACGGGTGTCAAAAAGGAGGAGATAATTGTCCTGCATTTGGTTGGCATGCTCTGCGTGACACAAGCGCGAGCGCAGCAGGATCTGGCCCTGCGCTGGCCAGTTCGGCAGCAAGCGCAGCCGACGCCGGCTGGAGTGAAGAGCTGGCCCAAACTTCCAAAGCTTTGGGATGGCCGGGCCGCGGCTCGAGCCAGATCCAGCTGCCAAGAAGTCCCTGTCGCGTCCAGAGAGCAGGATGCAGTTGGAGATGCCTGAGCAGGTAGGGGATGGAGGAACATTGGCATTTTGGGTGCCATGGCACAGGGAATGGTGGGCAGGCTCCGGCGTGTGCGCCGACTGATTGGGCTGGCGGCTTTCCCAGAACAAGCCGCGACTCTTTTCTTCTCAGTACCTCCCCTCCCTTAAAAATACTTATAAAAATAGCTTAATAATCTCCCTCACTGGATATGGAAGTGGGGTTTTCCCACTCAAGCGCTCAGTGCTCACTCGGCTCTCAGCCAGAGCGGGGGAGACTGCTGTGGAAGGAGGGGGATCCCGATCCTGGCTGGGAGCCGCAGCCTTCCCCCACCTGTAGCTGGGGAGCTCCGGCCATGCTCCAGCTCCTGGCCGTGCCAAGCACAGGGCACACGGAGGGGCTGCCCGCCCTGCTGCCATCTCTGCAAGGGTGCGGCTGAATAACTTACCGGATTAATTGCAGCCCCGTGTCAGCACATCTGCATTGGTTATTAATCAGCAGTTCCTAAATTATGGTCCACGGAGGGCCGGTTGCTTGCTGGTTATTGGGATGGGGCAATATCCAGGCGCGTCCCAGAGGGGGTTTGGCAGCTTTCTGGAGCAGGGAAACTGGGAGCTGGGCTGGCATCTGGAGGTGGTGGTCAAGCATGGTGGTCAAGCAAGGGACAGAGCAGATGGGCAAACCCCACTGAAACACAGCCCATGAAACTGCTGGCTTCACCAAGCACTCACTGCTGCTGTTTATTCCAATAACTGCAGATTTTGGGAGAGCCTCACTGGTCTCTGCACAAAAAAAGTTTGAGAATTTCTGAAATCCACCTGGTTTTGCAGGGAGGGCAGCCTGGTCCCAAGGGATGGGCAGATGCCCAGATGGGGGTTGATGGAGAGCATCCTGCTGTGGGACTCAGACATGTGGCCTTCTTGTAGAGCTCTTGCTCCCTCTTTGTACCGAGATAACTTTCCTAGAAAGAAAAATAGAAAAGGTAGAGCAAAGCTGGTTGTGAGGGCAGGACAAGGCACTTCTGGCTCTTCAAACACAGTTATGGATAGGTTTGTTTTTTCCCTTCTCCAAAGATGATGCCTTTTTTTTTTAATAATGGTTTCTGCTTAACATGGACAAATTATACCCATGGTTGAACAAGGTCAAAGCAAAGCTTTCATTAACGCTCATTTTAATCAGCTCGTGTGAATCAGGCGCTCAGAGCCAGGTGGAAAATTAAAGCATAACAAAAGTGTGAGCCAGACTGGACGTTGGTGGCTGGGGCGGCACCGCGGGGTCTCCTCTGAGAGCTGCTGCAGTGCCTCCTGGTTAACCCGGTCTGTGTTGGCAGGTGGAAACTCTGAAGGAAAAGCTCCTGGAGCAGGCACAGGAGATCAGCCGGCTGCGCTCAGAGCTGGTGAGCTGCCACTGGGATGGGACTGAGCCACCCTTCCCCTGAGGGACGCTGGAGGTGTGAGTCCCCGAGGAGGAAGAGGGAACATGGGATGGGCAGAGACGGATTAAACCTCCCCAGGGTCACAGTTCGGACCGTGCAAGCCGAGAGACACTGAGGGACGAAAGTGAGGGATTCTCTGTCCCATGCAATGTTGCAGTGGTGACCTTGGGGCTGTCACCCTGCGGTGGGAAGTGAAAGCCCCTCTGTGGGTTGGGGCTCCCTGAGGGCAGCAGGAGGCTCCTCAATGCAGCAGGCTGAGTGATTCCCAGTGGGGCAGGCAGATTGATGGGTACCTGGAGCTTTGAATGAAAATACAGAGAATAGCACGTGGAGGGCTCCTCCATACCGTGGGCTGGGGGGATCCATGCGGGCAGCAGGCCGGGGCTCCCTGAGTGCTTGGAGGTTCCACGTCCTCTCCCATCCGCTCCCGGCGCAGGGCGGCACGGATGCGGAGAAGCACCGGGACCTGCTGGCGGCCGAGAACGAGCGCCTGCGGCAGGAGATGAAGGCGTGCGAGGGGGAGCTGCGGGAGCTGCGGCGGCAGCAGCAGGCACCGTGCCGCGACTGCCCCCACCTGCAGGTGAGTGGCCGGTGGTGGCAGTGGTGGTGGCAGGGTGATGGGCACCTGTGGGTGACATGGCCTTGGCTGTCTTGTCCTTTGCCAGGAGAACGCCGGGCTGCGGGAGCAGCTGTCCCAGCTGCAGCGGGAGGCAGAGGAGACGCGGGCCAAGCTGGTGGAGCTGGACCTGGAGGTGCAGCAGAAGACGAACCGCTTGGCTGAGGTGGAGCTGCGGCTCAAGGACTCCCTGGCTGAGAGAGCGCAGGAGGAGGAGCGGCTCAGCCGGCGGCTGCGGGACAGCCAGGAGACCATCGCCAGCCTCAAGTCCCAGCCCCAGCAGATAAAGGTGAGCACCGCAGGGCTCTCCATTTTTCCTGCTTGGGCTGGGTGCCTTACAGTGCCCAGTGGGTGCCCTGCAAGTGCCACCCGTCTCTCTGCTGTGAGCACATGAGCACAGCACCATGATTTCCTAAATTATCCCCCCTTGGGCCAGCAACAGCTCCATCCCAGGCCCCTCAGGTGCTGTTTCCCCAGTACACCCGAGCTGTGGGTGCTTTCCCCTGCAGTACATCATCAAGACGGTGGAGGTGGAGTCAACCAAGGCAAAACAAGCCCTGTGCGAGACCCAGTCCCGAAACCAGTACCTGCAGGAGCAGGTGGGGATGCAGAAGCAGGTGCTGAAGGAGATGGAGCAGCAGCTGCAGAGCTCCCAGAAGACAGAGGCTCAGCTCCGAGCTCAGGTCTGAGTGTGACAGGTGTAAATCAGAACTCACCCCACATTCTCTGCCTGCCTGGTGCTTGCCGGGTGACACAGTGCGGCAGCAGGTGGGCACAGACTCAGTGTCGTCCCTCGCTTGCTCCTCTCCCAGATCATGATGTACGAGGCTGAGCTGGAGCGAGCCCATGGGCAGATGCTGGAGGAGATGCAGGCGATGGAGGAGGAGAAGAACCGCGCCATTGAAGAGGCATTTTCCCGCGCCCAGGTGGAGATGAAGGCTGTGCACGAGAACCTGGCAGGTGAGGAGGGTGCAGGGGGTTTGCAGGGTTGCCTGACTGATGTTGAGGTATCATCATCTGCCCCCCACCTTGCCTCGTGCCTGCAGGTGTCCGGACCAACCTGCTGACGCTGCAGCCGGCGCTGCGCACCCTCACCCACGACTACAACAGCCTGAAGCGTCAGGTCCGTGACTTCCCCCTGCTTCTCCAGGACACCCTCCGCAGCGCCAGGGCCGAGGTGAGCCCCCTCCGGGATCACCACCCAGCACTCCTCCATGTGGGATGGAGGTGCTGGGTGGTCGCTGACCCACTGGTCTCCACTGTCCCCAGATCAGCCAGGCCATCGAGGAGGTGCACAGCACCAACCGGGAGCTGCTGCGCAAGTACCGGCGGGAGCTGCAGCTCCGCAAGAAGTGTCACAATGAGCTGGTGCGGCTGAAAGGTGTGCGGGGTGTGGTGTCCCTGGGGCAGGATAGGAGCGACAGGGGAGCATCCCCATAAGGTGGTTGAGTTGGCTGCAGGATGCTTCAGCCCACCTGGTGTTTGATGGCTGAATCCCTGCTTCTCCCCTCCAAGGAAACATCCGTGTTTTTGGGCGAGTCCGCCCCATCACAAAAGAGGATGGTGAGGGCCCTGAGGCAGCCAATGCTGTGACCTTCGATGCTGATGATGACGCTGTCCTGCACCTCCTGCACAAGGGGAAGCAGGTGTCCTTTGAGCTGGATAAGGTCTTCCCCCCACAAGCATCCCAGGAGGAGGTGGGTGCTGCCGTCCACACTGCTAGTATGAGGTGGGGAGGCAGCCACCTTCTCCTCACTCTCCCTGTCTTCCCCCAGGTGTTTCAGGAGGTTCAAGCCCTGGTCACCTCCTGCATTGATGGCTACAATGTCTGCATCTTTGCCTATGGGCAGACAGGGGCAGGAAAAACCTACACAATGGAGGTGATTTTGCTTGGCTTTGCTTCCATCTTCTTCCTCCGCTTCCCACCCTGCAGTGCCCGGTCTCAGCACCCAGGCCGGTGGCCAGCTCCGACCCGGTGTTCACCAGTGATGGTTACTGCTGCTTCACAACAGCCCCCTGGGCTTTGCTTCTGCTCAGAAAAAATGCAGAATAAAACCCAAGAGGGTGTTTTTTCCTCCTGTTTCTCACCCCAATCCACCAGGGGACGGCAGCAAACCCAGGGATCAACCAGCGGGCTCTGCAGCTCCTCTTCTCCGAGGTGCGGGGCAAGGCGGCCGACTGGGACTACGCCATCACTGTCAGCGCCGCTGAGATCTACAACGAGGCGCTCAGGTACGGGGAGGGGGAAGAAGCTTTTCTGGACATCACCCCATGCTGCTCTCCCCCACATCTCTCCACCCCTGCCTAGGCCTCACAGCTTGTCCCAGGGCCCTGGGTGCTGCATTTGGCCGTGCAAGGATTTATTTTTAATTTATTTTGGTGCACGCTGCCCTTCCCATGAGTTCCATCGCTTACACAGGCTCCCAGCTGTGCCATCGCTCCCACTCCCTGGCCCTGATGCAGCGGTGGGGGCATCCTCCTCTCCCCCCTTCCCCTGCCCACGGACTCTATATTTAGGAAGTTGTAACCGGGAGCTGAAAGCATGAGAAATATTTTCCTCCCTAGTCCAGCCACAGGAGGGGAGGAGCCTGGGAGCACATCCATGAGAATAACCGGGAACAGGGATGGGAGCGTGGTCTGAGTTGGGTGAGAGGAGGCACATGGGAGCCAAGAGAGTTAAGGTCTATAAATAGGATGTGCAGCTTTCCCAGGAGGAGACGGCTGCTCTGGCAGTGTTGGCACACAGCCCTGAGCCGCGGAATGGATGCCAGCACCCCGCTGGGATGGGAATGATAATGGGTGCCCCTTTTCTCAGGGACTTGCTGGGGAAGGAGCCACAGGAGAAGCTGGAGATCAAGCTGTGCCCTGATGGCAGCGGGCAGCTCTATGTGCCCGGGCTCACTGAGTTCAGAGTGCAGAGCGTGGAGGACATCAACAAGGTCTGGGGAGATGGGGGGTGGCGGGCACAGGAGGGTGGCAGCAGGGGTGCAGTGAACTGGGGAGGGGTCCTTTGGCGTGTGACTCCTGGATTTGGGAGCATTTCTGAAGCCCTGAAGGGAAGCAACAGGGACACAAATAGATCCCCGGGTGTGATGTGGCGGTCACTGTCCCATGGGGTGAGCCACAGGGGGTTAAAAATAAAAGCGTGGGGCCCAGACAGTTCCTGAGGGATTAGTGGGATGCGGCTGTCACCGCAGTGCCCTGCCTGTCACCCCCTGCCTTTGGTGCATCACCCGGGCTGAGACCTGACAGCGGTCATCACCCTGATGGGCCAGGCGGGCTGATGCTCAGGTTACATTCCTGGTCATCCCTGGATCACGGGGGATTTGTGGTGGGACTGGTGCAGGTTGGCCTCACCCCCCAACTCCCCGGACTCCCCCAGGTCTTCGAGTTTGGCCACGTCAAACGGGTGACAGAGTGCACCAACCTGAATGAGCACAGCTCTCGCTCCCACGCCCTCCTCATCGTCACCGTCCGCGGCCTTGACCGCAGCACGGGGCTCCGCACCACAGGTGGGTGTCACACGGCAAACGCCTCACCCGGGCACCTGGGCTACGGCATCCCAGGGCTGTGTGGGGCTGGGCGCTGATGCCAGCGGTGGGGTTCGGCTGTGTGTCCTCAGGGAAGCTGAACCTGGTGGACCTGGCGGGCTCGGAGCGGGTCGGGCGGTCGGGCGCGGAGGGCAGCCGGCTCCGCGAGGCGCAGCACATCAACAAGTCCCTGTCGGCGCTGGGCGACGTCATTTACGCCCTGCGCTCCCGGCAGGGCCACGTGCCCTTCCGCAACTCCAAGCTGACCTACCTGCTGCAGGACTCGCTCAGCGGCGACAGCAAGACCCTCATGATGGTGCAGGTAGCGGCTGGGCACCCCGTGCCTGTCAGTATCCCCACAGCCAGGCAATGTGGTTTCTGGGTCCCTTCTCGTCCCATTTCTGGGGCGGGTGGGAGGGATGCTGGAGGCAGGAGCTGGGTTGGAATCAAGGGACGGGGCTTGCCCGTGGGGCATCATCCATTCTGCAATCATGGTGCCATAGGCAGCTCTCTCCCTGTCTCTGCACCCCAAATGAGGCCAAGGGATGGGGAATTAACTCGGAGGTCCACGATCCTGCCCTCCCTGCCTGCACATGGATGCTATCCCTGTGGGCAGAATCTTTTCGTATATTGTCATCTCCCCATCTCCTCTTTTTCTGGGAGGATTTTAAGCTCTGGCAGCATCTCCACCCCTGCCCTGTGATCCCCCACTCCCAGCTGCTGGCACCCGCACCGAGCCCCCGTGAGGGCTGCCTTGAGCCCCTGCACCTGCCGTGGCTATTCCCAGCTGCTCCTTGCACTGGGGCAGTTGGTGACAGGGAATCCAGCTGGCTCAGACACTGGCCCCAGCATGGATGGACAGGGCTAGCCTGGGAGGGGCAGGTTAATAATAGCATCCCACCGGCCAGCAGCAGCAGGTTTTCTAGGGGGGAGCCACCGGGGTGCACAGGCAGCTGCCAGAGTGACTTTGTGCCTGCTCCTCCCTGACCACAGGTCTCCCCTGCCGAGAAGAACACCAGCGAGACGCTGTGCTCCCTGAAGTTTGCAGAGAGGGTTCGCTCCGTGGAGCTGGGTCCTGTCTCCCGCAAGGCTGAGCTGGGTTCCTGGCCCAGCCAGGAGCACCTGGAGGTACCCAAGAGGCTGCTGGTGCCCTTCCTCTTCACGCTCACCCCAGAGATCCCCCCTGTTTTGCCCACACACGTGGTCCCCAGAGCTGTTGGATGTTCCCCTAGAGCCACCTCCACTGGGGACCATCAGCTGGTGGGATGCAGGTTGTCCCCAACCTGCAGTGTCCAGCCAAAGCTGCCACCTTGGCTGTTCCAAGCCGTGTTTTGCAGCAGCCCCATGGTACCCCCTGAGAAATCTGGACACCGCTACCCAGGCATGCACGATCTGCCTGTGAGCCCATTCCCATTCCTTCCCTCTGGGGCCTGGCATGGGCTGACCCTGGGGCTGTGTCCCCTCTCCTCTCAGGGTGACTCGCCGGGCTCTGCAGCACTACCTGGCCGGGGCCATGCATCCCCCAGCCCGGGGCAGCTCTCCAGTCGCTCTGCCTCCATCCGCAGGAAGCTCCACACCTCAGGTGGGTGGCGGGACACCTTGAGAGCCCAAACAGGGTCCTTCCATCCCAGGAGGCTCCAGCCACCAGCCCGTGGCAAAGCCTGCAGGGGGGAGTGAGCAGGTTTGTAGTCAGCTCATTAACTAATGGCTAATTAGCCATGGTTAGCACTTCCCCAAGAGTGCCCTGGTTCGAAGGCACTGCTGATGGCTTGGTGGGCAAGGGGAGGGCAATGCCACCAGGCTGAACCTCTCTCCCCTTCAATTCCAGCCTGACTTAGGGGCAGCCGTGGCTGCCAGGTGAGTGCCTGTGGCTGGTGCTGGTGGAGGGCTCTGCTTTGCCCTGCTTCTCAGGCAGGGCAGGGCTGCTGGGCTGTGCAGGGATGCTCCTGGGGATGCTTGTGGTACCAGCTCCTGCTACAATGCCACCAGACGGGGCTGGGGCACTGGTGGCTGTGCCCCTGCCCACTGTAACTCATGCATGTCTTCCCCCAGGGAAGCTGAGGCCAGTCCCCCTGTGACGAGTGCCAGCCATGGCATCAAACCCGCTGCAGGACCCAGCCCCTCACAGTGACACAGAGACGGCTGCTGGAAGACATGAAGGCGCTTTGGTGCTGTTCTCTTGGCCACCAGGACCCATGACCAGAGGGTGATGGCACTTCTCACCATGAGCAGCATGGGGTCAGGGTCTCCCAGCAGCCAGCCCCCCCTCTCAGGGTGGGGACAGTGGTGCTGGGCAGAGATCTGCCCTCTCAGATGCTCGGCTCTGTGAGTTTATTTTTGCTGGACAGCTGTTTTTAGCCAGAGTGGGGAGCTGCTGGCTGCTCCCTCCATCTCTCCAGCTTTGCTTTTACAATGAGATCTGGCTGGAAGGGGTGCTCAGAGCCAGACCAACCCCTGGCCCTGCCTCTGGTACCGCCGCAAGGCCAGCCTGGCCACATCTCCTGCAAGACTGCATCTGGGCAGCTGCCCGGTGTCATTCAGAGCAGCGCTTCCTCCACGTTAAGCCACAAACAATCCCAGCAGCTCCTTTCCCTGCCAGTTTCTCAAGCCCTGTTGTTGCATGAAGGCCCCCGGTGCTGTGCATGAGCCGAGCTGCCGTTCCTCGTGGTGCCGGTGCTGCCAGGGCCCCACGCTGGCTGCCTGCGGTACACGGCACCGGGGGGGGATGGAGCAGTCTCGAATGAAGCTATTGTAAAGTTATATACCAGTTGTCTTGTCAAGAGAGATCACAGTGTGGTCGAGATGAAAGTGTTTGAAATATTTATACCTGTTTACATGGTCTTGGAATGGAAAACTAGTGGAAAACAAGCAAAAAGACTCCAAACCTCCAGCCCAAAAGCCTGTGGGCTTATGTATGGGAATGGTGGTTGGCAGGGGCAGGGGAGGGGATGGCACTGCCTTGGACCTCTCAACACCCACCTGTGGGTACATTTCCTCCTGCTGGACATCCCTGCTGGATGCACTGATGGCTCTTTCCACCACAGCCCTCTCCTCTCGCGCTTCCACGGCGTATTCTATTTAAAACAAAAAAGGGAAAAGTAACTTTAGCCTTTTGTAAGATTAGATGTTTCTATGTATTTTAATAATTAAAAAAAATATCCTGTTTTGTAACAAAACTTATTTTAAATAAACTGTTAAAGCCAGTCCTCCTGTGCTGCTGTTCTTGAGCCCTGCTTGAGGTGGGGTGGGTGCTTCTTCTGTCCTCCCAGCATCTCCCCTAGGGCTGCAAAAGCCCATAATATTCTTCCCCTTGCAGCTGCCCCCGGAGCCAGCCTGGCAGCACAGTCCCCACCCCACTGTGCAGCTATCAGGCTCCTGCAATTAGCGGGAGAGCCGTGGTTAAATCCAAATGCACCCATGTCCTGCTCCACCTTGTCCTGCTCCACCTCACATCCCAACAATAGGCTGGTGGCTGGCAGAGTCTTTTCACACCTCATGGGGGGCCAGGCATGGGATTATCACCAGATGAGGCAGGAAGCAGCTGCAGAGCAGGAGGACACACACCCTGTGAGTCTCCTGGTGCTCGAAGCAGGTAGTACTCACCATCAGTCCTGCAGTGGCTCAGTGCGAGGGCCTCTTGCTGCACAAGCCGCCTTTGGAGCCACCTCCTCCATAGCCACGGAGCGGGGCAGGCACCCCATTTTGTTCCCAAAACTTGACCACTTGGATGAAGCACCAGCACTGTGGGGACTGGATTTAGCTTCCTGACAGCCGCACTCCACCTCCCCAGAACAGCCTTCCCAACGCGCTCCCTGGCTCAGGAGCTGAGGCAGTGGGTAGGCAGCCACTGCCGCTCTGCCCAGATCCACTGGAGAGCTGGGGCAGGGAGATCTGTGTGCAGCCAGGGAGAAGGATGAGTCCTAAATGATGACGCTGCTCCTTGGGCTGGGAATGACCCAGCAGAGTGAAACCGCCCCCGAGATTTCCACAAGCCACCTGGCAAGTTGCTCACCACAGCCTCCCAGCAGGAAGGGTGAGAATGGTCAGCTTCCCCCGAGACAGGCAGGGAATAGAGCCCTGCTTTTCCTGGGCACTCCCAGCCAGGAGCCATGCCAAGGTGAAGAGGACTTCAAGAGATTCAGGCATTTAACACAACTTTAAAAAAAAATTACAAATATTTTAATAAAATTCATTATAAGTTACAGATTCCTGGAGAACAGGCTCCAGTGTAAAAAATGGGAGACAGGCTGGGAAGAGCAGGGAAAGCACCAACAGGAACCTCTTTCCCCAGAGGAAAGAAGAAAGAGGGACAGAAAGGTTATGACAGACATTTATTGGGGGAATAAAAACCAAAAACAAACCTCTAAGAATGGTCCAGTGGATGTAGAAAGACATAAATCAGTCCATGTCCCTCTGTTCCTCCACCCTTCCAAATCCTCACCCCCAAAGGCAAATACATACGACAAGTCCTGCTTAAGTCACGTATTTTAACAGGTCCAGGTAGACCTCGAATCCAAGCACAGTCTGAAGATACTGATCTTCTGCAGCCCTGGGTGCCAGCAGGGATGTCTGAGAAGCCAAGAGCAACTCTTGGTTCAGGTCCTTGAGATGCACCGGCACAGTGGGACAGTGTCCTTGCCCCTGTCAGATGAAGCCAAAGGGGCTGGTCCCTCACGGCACTTGAAGTCCTTTCTGTATGGAAAGGGATCCACCCCACAGCAAGCATTTGCGGGGCGGTGGCTGCAGTCCTCAGCAGCTGCACAGCAAGAGCGGGGCCCTGGCCCACAGGGCCAAGTGACAAGAACCGACAGCACAAGCGGGAAGGAGGGGTGACAGCAGGCTCAGAGCCCTCCTGCAGGGACGAGCCAGCACACGGAGCAGCCCAGAGCTTGATGCTGAGATGAAGAGCTGAAATGAAGCAGCTTCCCTACAGGGCTTTGTGGGGCCATCCACCCGCCAGGGCCTGTCACACAGCACACACGTGTCTCCACTCGGGTCCTCCATCCAGCCCGTAAGGCACCAGGGCTGGGTGGGCGACCGGCCAGGCAGATTCCACTTCCCTACCATGCTGGAGAGGGGCAGGGGGAAAAGACGGACACACGGAGAGATCTGAAATCCAGCCAGACCACGAGCAGGGGAAGCTTGGCCACCTGTATTTGTACATGAGGAGGTGGTGGCTGTTAGTCCAGGACAGCCATGAGGAGAAGCAGTTCCCGAAAGGCACTACCATGGCGGCCGCTGAGCCCAGACTTGTTCTTGACAACGTTGCTGATGTTTTTCAGCTGCTTGTAGCACAACTTGCATTTGTGAAGCCTGGAACGAAACGACAGCAGACACAGCATGAATCCTTAGTTGCCTGAGGTGAGGCTGTTCCTGCAGTGCCAGAGAGGCAACTCAAGCAGGAGAGAAAAGTCCTGAAAACGGCCTGGAAGAGGCTGAAATATGAGCACAGCTCTGCAAAAACACCAGGCATTCAGCCCATGTCCTGATGAGACAGGAGAATGGCATCCACATATGGGCTCTTTCACCCCTCTTCCCCCTTCGGCAGTACAGTCCAGGGAGGAAGAAGGTGCTGTTTTCCAAAGGCCAGTTCCCAGAGAGCAGCTAGCCTGTGAATGAACTCGAAATCCAGGGCTTGGCTACCAACGCATGTGTCTTGTGAGGCAGAGGGGGAAGACACAGGGTGGTTTTACTCCCAAACTTTGTTTAGGTATGACTCAATGCACAAAAGGAAAAGCAGTTCTCGGCCTTTTCCTCTGAGCAGGAGGGACTGGTGTTTGCAGACAAAGGGAAGGCATGTCCAGCCTGGTATCAGAGCAGTAATGGTAAAAAGCTCACCCAAGAGAAAGGCTGGTCCCAGGAGGGAGCAAGTGGAAGCATGTGCCTCACCTTTCCTCTCTGCTGATGTCCACTCCAACAGAAGGTGGTGCAGCAAGGATGTCTGTGATGAGTGGCAGGAATCTCTGGAGAATGAGTTTCAGGGATGTGCAGCCAGTCTGCACGTAACTGAAAAACAGAGAATCGGGTCCCACTTTAATTTCATTCCTGTCCCCTCAGCACACAGCCCTCAAACAACCCCACTCCACCACCTGTAACCAGAGAAGGAGAGCAACAGCCAACTATCACCAACATGACTTAGTTCCAAAGCTTTCACAAAGCCAGCCTGTTCCAAAGGTCCTGGCACATACCCTGCCAAGTGGGACCTCTCTGCTCAAGGGCAGAGATGTCCTGCCAAGGGAACCTGGCAGGAACCTCTCTCCCAGAAGAAAGGAAGAGCAGAAACTCCATTTTAAGAGAGAGGCTGCAATTTTTTCCCCCTAAACATGAGTCTCCAGGGCTGTTGCAGGACTTCATTCCCCTTGTCCCAAGCAGCCAGCTTCACTCCCAGCAGTGTGCAAAGCCCATTTGTTTCACATGGCCCCTCCTGGCTGCCAGAGCTGTCTTCAATCTAACACACCTACAACAAATCCCACTATCCTGCTCTCCCTGCCCATGCATACTTTCAGTATTTTTTCCCACACACACCTGGCAACTCCATTGTTCTTTTTCAGGAATCATATCAGCATGATACTGTATCTTGCAGTGATTTCTCAGGATTTTCTTTCAGGTACAAAATGCCCAGCAGAGCTCCTCTATCACTACCTACACCCTGTCCCCCAAGCACACCATGTTCTTGGGGCCTCACCTTTCGTATTTACTTTGGAGTAGTTTTTCTATCTGCGGCAGGACTATAGTGCACAAATCCAGCTTCCAGAGAGACCTGAAAAGAAAAGGACATATCCTGGGACTGGAGACCGTGACTTTACAAAGCTGAGGCAACACAAATAACACTTCCTAGCAAATGCCCAGACAGAGACACTCAAGTTCTCTGAGCAAGTTCACTGACTCCCCCTCGTGAGAGAAAGTGGCAGGTTCTGACATATTTCATTGACTCCCAATGACTTCCTAAAGGAAGGAAGCCTCAAGACTTCGATTTCCCTTGGCCCCAAACAACTCCAGCAGTTAACTGTCACTGTAGGCTTGAATATGTGACTACAAGCACATGAATTTCATGCTGCCATGGCCCACTGGACATGGAGAAGGTAAAAGGCATCCCAGCCAGGCAGCTCTTGAGCATCCCAGAGGCTGACCCCACCCAGGACTCACGCTTTTTGGTTGACAATATTCAAGAGATCCACGACAACAGACAGATCGTTGATTGCCACTGCAGAGTCCAGAGAGTTCTGAGAGAGAAGGGGAAGAAAAAGTCATCTATTGCAGAGGTCAAACTGGTTGGGCTAATGCAAATTAGTATCAAGTGCTGCTTTTCCAAAACAAGGTAGAGGGAACAGCCAGGCTAGGGAAGAGAACTCTTTCATGGGAAAGTTTTTTGTGACCATTCAGCTGCAGGTGGGACACAGCTGGTGCAGCCCCGGGGACAAAAGCTGTGAGACCCTGTGTTTTGTATGAGGCAGAATCAGCCCCAAATAAGCAAAGAGAGCTGCTCAGCTGCTCCCCTCATGAGCCTCAGGTATCTCCCCATGCTTGCCTTGATGTCACTGGTGCTCCAAACAGCCCGCACGGTGTCCAGATTCTTGTGGCGGCTGGTGAGCACCACACACATGGTCTCGTGGCCTTTCCTGATCTGGGACATGGCTTCCTCATCCACCAGCTCCGTCTGGCTTTGGTTTTTCACAGCCTGGAAGTACAGACACCAATAACAGAGCAGGATGGCACAGAAAGGTGGGAGCTTTCTCTGGCCTAGGTGAGAGCCAATTTTGGGGCACAGAATGCCAGTGAATACTGATTTCTTTGCAGATGATTGTAAAAACCTTTTGAAATGGAAATGCTCAATTTTTTTTTAATTCAGTTAATGATTTTCTGCTTTTTCTACTATGTCAATCACAAACATTTTTAAAGCTTTGGAAAAACTCTCAAAAAAGGTGAATTTAAAGTAAGTTTTTAAAACCAGTATGTTTTAATGAAGAAATGGTTTCACATAAACCCTATTTTTTAATGTGAAACATTTGTCTGGAAACAGCAAATTTTATTACAAAGCAGAAATCTTACATAATTTATTAGACTCTCAATTTGCTTCCTGCCCAGGCCATGCTAGAACCACTACTTCCTTTGCTCACATTTAGAGTTTGGGATCATCAGGATGCTCTGGTCTTCCCCCCGTTTTAGGGCAAGGGAATACCCTTCCCAAGAGAGACCAAGAAGCCTCCAAGATGCAAGAGGCAGAGATTCCTGTGAAATTATTATGTACATGTAATGGCAGACTCCCATTTTTTAAATGGACCACTGTCTGGTACACGGTATAATTCAGTGACTGTCTCACCCCTTGCTCTCTGCTTTGGTAACAGGTTCTTCATGAGCAGGGCTCAACTCTGCTGTATTCACACCAATCACAATGGGCACCCCCTTTCTGTTGCCACCCAACACAGACATTGGCTGGAAAACATTGTCCAGAGATAACTCACCGGGAGAAAGTCAGAGGCCTTCAGACCAATGGGCTCATTCCTGGCTGCCGGAATCACCGACGGCTCTGTTCTGGTCAAAGAAGTTGAGGAGGCAATTGGTGGCCTCTGGACTGGATCAGGCTGCAAGGAGAAATTGGGATAAAAGCCCTAGCAGGAGCAGTCTGGCCCTAGTCTGATGACCTTTATTTCTGAGCTGCTTTCTCACAGCAGGGCTCTACCGCAGAAGCGGTCTCCAGTTTGCTAGCATAGTTTAAGAGGCAATAAAGTATCTCTCAGGTACACACCACGGTGTAACTATGGTTTGTAAAGAACATGGAGGTGCCCCAGCAGAAGTGCCAAGTGCTGTTATTGTTATCTGAAATTAGGGCAACGGGCTGTGGCCAGCCTGAAGGCTAAGAGAGAATTCTAAAGAAGACAGTATAATGAATCATGGCACATCAGCTGCTTGCAGTTTTGTCAACAAAACAGCCTCTGTTCAAGCATTTGTAGAAACCTGGCACTTGGTTGTCTTGAGTGCCCCAATTCTGATGCAAGGAGAAGCACCACTGCAAGCACAAGCAGCAAATTAAAACAATAGAGCCTGTCAGAGGTTTGGCCTTGGTTCTACTCCTAAGGCAGCAGCACAAAGCCTAGAGCTGCACTTTCACTGCCCTTTGGTGAAGGAATCGGCCCAAGTAGAAATCACAAATTCTCCAGCTCTGCACATTGTTCACAGAGGGGGCAGGAACAGCAATTCACAGATCACACAGAACGTACCAGCTCTTGCTTTGGCAACGAGGTCTGGACATCCGCAGCTTGGCTGGGCTTCACTGCTTCCTTTGCAGTTCCAGGCTCTACCAAGGGGGAGAGAAGTGGGAAAGCAGAAACTGATGGTCACTTTCAAGAGTTGAGAGCAAAGGTTCTGTTTAACTACACTGCAAGGAGTCATTTCTGCCTTCAGGCAGCTCTCCCTCTTTTGAGAGCCATTAACCCTATCCCCACCAAGGGGTCATTTCCATACTCACCATCCTCAGGAGGGGCTGGAAAGGGCTCATTTCGAGGAGGAGTTCGGCCTACAGAATAAAAAATTTTAAAAATAAACAAATGAAGGAGCATCCAAGGCTACAGATAAGTGGTAAGTCAACCTTGGAGCAGAGAAATCTCCAACAACTCCACACATGAGGGTAACCAGTGATACAACAAGCAGAGTTATCTCCTTTAGGCCTTGACACTATTGCTGAGTTTAGCTAAAGGCTTTCTGCCTTCATGGATAGGAGGAACAAAACTGACCCCTGTGGTTCACTGCTGCTCTAGAGGTGTGAAGCGTGACAAGGCACTGTCACAACAAATGATATTAGAAAAAATCCACCTTCTGTTATTGACTTACATAAGTAAATTTTAAAAATTGCTATGAATTCCTCAGAAACAGTATCTCATTTTTACCATTTACATAAAAATGAGATACAGACACTGCACAATGCCTCCTAAACAACAACCTTTGCTTTAATAAAACATTTTGTCTTTCCTTCTTTAATGAAGACTGCTGATCTTATACATATCAAAATTCTAAGCTAATAAAATTTCCTTAACACTCTAAATCAGGATAGGAAGGCAGCACATTTACAATGAAGCTCCGGATTCTGAGGCTTCAAACAGACATCACTGTACCCTAGTAAAGGTGATACCTTTCAGCTGTTCACCAACATGATCTGTGCTTCAGTGTCCAGGCACAGAATATTAAAGAAAAGCTTTCTAAACTCTCCAGTCACAGGTGAAGCCTCTGTCACAGTAAGCCAAAGGTCAGTTCTACTGAATCCATTTAGCATCCTGATCTCAAACCCAAACACTACTCAAAAGCACAATAAATCCTGGTACTGACAGATCGCATTCTTGGGCTGGAAGATCTCTTTGTAATCCTCCTGGTTCTGGATCTCAGCCTTTGATTCCTTCTCATCCCGGTCATCTTCACTGCTAGGACTGTGCCTCTCACTCTCTGAGTTGTGCTTCACTCTGCTGTGGAAAAAGAGTTGTTGTCAGGGGAAGCCGTATTGTCAGACAGAAAGAGAGAGCACTGAGTGCCGGGTACATTTCCTTAAAAGCTTGAAATTCAACAAGCCAGCAGACTCCCTCACCTCTGTGGCTTGCTGCAGCTTGTTGAGGGCCTGTCATAGATGCGGCGAAGGGAGGACCCTGTGGGGGTAGGTGGCACAAGAGGCTGGTCGTCCCTGATCAACCCGTGAGGAATAGAATCTGACTTTGGGACTCTGCTGAGATCCACAACGAAGGAAGAGACTGTGCTTTGTGCAAAGGAAACTCCTATCTGCAGAGGCAAAAGATCAAGGTAATTCACCAAGGAGTGGGGTGCACACCAGCCCTTTTGAGAACAGGAGTGACGGAGTGACGCTGAGCAACTGTGCTTGAGGACTGCTCAGTTCAGTGCTGCGGATTTTTCAACTTGAAGTTGCCAGCAATTTATGAAGGGCTTGGATAAAACTTTTGCCAAGCATAGCTTCTAAATACTGGTCAAACTAAGCCCAAGTTCTTTCCTCCAGAAGCCAAAGAGACACGAAGTGGAGCACAAGGCACACAGCCTTTGGGCATGCTGCAAGCCCTGACACAATCTCACAGGTCTGAAGGCCTGCAAGGAGGCAGCAGGATTTTATCTTGTGTTTCACAGCTGCCTCCCCCCGCCTCAGGAGCAGTGGCTTACCAGCTGGTTGTTGCTGATAGACAAGTCAGCTACTTTTCCCCAGTTCACTAAGACCACATCAAAACAGCGCTCTGGCTCCCAGCCGTACACACGCAGCGAATCCTGGAAGCCACTGTACAAGCAGCAGCCATCCGGGTTGAAGAGCACACACCTGGGAGGAAGGCAAGAGGACAATCAGGCACAGCATTCCCACCTTGCTCAGTCCTTGTGGATCTCTGACTACACTGAACACCTCCAGTTCTGTTTCTAACAATGAACCTTCTAATCTTGTGTTCATCTGTACAATCTGGTATGGTAAATACAGACGTGCAACATCTCCAGCAGCCCAGACTTCTCCCCAGTAATGTCTCTCTCTGAGGAAACCCTCCCTTCACTCCATCTTTCGTCTCTGCCTAGCACATTTCAGTAGGAATTTATTGTACCTGACAGGAGTAGCCTCCTCTTCAATACAGCTCACAACTTGAAACTTTTCCAAGTCCCAGAACCGAACAGTCCTGTACACACAACACAACAAAATTAATTGCTCATTGCTCTAGAAATCACAGTAGGATCCAGATTTTTAACAACACACTAACAGTTAGAATGACTTTCACTGTTGTGCACATACAGTGACCCTACACAGAAGGCTGGTCTAGCTAAGATCCATGAATCCAGACAGAGATATTTTGAGGCTTTAGACACAGACAGGCATTTAGAGCTGACCCAGAGCTGAGAGAACACCCTGCCAGCTGAGCAGGGCTGCCTGCTGTTCACACAGGATGTCAGGTAGATTAGTGAGATGCTTGGGGCTACAAATTGGTTTCTAGTGTGGCAGAAGGTGCCATCAATTTTGGATGAGAAGGGAAGATCTCCATGTTCTGCCCATCACAGATGTCATGTCCTGCTGTCTGGATGTCTGGCTCTTGCAATGGCAGGTTTGAGTTGTGTGACATTTCTCTTTGTCATGTTCCTACGAGGAAGGGCACAGGAAATGGAGCAGACACATATATTTCCCTTCTTTCCCCCTCCCCTTATGTACCTGTCAGAGCTGCCAGAAGCCAAAAGGTATTCATTGGGATGGAATTCAACAACATTTACTGGGCCGGTGTGTCCTGTAAACTCAAACATTAACTTCCCAGCAGTCAGATCCCACAGCTGAAAGAAGGAATGAACAGAGACTCTTGAAGAGATTTAATGTTAGAGATTTCCAATACACTTGGGATTTCCTTGTACTGGCAACCTTCTAATACTTCCCCCCTCAAAGAACAGACTGAAGTCTGTCAAAGAAAGCAATAATCAGGGAGAAAGTACTATCCCAGTCATTTAAGGCTTTGTTTTGGTTTTTTTGCATTATCTTTTATTTTTCATGTAATTTGTCCCCTAGAAGTTTCTGTTTTATAATTAGAGACTGAAACAAAATACAGCAGTTCCATCTGTCCCCACAGACTGTATCTTGAAAGTGAACAAACAAAAATCCAAAAGCTCTGAATCCCTTAGCAATTCCTTCTTCCTGACATCTAGTCTTCACTTGAAAATGCAGTGAAATAACTGATCAGTTACTTTCACATGAAACTGAAAATCAAATCAGTCTTTCATCCCCATTCCTCCATACTCCATGTGAAACAACTGAAGTCAGTACTTCAGTCAATACTTTTCTGAACTCCTTCTCTTGCTCTGCTCAGTTCCGACAGCAATTTTCAGACTGATAATCACATGTAATGTTTATTACACAAGCAGAGCCAAAAATTAGTCTGGTGAAGCAATGTGCTGTGGACAACTCATTCTACGAGGTTGTTGTGGGCCATCAGACACGATCCCCATAAGAAAACTGGTCTCTGCAAAGCCACGGGGCTCAGCCAGCTGCCTTATGAACTAAGGGTGTTTATGAGTGAGTGCTGGTAATGCCTGGTAGAAAGACAATCCCAGCATTCCCACGTGCCACAAGCACATAAGGAGGGTGTCCCAATAAATTACCTTTACAGTGTGATCATCAGCAGCAGAGGCCACCCATTTCCCATCAGGGCTAAAGCGGAGACACCGAACTGCTTCTGTGTGACCCTGAAATGAGGAAAACAAACAGTACTCTGGCTTTTGTCTTTCAATCCCATACAATATAATAAACCAAAATCAATTAACTGTTTTACAGAGTTCACAGCTTGCAGAACACAACACTGTACTCCAGACACTACACCCAGCCACACTAAATGTGTGTAATCTCTCTCATCTAGATATTTATGCCATCAGTTTAAGCATGGTAAATACAGATCTGGCTTCACTAATAAGAATCAGTTCTAAATTACAGATTTACATATGGTCAGATAGAACTGCTGTGACATTTAGTCTCTGGTTTCTACATTAAATGAATATACAGCAAGTTCTTTAGGTAGAAAAACGTCCCAAGAACAGAACCATGTCAGTGCATTGGTAATACCATTAACAGTATAAAGAAACCGTCATGGATGCTCTCCATTCCCCACTGAAGCCATCCACACTATAGCACATGATATCCATTGATATCCCATAATATCCATTTCATATTCCCATATAGCTTGCAGAGGCCTGCTGAGGTTTGCCAGGCCACTTCACAAATCGTGCAGATCTTATTTTCATGCTGGAAAACCAGGAAGTTAATTGTACATAATCACATTTAGGTTTGTTCACAAGTCCTCAAAAGAAGTATTTCTCCCCTGTTTGCCTGAAAACTAATGAAACATTTTACCTTGAATGTGAAGATACAGCCTTTTCTTCTTACATCCCAGAGCTACAAGGAGGAAGAAAAGCAAACAAATTATATGTTTAGAGCAGTATGTAGGGAGCCCAAGGGTCCTGCCAGAACAAGGGGTGTCTGTGTCACCAAGCTAACAGACACTGCAGAATGAAGGGGCTGCTGAACCCCTGTTGGCCTCAGGGGTATTTTCTAATTTCCCAAGCGAGAATCACTCCTGGAAGGTCTCTCTTACTACAGCAGCTCAGTTCTGACAGTCAAACACCAGCCTGAGGAAGCAGATACAATCCAAAAAACCAGGACATCTGTGCTTGCTGACACCAGGTCTTGGCTGGCACCTTACACAGAGCCACATTCCACACCAGAGGAGTCACATTCATGAGCTGGCTGTGAAAATACACGCACGGATTTCACAAGCACTCACAAACACACCTGCCCACACATGGAAATGATGATGTGCAGCATCTACCAACAGCTCAACACAAAACACATTCTGGCACTCTTCAAAACAAAGACACTGCAAGTAAAGAGGGAAATCTCTAATGGAAGCTGGGTTTTACCTTAATGTTGGTGTCCAAAGAGCCAGATGCCACAAAGCTTCCAAAAGGATGGAAATGAAGGCTGCAGATATTCGCTTTGTGACCTGGAAGGGTACGAAGAACTGGGAAAAGGAGAGGCAGAGCAGAGAGAAGGAAGAGAGGAAAAATATTTAATAGTTCATTTCCACTAGACACCATGTGGAAGTGTAGTCATACCATCCCCACCATTATTTTATGGAAATAGACATTATTTTGTGGAAACACCTCTGACTTTACCCTGGCAATGCAAAGAAATAGCAATAGAAAGCCCATGATCAATGAACTTAATAAAAGTCCTGTCCTTAGGTATAGAAACTATGGCTAGAACTCCAAAGGTCTCCATTCTGAAAATGAGGCAGCTGGCAGGCAGTGCATCTTTCCATCTGTTACACAGACAGCAAAATGGACTGGAGAAGGAACAGTTTCAGCCAGGAAATGAAACACTCTTGACTGCCTGCAGCATTCACCTTGCAGTTATCAGACAGACCCTTTCCCAGGACTCTGCACCCCCATCCAGGCACCATCTCTTAGGTTCCCATATTCACCCTGGACTCCTTCAATTGTCCCTTGCAAGAATCATTGTAAAGACAGGAAATGGATGCTTAGGAAGCAGGAGACAAAGAAACGATCAGAGCGTTTCAGCAAGTCATCAAGTAACACCTCCTGTAATTCTGGAAACCAGAAAGGACCAGTAGGACTGGTACATCATATCTTGGCAAGCGGTGACAAACACAGAACTCAACTCTTAAGAAAAATTGCTCAGATAATAACAAGGACAATCCCTCTCCCTCATCCATCATCTGGAACAAGCTGATGATTCTCCTGGCAGAAATTAGCTCTTGAGCCAGAGCTGGGGTGGTCATTTGCACAGACACTGGCTCATAGGTTTTCTAATAAATGCAGCCAGATCAGCTACTCCCCACAGGCAGAGCCAAACTATTCCATAACTGAACTGATTCTAACTGTCTGAATGACAAAAGTGCTTTTCATTATTGATGCTGCCTGTGGTTTGCCTTCTTAGCTCAGCCAGTGTAAGTCTATTTTCATTACACGTTCCTTCTATGAACAAGTAGCAACCTATAAGAAATATTCAGTCATTTTCTCGTATTCCTGCTGGAATGCACTCAAGTGATTAACGATACCTTTGCAAACTCATTCTAGGATTTGAGGAAAATGCAATAAATAAAGCATGACTCAACAGTGGTCTTTAAAGCTTGATGAGTTCATTGCTTTTAAAGTTTATTAAAAATTAGGTCTTTGTCTATTTATGTGGCCACGCAAGAGCAGGAGAGCAGAAAAATTGCTTGAGGAAAAAAGAAAAGTTAGAACCTAAGAACAAGAAGTCAACAAGCAGGGGACTCCTGCATTTACGCAGAACCTGATAAACTTAAAACTTCCAGTCTGGTTTGGGATAATTTTATTAAGGGTGACAATTCTAAGTTGAGACTCTGAATACAAATTCTGTATGCCTACTTATCTACGCATGCATAGAAACTGATCTGGAATATAGATTTTGACACACTCAAGTCAGAACCACAGAAACTAGTTCCTCAGATCGGTGTCCCCAACACACGTCCAAATTTCTGCTCGAGCACGAATATACAGCTCTACAGCCTCAGTAGAAGGGCAAAAAAGAGTTGCAGATGAAGATGAAAGCAATGCCAGTCTCCTGCTCCTTCTTAAATCAGGAACCTTCTGGGTCAGCACAGACATTGAGCAGAAGGATTCTTCAAAAAGTGTATGTGAACAGAAGAAAAAACTCATGGACCCATACCTTTGGCAGCTTCCAGGTCCCAAACTCGAATGGACCCTGACCGGGACCCTGCAACTATGAGCTTCTCATTTGGGTTGACTTGTAGGCTCTCGATGGGGGTTGTGTGGCCTGTCAAGCTCTGCAAAGAAAACCATCAGTCACAGTCAACAGCTGCTGGCACAGCCCTGTATGAACAGGGCATTGTAACTCTTTAGCCATGAGTTGGGATCACCTGGCTGTGCCACCGGTCCTTTTTCCTCAGCAGCCACCAGTATGGCAGAGCACCCTAAAGCCCATCACTGCATCCAGTATGGCACACCTGTCTTCCCACATTATCCCACTTTCTGGGGCACACTAAGTTTTAAAGGATGCATCAACAGAGATGCATCGCAGGTAGTTAAACATTAGGTGCGGATGCTCAGACAAGGCTGACGCATTCTTACATCATAAAAATTATGCTGTGGTAGCACAATGGCAGTGTGTTTGCTCTAAATGGGTCATGTAAGTGTCATGAACCAGTTACAAAATCAAAGCAAGAGCAAAAGCAGGGCTACTCCGAGATCTTCACACATGCACCAAGCCATAGGTTGCTGCCAGCAATGGATGTCACAGTGATAGCACGGTGCTAATACTGAAGTACTGACTTGAGGCATAAGGCAGTAATTCACATGTATGAAGTTCCTCTCATCCTTGAGCACCTGGAAGCTTACACATTACATCAGCATTTTGAAAAGGCCTGTATTTTAGTAAAACACATGAATATTTAAAACTAGCTCTAGAAAACAAATTCCACCATTGCAGACTTTCTGCTTGCTAAATAAGCAGTATTCTCTGCTTTACTCCATCCTGAAATATGTCTTTTTAAATAGCTACACTGGCTCTGTGCCTCCCACACACATACAGAGGCTGGGAATGCCAGTTGGAAGCTGCCTGTTCTGATGAGGCTTTCTTAGGAATCCATGTGCAATTGAAATCCTCTACAAACTCCACAGCTGCAACTGCCATTGCTTAGTGAGAACTAGAGGTCACACTTAAACCAAGTCGCAATGTTACTTGAAAAGTTCCTCTTCTCCCTCTTTCCCATCCATAATCCTTGTAATATCAACATATCCATAATCCTTGTAATATCAACACTAAAAACGAATTTCAGAGGATAACCCCAAAAATCAAGATTCTTTTGAAATACAAGAATGGCACAAGCAGCTTCAGTCAGCCCCTGCCTCTCAGAAACAGCAGCTCCCAACGTCTGTGGTTCCCAGGAAGCACAGGAGAGGTGCAGCTCTCTGCTCTCACAGAAGGGGTACAGAGTTAGTTCTTCAACGTTCTTCTTGAGTAAGGCACTAGTCCAGTTTCAAACTAGAGTCATGCCACCACCAAGGGCCTGGAAAGACACTGTTTAACTACATTATGCAAGAAGCACAGCCCTGCCAAAGGTGACCCTTCATACACTCCATGAACAGAAAAATAAAGCAGACACATTCTCCTTTTAGCCTTTTTGACCTCACTTTCCTGACTTCTTCCTCACAAGGCTCACACTGGCTAGAGCAATGCCTTCAACACCACAATATTATTGTGTTGTTAATTAAACAAATGACAAGGGACATGTGCTAAAGTTGGTTTTATACAACACCCACTCAAAGTGATGCAGGATAGATATCTGTAAAACACATATTTATGGTGCACTTTAGCGATCACTGCTGGGGTAACCCTACCCTTGCTAACATGCTGCAACCAGAGTTACTCCTCCCCAGCCTACAGCAAACTACTGTGGCAACCTTTGTGCTGACAGTTAGGGACAGTGGCACAGGTGGGAATGCATCCTGCTGGGGATATCTCCTGTGACTGCAAACCCCAGGGTATAAAAATGGCCCCTGTAGCCTGCACTATAAAAGTAGCTGTTCTTGTACAAAACTCCTCCTTTAATTATTTGTAGACTGGTAATATATAAAGCACAATATTCTTTATCTGAATAAGCACTGGGCCAGCTCAAGCATTCCCACAATGTCTCTAGAGCAGTGGTCTCACCAGGCACTCAATTCTGTCCCTATCTTTAGCTAGAATCTGGTTACACAGCTTTGTGTTGGCAAACTCTACTCACAAGTCCCACAGGCTCCACCCCAACAATCTTTCCCCTCATTCCCTACCCTCCGAACCCCAGAATTACTATTCCCATCCCACAAAAGCTGAAAACAGGCCTGTTCTTACCATGATGCAGTTGGGCTTGCTAACTGACCATATGTTGACCCGACAGTCATCTCCTCCAGTGGCCAGCATCCGGCCTGAACCTTTTCCCAGGACTACTGAGGATACATTGCTGCTGTGGGCCATGATCTCTTCTGCACAAAACAAAGCAAACATTTATTACAGATTAGTATAAAAATTTTCATCCCATCCCTCCAAAAGGTCTAAAAAAATATTCTTCCTCCAGAAACACTTTCCAGTTTCCACTGGACAAGCTGCAGCAGCCCACTGTTCAGATAAGAAGTCACACTATTATCTTGCTTTGAACAGTCCCTCTTGGCTCTGCCTGCTGCACTTAAAACATTTGCTGAGCAAAGCCTCACAACTCCAGTGCTCACAAGCCTTACAAAAAGCATCTTCTCTCACTTGCAGCAGCTCAGCAGCTTTTGAAGACTTGGCTCAAGTGCAGCAACCTGATCACAGAAGGCGCTTTACCTGCAATAACGCACAGCAGCCAGAGTCATCTAGTGAAAGGCCCTCTAATCCTGTTCTAGAGAGCAGCAGCAGACAGTCCAACCTGAGAGGAAGTGGCAGAGGAGCAGCAGTACAGTTTGTAACCTTCCCCAGGAAAAAAGTCAGACTCAGCAGCGGGGAGAGGTGGAGCTCCCTTCCCTGAGTTTTGGCAGAGGCTTTGCTACATCCCCACTAGGTAACACAGGCAAAACTGAGCACTGCAGAGCACGCAACTGTGACAAAGGAGGGTGAATATCTACCCAAAAGGGCAGAAAATAACAAATCTGATTGATGCTAAATGACTGTTAAAAAACTGGGAGCTGAGAGGAAGCTCTGACACTGCAACAACAGAACTCTATGGAAACCTCATAAGAAAGAAACCAATTTGGGGCAAAAAAAGAAGCTGAACGAGCATCTTTGCTTAGACATCTCAGAGTGGAATTTTAAATTCACTAAAAATTTTGGCAAGGGCTCTTGGCAGATGCATTTACCAATACCTTCATCTTACTGTTCTCTTCTTCGGAAGGTCACAGGATTTGCATGCCTAATAGTTATGAAACTTTAAAAATAGTTATGAGTCTGTGAAAAGCCTAGGTAGCATCAATACAGCTTTCATTCAGATTGTTTGTCTGGGAGGAGCAATTTGACCATTTTACATGCAACACTAATCCAAAAGGATATTAGATGGCTGCAATAATAATTACAGGTACTTTGATCTCAGACTCTCAAGGTGTTTTTTTGAAAGCAAAACTGCACAACTTTCACTTGGGCTGGAGAAACACCTTTCAAATTACAAAGGTAACTGGACCATAAACTACATGTGAAGGGCAAATCTGAAAATACACCTGCATTGTGTTGAAAGACCAAACTTCCACATAAAAATGCTAAAACAAAGCCTGTATGGATACACAGACTAGAAGGTAACCAAAAGTACAATTAGCATTAATAGACCAACTCACTAGTTAAAATTGAAAGGACAGATGCTGAGCATTGCTGCTGAAACCAGCATGTCAGCAGCTCCACTTTCCCCCCTCTTGATTTCCTTCTTAATAATACATTGTAAATTTAAAAGTCATTGTGGAAGCATCCAACTCTCTGTTCATAAAAGCCAGGTGATAAACTGATGTCTGCCTTGGCCAGAGAGGTTCATTCACTCCCCCACGAATCCATTAAACCCACAAATTTTTTGTTTCACGAAGTTCTTGTCACCAGCTATCACCCACCAGCCCAGTAATGCTAAACTCCTAACTAGCATTGCTGAAACATCCCTAACACTCAGAATGCGTCTCGCTCTAAAGAGCTGTAAGATGGGGCAGAGCCTAGCAAAAACGAAAATCAAGGACGTCTGCCCACCTAAGGAGAATGGAGATGGATAGACTTCCAGCTTTTCCTGCAACTGGAGTTTTGGGGATGGGAAGGTAACATAGCAAACTGGCTTTCTGCTCAAAAAGATACAAAATTCCTAAGTCATTTATCTCAGATAACTTCATGTGTTACCAGTCAAGGACACTATTTCTGCCAGCCAATTTCCAGACGCCGCTCACTGACTAAAGCAACTGATCACATCCTATTGCTTCTAAGCATTCCTCAACAGCCCCTATGAAATAACTCATCAGTGACCAGCTAGAAATCGATAGTCAGCATCTACTGCTCCTTCAGAGGAAAAATTATGGACATGAAACCAGCAGATTCTTACTGTATCTTGCAAAGCAATTTCAAGAGTGAGACACACAGGCCCTGCAAAGACCACCTCATTCCTCCTACAGCAGAGAGCTCAGCGAACCTTCTGTAACAAGTGAGCACCAATGAAGGACAACCCCACAGAGGCTAAGTTTGGGGCCTTCTCCCCGACGGTGAGGGAATTCCCCACCATAATCTGGCTCTCCAGAGCAGTTTCCATCGAATGACAGAATATTCTGACTTAGAAGGGACCCACAAGGATCATCAAGTCCTATTCCTGCTTGTCCTGCACAGGACAAACCCCACTTAGCCTGAGAGCATTGCCCAAACGCAGGCTTGGTGCTGTGACCACCTCCCTGGGGAGCCTGTTCCCATGCCCAACCACCCTCTGGGTGAAGAACCTTTTCCTAATATTCAACCTAAACTTCCCCTGGCACAGCTCCAGACGCTCCCTCAGGTCCTGTCACTGGTCACAGACAGCAGAGATCGGAGCTGTCCCTCCAACGCACTCATGAGGAAGCTGCAGCCCATGATAAGCTCTGCCCTCAGTCTCCTCCAGGCTGAACAAGCCAAGAGACCTCAATCACTCCTTTGCATGGCTTCTCCTCTAGACCCTTCACTATATTCATAGCCCTTCTTTGGATGCTCTGTTACAGCTTTAGATCCTTCTTAAACTGTAGTGCCCAAACCTGCCCCCAGGACTCGAGGTGAGGCTGCAGCAGCACAGAGCAGAGCGGGACCATCACCATCCTCGATGCACCCCAGGACACAGCCGGCCCTTTGGGCTACCAGGGCACACTGGTGACTCATTTTCAACTTGCCATCGACCAGGAACCCCCACATCCCTTTCTGTGGGGCTGTTCTCCACCCTCTCATTCCCCAGTCTCTCCGTACATCCAGGGTTGCCCCTTGACAGGTGCCCCCTCCCTCACTGCCTCGGCTGTTCTTGTACTACAGTAGAATCACGTGGGGTTAGACAGGCACTTAGCCCAGTGCTGCAGCAACTAGTCAAAAAAAATAAAGGCCGTGACCCTTTGAAAATAACACTGACAAGGCCACGCTATTCACTGTGCCGCTACGTTTTCCAACAGGACTTCCAGGAGTTAAAAATTCCAGTCAGCAGTGTAGAAAGAAGGCCGGGGTACCAAATCCAGGGCAGGGATGAGGTGGCTCCTATCCCTCCCCGCTCCCAGCCGGGGCGGCTCCCCCGCCCGGCACTCACGCAGCTTCCATGCCGTCTTCGTGGTGACGGCCACGGCCATGGCTCAGCGCGGCGCCTCTCGGGCGGGCAGCGCCTTCCTCCTCCCGGCGAGGCTCCGCTCCGCTAGCGCGTCCTACGGCCAGGCCGTGCACCGGGGCTACCCCGGCCGTCCTGCGGGCACACAAGCACGGTCACGGCGAGACCCTCTTGAGAGACCGCGCGGCGGGGGACGGGGCCTCACCGCTGATGAACATCACGGGACGGAAGCACTGGTCGGGCCGAGGGCGATCGCCTGGACGCTGGCGGCGGGGCCCGGCGGTACCCCCGCCCGCCACCGCCCCACAACCGGCCCTTCACAACAACCCCGCGCCGCGCCGGGCGGTTGCCCGGGCTCCGCGCGCCGCTCGGCCAATAGGAAGCGAGGGCGGGGCGGTTGCCACAGCGACGGCAGCGCGGCCGCCACTCACAGCGCGGCTTCTTGGCGGAGCCCCGCAGGCGCGGCCAATGAGGAGGCGTCGCGCTGGATGGGGGCCGCCATTTTGCGGGGCCGCCCTGAGGGGCGGGGGCTGGGTAGTTCCCGCTCTGCTGCCGGTTCGGAGTGTGCAGCCGCTCCGGAGCTCCGGTGAGGGCTGCCGAGGTCCTTTCCGGACCTCGTAGCTCATGGCCCGCCGGTGGCTGCGGCCGGTGTGTCCCAGAAGGCGGTCCCCGGTTGTCGCGGGCACAGCCTCGGTGGGAGCAGGACTCCCGCGAGGCTTCTGTGCCTCTCGCCGCCCGGCTGAGGTGCGGTCGCCCCGCTTGTGAGTGTTTCTCCCCGTTTCCATCAACAGAGAAAAATCAAATTAATTTGACGCTACTCCTTGATAACGACCCAAGAATGCAGGCTGAATTTCAAGGATCATATCCTTAAAGCTCATGAGCGATGCATCCCGACAAGAGGAAATCGGGCAAGAATGCCAAGAGGCCTCTATGGATGGATAAGGAGCTGCTGAGTAGCAGAGAAAAAAAAAAAAAAAGCCTGTAGAATAGAAGACTTTTTTCTCAGAAAGGAAAAAGAAACTTTCAGGACGTGAAAACGAGGATAGGTGGCCTTGGAGGAATACAGGGAAAGCCCATGGCCAGGGGTGTTGGGACTAGATGATAACTTTAAGGGCCATTCCAACCCCATAACATAATGTTCTATGATTCTATAATATGCATTTGCTGATGGTTTGCCAGCTGTTGTGTCCCTAATGCCTGTAAAAGGATTTTTAAATTAATTTATTCTGGTATCTTCTCTGATATTGAATTAACATTGATGAGTTCATAACTACAGCATTATACGGGGCAAGGTTTTGTCATTTTAGGGCTCTAAATGAGGTCAAAGAAATGTTGTATTTGTGAACTCACCAGTTCAAAACCTTTGCTTGTGCAAAACTGAGTTATAAATTCGTTAAAATATTACGTTGGAAAAGAATCAGTATTCCCAAATAATCCCACTCCTGATGCCAGCAACCATGCAGCAGATTTGGAAAAGAAAAGCCCTGAAAGGCTGTGTATGGTTTGTCTTCCCTTCTGAAGCAGACCTTAGAGCTAAGGTCCCATTCAGACTGAGTCTCAAAAACGATGGGGTTTCATGAGGACACAACTGATGTAACTGCAGACGGGCCTTAGAACAAAATAGAGAAAAGGAAAAGGTGCAGAATGGTGCAAATTCATTAAAATCTCTGCAAATCTGATGATATTGAAAGATTTATTGCAGGCAGCTGCAGAAAAGGAATGAAGAAATCAGTTGTGCCCGAGGTGCCCAGCCAGGCAAGGATTCCTGAGCAGCATCTCTTTAAGAGAATGGTGTTTCTATTGTGCCAACTGCTTTTCCCTAGAACAAGAAGGGGGATATCAGAGGAAAACTGCAGTGGGACATGGACTAGAGTATTTTACAGAGTAGTTTCAGTGCCAAGTTCCAGGGGGTCTGACTTGTAAACCTCCCCTGCTCAGGCAGCCAGTCCCTGCAGAGTCTCTACAACGAGGAATTGGTTGCAGTGTGATGGGTGAGGGATTCATTCTCCCCTCTGATGAGCTGATTCTCGTTCTCCAAGGAACTCTGGGAGCTCTTCTCCTCTTCCAGCGCCTGCGAAGGAACAAGAAACCAGAAGTCAGGAAAGTGAGGAGCAAAGGCACACAAAAGCACAACTCAATTCAGGGAGCTGAGATAAAGGAAACCACAAATTGGAGCTGATTTATTTTTGAGGGGGCAAAAAGTTTGAGAAGAGGTCTTATGAGAAGAAGAAAACAAGGGGAATCAAAACGTGGAGCAGGAAGAGGCAGCAAATCTAAATGTGTTGCCTCACTAGAGTCAAGAAGCCCTGGAGAACCAAATCATCTGTGATTGAGATAAGGACTAAATTTCACCCTGGAGCTATTTTGTTCTTTGATCTCACATGCTAATTACAAATAAATACATATATATATATATACAGGCATATTTATGGCTCTTTTAAAATACTCCCCCCATAATCCCTATTATTAACTAATTATTCTTAATTATTTTCTTTATTAACTAAACAAAATAACACAGTAATCCTTCTTGGAGATGCACGTTTTTCCAGAAAGTCAGAAGGTGACCATAGAGTGACCACGTTATATTTCCCTGGGAAGGCAGTTGAAACTGTGCTGACTTATACCATACTGTGATTTGTCCCAAAATATTTTAATGATATTAAAAGCTTTTCAGAGATAATTCCTGAGGGAAAAAAAGCTGACTCTGGATTTCTTTGCGTACATTTATTGAATGCTGACATTAATGAAGTTTACCTACCGTGGCTCCATGCTGTTGTCCTCTCTTTGCAGTGTTATACATTGGAACTGACAATTTAATATTGGCTTCTTCATCCTCACGGACCGTCAAAATATTTAACATCTTCCAAGAAATCAGAAGAAAGACCCCTCAGCTTTCCCACAAAATGACTGTACCTTTATATGCTTGACCTGCTAACAGAGCAGATGCTGCATACAAGAATTGTAGAATAAGGTTAAATATAGATCTGTACAAATACGTCCATGTCCTGCTGATAAATCAAGCTGATAGTAGTCTTAATTTTAGATTGCTACTCTGTATGAAATTCTGGAATCCAATTATTGATATTAACCGATAAGAAAGCTTTTCTGGAGTCACAGTTTTGGCACTACTTTTGAAATTGCACTGATACCTTTGGCTTATTCTTTGTCTTATATAGGATAAGCAGCACAAGCAATGGGAATATTTTGTCTGTTGATACATCAAGACTGAGAAATTTGGCAAGCTAGTTCATGAGGTCACAGTGAACTAGCTTTAATTTCTGAGGAAAAAAAGTGATTTTTGCATAGTTGTTCTTAATCATTACTTATATTCTGGGCTAATATAGTTGAGCATTCCCTCTGCAGCTCCTTCAGGGGTTTCTCTTCCTCAAAAAAACACCAAAAGAAATCCAATAGCTCTGCCTCCATCTGCTAGAATGGTTATACTTATCATGAAGCAGTTACAAAGAACATGGATCTTACGCCAGTCAGTTCGATTAGCAGTACAAGCAAAGTATTTTATGAAGTATTTCCCTACAGCTGCTCATGCAACAAGTCAATTCAGTATTTTGGATAGGATTTCCTGGCAATGCCTAGCACCTAGATACAGCATTACATACAATATCCTTTCTTTTTGGCCTCATTCCTGGGCAAATGGCAGATAGGCTTCCACATGCCTCAATTCATATATTGTCATTTGCTTTCTGAAACATTTCCTCACAGGGAAGGAGAAGTAAGCAGGAGCAGGAAAGTGTGTGACTCTCCGTAAATATACTACAGCTACATCTTCACTGAACAATGCCTGGGTAGCAAGCATGATAATTCAGCCTGGAGACCAGCTTTGTCTTACTTTTATCACAGTTTATGCTGAGGAGGCTTTGGCAACCAGTCAGCTGAAACTTTCCACACCTGATCAGCTCTGACACTGTGGACATCTCCCTGTTACCTCTGCTTCAGAGTCCCGGACTTGTTGCTTCAGCAGCTTCTGTTCTTCTCTCAGCTCCCACAGCAAGTTGTACAGATGGAGCATGTTCTTGTGTTTCTCCGAGGACCACGGCTGGAAGCAGATGAGTCAGTGAAAAACAGCAGCACTCTCTGGGTACGCAGGATCAGGTACTCTGCTGACAGAAACTGGCACAATTCTGCTATAGCAAATAAAGCAACGCTAATTTCCATCACTGAAACATCAAACCCATTGTCAGCATGGGTTTATCAGACTTCATTTTGATTTGGAATCCATCAGTAATGTGAGCCAGATGGCATGTCTTGCACTTTGCTGATGCTGCTGAGTTAGAATGAAATGAGATGAATAGGAATGTATAGAAATAGAGATGAAAAAAATGGGACTCCTGCAGTGGTGTTCTGTATATTCTCTCTAGTGGGAAATAGAAATTAAAAAAAACCCGTAACATTAAAAAAAAAATCCGTATTTTTAATCTCTGGGTTTTTTAAGTGTAATTGTGCAGCACCACTGCAGAATTTACTGGCAGACTTCTGCCTCTGGTTACAGACTCGCATTGATGATGTTAGTGGGGTGACCCCTCACCCCGATGAGATCATTTGGCTTAATGGCAGCACTCCACTTCTTTTGGATTATCTTTTGTTTAAGGCTATCTATCTATCTATCTATCTATCTATCTATCTATCTATCTATCTATCTATCTGCAACATATTAAGCCTCAGCATCTTGCTCTGCATCTGCAGGGTAAAGGAATGATAGGACTCAGAAGTCCATGGCAGAAACAGAACCAGAACACACAGTGTCTGCCTTTGCTGCTCTGTTCTCTCTCTTCTTGAAGAGGGAACAGCAGAGGAATTTTCGGCTTCCCTGCCATGAATCTGCAGAACTGAGCCCAACAGCTGCTGAACCTGCATTTTGCAGGATACCAGGGAATGTGGGATCTGCCTGATGACCAAATCTGGGAAGATGACCTCAGGCATGGCTAGAGCAGGCCTGTCATGCCACATTACGTCCTGCACTCCCAGTCACTTCCAGCATGGCAGCACATCTGCCAGGCAGTTGTTGTCACCAGCCTGGAGGTGTACAGGTGGAGTAGAGGGGCAGCATGGAATATGTCATGCTTGTAGTTCTTTCACTGACATTTCACGTTCACTTTGTGTCTTGTGATCTTCATACCTGGTATGTGACAGAGTTTTCTCGGCTCAGGAAGATTTCATCTTCTCTCTTCTCCCTCCCTATTACTCTGCTGAAAACCACCTTTGAGGCAATGGTGTCATGAACCTCGAGGTGATATGTCAGCTGGATGATATCATCTATGACCATAAAGATACGTTCCTCTATGTCTTCGTCAGCAGGCTTTTCTGGATTTCTGTGGAAATACTCCTTGATTTGCTAATGGAGAGTGAAAAAAAGGTATAGAAGCAAGTTAGATAACACAAAACCGGCAAGATTTACAGATTTGGGTAAAAACCCATGGTAAAAACTGTGCCCTTCTGTCTGGACTTGCATCTCTTGGCCAATGGTCCTACTGTTCTTGCATATGTCTTAAAAAAACCCAGCCACAAAGCTGCTTAAAGCAATACAGAAGTCTCCTATTTGTGGAGCTGAGTATGCTTTCGAGCTTCAAGTTAGCTTGGGATGCATCCCTGCCTGAGGGAACTTCAGGAAGCAAGGTATTTTGGAGAAAAGCAAAGTTTCCCACATTTCCCAACCTAGGGAAGGAAAAGGTAGCATGCTGGGTGTTGGTCCAAAGACAGGCCACTGCATGGCTCTGTCTTGGAAGGTGATGTGTCTGAGCCATACACACTGCCAGATTTCCTCCTCTTCCTGTTCTGCAAACCAGACCTGACAAGAGGAAGAGGTCTATAACAAATCAGAGTGATGGGACAATTGATCAGGAACCTAAAATTATATCACTCTGGGCTCAGGACACAAAATCATTTTCCTAGTTTTGAATCTTGTGAAAATTTCGTTCCAAACTCTTAGTCAAGTTTGTTTCTTTTCTTTCCTCTGACACACGATTTCCAAGCCTTAGTTTCCTAGTTTAATTCTAGCGGCTCAGTGCCGTTCCTGACAACTGGTCACACTGTAGCTCTCTGACAGGCAAGCAACTGTGAGACACAGCAGCTGAACAATGCTTGGATGTCTCATCTGGAGTTTTACCTCAGCCATGCCCACTGAAAATGAACTAAAGCATTTTGCATAGTATAAATATCACAGTGACACATATTTTTCTGTTCCTGCCTTGGCCATACCACTATAGGCCGGGGGTTAGCATCGGTTCCGATGCCAGCCATTTGCATTTTCTTGTCTCTTTCGCCAAGCTCTATGTGCCGCATGTGCAGGAAGTCCTCCCGCCCCATGAAGTACTCTGTCATCTCAGTAGCATTTTCAAAACGTTTCCAGAGGCCATCAACTCGTGCTGTATGGTAATACTCCACTGTGTGTCCAGTCTCGGGTTCCAGCGACGTGTAGGAGTGAGCTAAGGACATATCACACGTTTTCAGAGTCAGCAACCATAATACACTGAACACAAGTGTGTCCAGGAAAGGTCTCATTTTCCTCAGCTTTAGCAGCAGATGTGATGCAGGACTTATCACCAGCTGCACAACACTGAGAGAACAAACATAATCCTAAAGAGAAAGTTTCAGCTTCTATCAATTCTACTGATAAAAGTAGAAATGTATCACCCTGATACACATGATAACTATGTATTTTTCTAATACATAGAAAACTGCATAGCTGGGGGAGCACTGCCCAGGACTGCAAGCCACCAACCCAATTCTCTACTCTTCACTGGAGACCATTTTATTTATCTAAGCAATTTATCCCACAAGTATCCTGTCCCCCCTGCCTTTCAGCTTTGGGCTTTTGCCACTGCTAGAAGGGAGTCATGTGAAATCCTATCAGCTGCAGGGGCTGCCCAGATGAGCTGGAGTACCTTTAAGAAGGAGGGGGTGTCCTGGCCTGAAATAGTCTGTGATCAGCTGTGTTTGTTTATTTACTTCTCTCATATACAACAGGTCTTCTCGGTGTTTGAACCACTCCTTCACCTCCACTTCTTCAGTACCTGGCAGGAGACAAGTCATTTTGCAACCTTAGGTCACCTTGTTGGAGGTGGCAAAATTCTGATGAGCTCTAGCAACGCTGGAAAGTTTGGGGGCTCAACAGACAGCCAGCATGACGAAGAGTTTGAGGATATGAGAGGTGACCAGAAAGGTGAAAGAAGAATGAAACAGCACAAGAGACTCTGGCAAAAAGGGGACCACCTCCCCCTTTCCATCAGCATGCCCCAGGCTGTTTGCTCAGTGTGTGGAGTGTGTTCGTTCATCCCTCTTACAGTCTGAGTCTGCATAGACAGTGACGCGTTCCACCAGCCCATCTCCATTCGCATACGCCGCCCATTTCTCCAGTTTTGCTTTATTGTACAGGATCACCTTCTTCCCCTGGGAAAAGGGATTCTCATATTCTGCAGTGGACAAGAGAGATGTCAGACAAATTGACTCCCCTGTACTCAGCCAAAAAAAAAAAAAAAAGAATTTCCAAGGGAGAAAACCATGGTCCAAGGGACACTATGCATTTATTTATAACATTCTGCTGCCAATAAAGCTGTTCAGACACTACCTGTTGCCCTTTAATGTTATAATGGTATAGTAACCTTTTTCTCTCCCAAAACAGGTATTTGATAATGCAGGGGCAGTTCCTTGTGCATAGCAGGAACAGAAAGACCATCCCAGGAAAAATTCCCAGCTGGCAGGAAAACACGGTGTGGGTGTGGGTGTGTGTCTGTGGGGGATGAGATAGTGCAGCACTGAGGGCAGCCACTTGAACCAAGAGCTGTTGTGGCCTTCATCTATTGTGCTTCACTGTTACTGTTTGACCACCCTGAAGGGAGAACCCAGTGAGATAAAGAAATGTCCCAAATCCACTGAGAGGTCAGCTGGGGGCAAGCAAAAGGCAAAGGAAGAATACATACCTCTGTAAGATACCTTAATTCTGGCTACCCACGATAGTGGCATCTCAAAGCTCATGTCTATTTCCACCTTTTCCTCCTGAAACAGAAGCAGAGATTTGTGGTTTTGGCAGCGTCTCTTACTGTGCCAGGAGGCATTTTGGTTCTGGTGAACCACAGTGATCAGAGCTCAGCTTGTGCGAGGCTGTGATGGTCCTGGGGAACACCATGGCACAGTTATGACAGCACGTCCCTACTTGAGCCTGATGAAATTATCTTCTCCTGGCCACTTCTTGATGGGCAGAGAATGAATGTGGCAATCACCAAAATGACCAGATTATTTTATGTAGACCCTGGAGGGCTCCTTGCTCCCTGGTTATGAGCACAGGCTGAAAAGAGTAGATAGCAGGAGGGAATTGTTATTGGCATTCCTCCGTCCTGCTGTGCAGGTGCGATGCCTGTTTTATCATGCTGTCTTCTCCCAACAGGACAACATTTTTTACTTCTAGTACACAGCATTTTTTGTATATTGACATACATTATTTCTGCATTTTGTCGGCAGCTCCACCTTGCAGCCAGGAGGGGAAGGTGACCAGCACAGAAAGAATGTCCAGTAAAACCTCATTCTGGATTTTATTTTTTAAAATTATTTCACCTCCAAATGTCAATGCACTGGAGGCTTACAGAGATTCCTATCCACTTATGACACCTGAAGTAGCACTCGGGGTCCTGCTTCAGAAAGCATCAGAACTCTTCAAGATTGAGAAGGAATCTAAACCTGGCCAGAGTAGAAGGGATCTGACCTGGAGAGGGCAGCAGGCAGGGGTATAGACATACACGGGCCTATGGACACACTGGTTCCATACAGCATCCCCACTGCACGAGAGCATCTCTTGGGTCACTCACCATGTCATCCGTGTCTTTCTTGGGTGATTCTGTGGGCAACTGAGAAGGCTCATTGCTCTCTGAAAACATAATTTCCCAGCAGATAGAATCATTCAAGTCAAAGCTGAGATCCTAGGGCATACAGGGAAAACTCTTTTAACTACAGGGCATTGTCAAGGGCCTGACACTAAACTTGACCACTGCATCAATATGTCTGTGGTGCTCCAGACCTGCCTGGGTGTCAGAGACTTTAAAGACTCTAGAGATCTGGACCTCAGTGAGGTGAGCTCCTCAGACCTTTGGCTGGCTGGTGGGACCCCAAAGACTGTCCCTGTGCCTGGAGGTTGCAGAACCCCTTCCTCGTGGTGTGTCTTCCACAGATGAGAGGAAGTGGCTGGAAATGCTTCTGCTTCCTTCCTCGGGGCAAGCATGGCCCCAAGGACAAGCTGATCTACCTCAGACCCTCACCTCCCAGACTCTGTGTCTGCTGGAGAGTAGCTGAGGTGTGGGAAGAGCCTAATCAAGATCTTACCTGCCTTGAACCACGCCTGACAGACCCAAAACATCCTCTGCCGCAAAAGCTGTTGTTTGAGAGAATGACTGCCCAGCCAGCCTTAAAAGCTGAAACTCTAGCACTGTAGGGATTTAACAGATGTGATCTGTGTTTGCTAACTCAGAGTCTGGGATGTCCTGGAGTAGTTCCGTGGTCTATGTAATCAGAGCAACATGACCAAAACCAACACAAGGAATGGTTAAGTGGAAACTGGACCACTACTGGTCTTGGACTTCCCCAGGACTCAAGTTAGCCCAGCTGTCCCTCACATGCCCAGGGTGCTAAGGGCTCCCTACCTTGCAGCCTTGCCGGCAGTCCTGCATGTTCACCCAGTAGTTCCTGTGGTTCCAGATGCTCTCAATCCCAAGGAAGCACTCATCCTTGGTGCTGTGGTGGTTTCCCGTGAACGGGTTGATGAAGAAGGTCTCAGTAACCTTCCTCTTCCCAGACAGAACCAGAACCCACGCGTGCACCCGTAAGCCATGCAAAGGGTCTCGCTTGGGCTTTTCCACCTCCTGTAGCACAGAGGATAGAGCAATAATTATTGCCATTTTATTGCCACTATAATCCAACCCAAGGGCAATCTTATCCTTTCCTCTGCTCACTTCTAAAGAATGCCAGGCTCTTAATGCTCTTTAAGAGTGAGGTAGTACATACCCAGCACATGTTCCTGTGCCAGCACACACTGTGCTCCTGGAGGCCAAGTGCTTATGGCCATGATCAAGGTCGTGTCATACTTCACAGAGGAGGGTCTCTGAGCTCCTCTCTTTGGCCAGTCATTACCTATGTCTCAGCCCTTCTTCCTGTAGCTCACAGGAAGGTGGACCTTGCTAACTCACCGTGATCACCTCCTCTTCTCTTTCCTCCTCTTCTCTTTCCTCCTCTTCTCTTTCCTCCTCTTGTCCAGGTTCAATTTCTTCCTCCTTCTTGGCCTTCTGCTGAAGCTCAAACTTGCTCTGTGGCTCTAAAGGGTACTTAATTCTATACTTGTTGGGGTCCTCCTCTTCTGGTATCTGCAAAAGCAGGGTATTACTATGAAACCCAGCAGAGATCAAGAGAAGGAGGTAAATGCACAGCTTACAGGTACCTCCCAGTTCCCAACACTTGTCAGTTTGCAATAATTGCACCTGGTGAGCAGAAATTCAGTGAAGCCAAAGAAGCTTTGTAAGGAACTGCTGAAAATCACTCAAAAGATTCATTTGGTGAGGTCCCTGGTACAGACTGAAACCTGGTGTGGACCTGAAGCTGTTCCCCCTAGCTTAGCTCTGGAGCTCACTGGACGTGAACAGGCTGAGCATGTGTGCTGGGCTCCTCCCTGCCCGCTCACTGCAGGTCTCACCTCGGGTGGCTTCCTGAGCAGTGGGCACACTTCCTGAGTCTGGTCCAGAGAGCACATCTCGAGGGTGGCATACCCGTGTACACAGTAGGCATCGTAGCCAGCCCCGATCAGCAGGGAGCACAGCAGCACACTGAAGTCAAAGCAGTTCCCTCGCTGGTATTTCAGGATGGTGGTTGGGGAATAGAGTGAACTGGGCTTGAAAGAGAGAGATGCATGTTTACAGTGCTTGTCTTGTGGGGCTGAAACATGCACCAGGCAGAGAGCAGGGGAGAAAGGCATTGCCCACATCCCTGGGCTCTGCACCCTTAGGGAATCTGTTATATAACATTCCTTTAAAAGCCATAGACTCTAAAAGTCCCCTCTAAAGTGATCTGGGGAAACTCTGACCTCAAATCTGGTGACAAATTTAACCACAGGAAGAGAAGGGCATGACAAACTCATCAAACTGTTGAAAACCTAATGCTAATCACAATCCTGGAAGGGCTTCCCTCTATCTCCTGCTGTTCTGTCTGCAGCATTTCCAAGGAAAACACCCACAAGCTAAATTACAGTTCACAGGAGGAAAAATATTCCCTTCTGGGCCTCACTGGTGAGCAGTAAAAAGTATCAGTACACACACACTGCATACAGAGAGGTTCTACTCCCACTCAGTTCTCAGACATCACCTAAGGTGATCAAGGCAGTCTCCATCTGCTAAATGGAGATACCTTCTCTGTGGTCACAAAGATCCTGGGACTCTTGGGACAGCCTGTAGCTTGTATAGATTGTTTAGGTCACTCTGCAGTCCTTGTTAGGAAGGCATGCGTTCTCTTAGCTGATTCTCATCAAGAACTTGCCCCAGCTCTGGCATAATCCCTTTTTGCTAACCTAGAAATCTCCCTTCAGCCATCTCAAAATATCCCCAGATACGGGAATAGAAATGCCTAAAAGTCCCTAAGAACGGGCCACTGAGGTCAAGTATCATCCCCTAGGGTTTACGTGCTCCTCTGTTCCAAGGTGTCTTGATTTTCGGAGGGGAAGCTTGTCAGCCATTGCCTCCCAGAGTGCACCAGCTGCTCATCTGGGCTGGCGTGAAAGCAGGGTCTGGTCTTGAAGAAATGGTGCTTAATTACTTAGAAGGTACCACACTGAACGTGCACTGGGACTGTGGGTCCAACAGAGTGCACAGGGGCTGGGAAAATCGGGGGGTTGCCTAAATAGTGAGGGGATGGTGGAAGTGTCAAAGACCTCTGTAATCCCGGCCACTGGGACTTCCCCGAGAGGTCCTTCTGTCACCTCTGTTATGTCTCTGATGGGACTGCAGCCCCTTTCTTACCAGTGTGATTGGGCACTTGAGGGGCTCCATGATGAGGTAATCACAGACAAAGCTGGCACAGCCTGACCAGTAGTACAGCTCTGGGAAAGGCAGCAGGGTTGGCCTCAATGTCGTGCTCACAAACTTCTGCAAGGCAACAAGAGGATTTTGGTTAGCCAACAGGCCCCTGGCAGAGTCTCCTGTCCAAAGCCATCCTCAGACCATCCCTGGATGTTGCAGTTCATATTCAGGACCTCCCTAAAGCATATCAACAGCATCAATATCCTTTGTCTCCAGTTCCAAGATGGAAATTTCATGAGGTTGGGAGGCTGGCTGCTTGCCTGTGGCTTAAACTTCAAGCTCATCTCAGACACATTCCCAATGTGAGCCAGTTCTTCTCTTCATTTTCAAGCAAGTCAAATAGCTACCGCCCTTTCTGGCTTTTACATCCTCCAGCATCTTTTTTGCCTTGCATGTTAATGATACAACAAATTTTGGGGAAAGCTAGTACAAAGTAGCAATTCCAGGTGCCCAGGGGGAACATCAGGTCCAAAACTAGACAACAGTTGTGCAGCTTGGGCCCGGCGAAAACAAAACCAGACCACAAACTTTCACATTTACTTCCTTCCCTGTAACTTCTGTGAAGTTCAGAGTGAGACCTAACTCTGCATCCATACTTCCTATCGGTGGCTGAGCCTGAGCCTTATCTATTTCATGTGTTTATTTTACTTCCCTTTATGTTTCTGTGGTCTCTCCTGTTTCCTAAGCATCACTCTGCAGCCCACATGGCAACACCACCATTTATATGGCACAATATGCTCATGGATTTGGACAGTCAGGGTGTTCCTGGGGTTCTGTGTGCCTGCTCAGGGGCTGTGGGTTCAGCCAGCAGGTTCTCATTCCCTTTAGCCAGGAGGGAGGGCAGGAGGGGCTGCTGTTCTTTCACAGAATTTGGCATTATGGAAGCCAAGTGCTCCCTGTGCTGTGGCCCAGCCCCACACCACCCCATACCTGCACACCACACTCGTTGACTGGGTGGACGAAGAGCGGCTTGCGGTCAGGGCACAGGTGAGTGTACTGCTCGAGGAAATGGTCAGCGAGCTGCAGCAGTTCCTTCTCCTGCCGGGAATTTGTCTTGTACGAAGACGGTAAGTGGGATGTGTCAATGGAGCTCCAGTCAAAACCACTTACGTGCCAGGGGGAGGCAGAGAGACACAAGTAATAAGCCAGAAGCAATACAGGCAAGATGACCTGCTACCAAAACACGGCAGGGCTTCCCCATTTCACAGGGTAAAAATGCAGATCGCATCCAAGGATATGATTTTGACATCGCAAAGCATCTCTGGAGCAATGGCAAGCTGACACATACCCAGAGTCTCAGGGGATCTTTACACAGTGGTGAATGGATGTACAATCAACCAAGTTACCTTGTCTTACTCGCACATGCATGCTTTTGGACAAACTCGTCAGGCACGTGAAACTCGCTCACTCCCATCCCTGTGCAAGGGGACCACACGTGCCATCCACACCTGTGCAATCACCCTGTGGGCCCCAAAGGGAACATCTCTGCTCATCCCAGCCATGGGCAGACACACATGACTTACGGTACATCACTTGGGACAGAGGCTTCCTCCGCAGTTACATCTGCCTCCAGGTCATCGAGGAAATCACTGATATTCAAAGAGTTCGCATCTTCTGGTGTTTGCTCCACTTCCTCCGTCTCCTCCAGGGCCTCCATTCTGCCTGGCACTACAGGAACGCACACACCAGGCTGAATTCAGGGGTGGGACCCAGCTACACAGGGATAGAGAAACACATCATGGCCACGGTGGTTTGGTACATGAGCATGGCTGAGGCAGCCAGAACCATGAGAGTAAAATGAGAGCACTAAGTTTGGGCTGGGTTTGGTAAATAAGCGGCTCCATGTTCCTGGACACCCTAAGCATGGCAGAGCAGACAGAGCCTGGCTCGGTAGGGCAGAGCACCGAGGGTGGGGCAGAGCACGTCCCCAGGTTCAGACTGCGCGCCCCGTGTCCTCCCTCCTGCCAGGGGTGCTGCTGGCGGGGCAGCAGCTCCATCAGTCCGCTGGGCACCGGCCGTGCCCCAGCCCGCAGCCGCCCAGGGGCCTTGGAGGGAGCGGGACGCTCTGGGGAGCCGGCAGCCCCCAAGGGCAGCGGCTGCCGCGTATCACCCGCCGGCGCGGGGGGTGTTTGTGTGCCGTCCCTGCGGTCAGGCTGACCCCGAGCGGGGCACACGGCGGGCACAAGGAGGCACAGACCTTGCCCGGGGGGCCCCGCACCGCTCTCGGCCCTGGCCCGCCCGGCCGCCCCTCACCCGCGGCTCCAAGGGCAGCGCGGCCGCTGCCGGGCCCAGCGCGGCTCCGCAGCGCTCANAGCACCGTGCCCCGGGGCCGCTGGGAGAAGGGGACAACGGGGAGCAGAAGGAGGGGACAGCGGCCAGGCCCTGCCCGCCACCACGGCTGAGCCATCGCCCTCCGAGACCTGCTCCGAAACTCACGAGTTCGGCTCTCTTAAAATAAAAGCCACCCGCTGCCATCCTTCTCGTTTGTTGCAGAGGCACTTACCCAAAAGCTGGCACCAAGGGATGGCACGACACTTTGTTCTTTTTTAGTTTTTATTTTCTATTTCTTCCCTTTTTTTCTTCTCCTTTACCTTTTCCTTTTTCTATTTTCGTTTTCCTTTTTTTTTTTTTTTTTTCGTTTTTTCCTCTTCATTTTTAATTGGCAGTTCATTAGGCTGTAAGCAGGGTCAGGTGCTAGACACTTTTCTGTTTTTCTCTTGTGGTTAAGAAAAAATATGGATTGTTGGACGGATGTTCACATTAGGCACTCTGTTAAGGTAACTGTAGCAACTAAATCTCTGAGGATGCACAGACTGCCCTCAAAATATATCAAGAAGCATCATTTTGAGTGATTGAGGAGGTTTGTAGACGGCTACTGTTGCCCAAATGGCATGAAGCTGTGTTGAGAGCAGGGGGCAGGGGTTTAGGTTGGATATTAGGAAAAGGTTCTTCCCCCAAAGAGTGGCTGGGCACTGGAACAGGCTCACCAGGGAAATGGTCACAGCACCAAGCCTGCCAGAGTTCAAGGAACATTTGGACAATGCTCTGAGAGGCAAAGGATGGGACTGCTGGGGTGGTCCTGTGCAAGGGCCAGGAGTTGTACTCAATCCTTGGTGCATTTCAACTCAGGATATTCTATGAAACAAAGTGGGGTAGGACCCTCCATCTCTCACCAGAACTTCTCAGCAGTTCTTAGATGCCAGAAGTCAATAAAAAAACAGATAAGGCAAATATATGCTGTGGTTCCAAAACTGCGTGTACTCAGCACCCAAAGTTATCTGGCCTTCGTATGTGCCGCTGTGGTATCTGTTGTTACTGCTGCATCAAAAACAGGTACCACAAAGCCAGCTGGATACACAGATCCCAGATTCCTGAGGGTTTTGCTGTTACTCCCTGTTTGGGATCCTATCAGGGCCGTGAATTGGGTCAGCATTCTCGAGCTGTCGGCTCATTGGAAGCGCCATCCCCGCCGGAGGATGGACTTTGACAGAGTCCTTTCCTCCCCGGCCGCCGAGGGATGCTAAGCTGGCTCTTGTGCAATCCCAGAGGCAGCGTGTTTGCGTGGGGGAGAGGGATGAGCTGCCGGAAGGCAATATAAGGCACACAGCGGGAGGCACGGAGCAACCCCCGAGTGTGACGACCCACCCTTAAGGGGAAGGAACCGGGGCAGTGGTGGATGGAGGAGCAGAGAGCGGCCTGGCGATGGTAAGTGAGATGAGAACAAGGTGGTGGGATCTCTCAGGATCGCAGCAGCAAGCAAGGAGCAGAGCAGGGAATGAACCCTCCTTGCCCAGCGGTCTGGCAGTCGCAGCTGCACAGGGTCGGTGGAGGGGGGTATGGGTGCGCTGTGTGAGGGGGGCTTTTGGCGTTGGCTTTGCCCTGCTCTCAGAGCTCTGACAGAGCACTGCCCAGCCACCAGTCCTGGCTGACTCACATTCACATCTCTGATAAGGAGTATCTGGTGTCCAGGGCTAATCCGGCACGGTGCCATTAATTTCCCCAAAGAAATCCATTATGTGTACCAACAGAAGATATTGACTTAATCTGAGGTTTTTTGACACTAATTTTAGTTGTATTCAAGGCTTTGCGTTTGTTTTTTTATCCTGTTGTGTCCTTGTTGTAGATATGGTTTACTGGAACAGTGAGGATCCTTTTTCAAATCCTAACTCTTCAAAAGAGCTGTAGTGGGAAGAGGGTAACTCCTTTCCTCTTTGGGGAGTGCAGACTGATGCCTCAGCTGTGCAGTTTTACTCAAATTGCCTGTTCTTACTGAAATGTGGCTCTATCACTGCCAGCACATCCCTGTGGGTCCAAGGGCTGGTTTCTCCCACCTCCTCTTTCTGGAATAGCTACCTAAAGTCAGGACAATGTTTGACCCTTGTGTTAACCTGATGGGGGAAGGCTGATCTGGCCCTTTGGGGTGGGAAATGATTTTGTGCCATGGAACCTAGGAAATACAGTACAGAAATTATTGCGCCCATGCTTGAGGGCTCACTCTTTCTAAATGACTGCAAACGTCTCCAGTGAGCATGATAACAAATCCGAGTTATCCAGAGCCTGCTTGTTTTTCCAGGAAAGGATTGAGAGATGTTTGTTGCTGCTCTCTGTGCTCTGCGTGGCTGGCTGTGAAGGCAACAAGAGTGAGTCTCCCTGTGCTCTGTCCCTGCTGGGTCATGGATGGGTCATATTGAAAGGAGAGGTCAAACCCTCACCTGATCCACGTTTGAGTTCCTCATTCAGGGCACTGCTGAAGGCTGCTAAGGAGGAACAACAAGAGTAGGGCTCAGTGAGGCAGAAACTGGGCTGCAGGAGCCAGCAAAATAGGCAGAAACTGCAGGCTCTCCACCCCAGCCACAGAGGGCGTGTAACCCATGGAAATGGGCACAGGTGCTGCGATGTGCCACCATGCCCTTGGTGGCAGTGACAGGCCCCATGGCTCTGATCCAGATTACAGCCATGCTGAGGAGGTCTCACACCCTCCCAGCAAGCTGAGGCAGCAGGTTCTTCCTCAGATGTGTCTGCTCTGCCTCTAGGTGAGGATCTCAGCCCTTGAGACCTGTGCAGAGCTTCCTGCAGTGGGGTGAGTTTTCAGATCTCTCATCAGGGAGATATTCTTGCTGCATTTCAGCTTCCTTGCCTTTCGTTTGCTGCAGGTGAGCTGGCGAGCACCCATGGCCTGAGGCCAGGGGTTGCCCTCCGTGTCAAGAGGAGCCCAGACACCTGCCTGCCAAACCCGTGCCAGCACCAGGGGCAGTGCCAGGTGACAGAGGACAGACCAGTTTGCAGCTGCAAGCCAGGCTTCACAGGGGAATTCTGCCAAGGTAGGGCTGGGAATGCTGGTGAGCCCTCCCCAACCTGTCCATGGGCGCCAGAGGGAAGGGTGATGGGCACAGTGCACTGGTGTTACCAGTGCTCTCTGCTCCTGGAGCACATCCCAGCTCCTGGTTCAGGTGCGCTCCCCACCACTATAACCATATCCTGACTGCATGCTGGTACAAGACCCAGCCACAGGCCATTTTCTTCTTCCCCAAAAGCCCTAATTCCTTGGCTATGCCATGGTGTAGCAGGGCGTGCTGCAGGGCACAGCTGCCTCACAGTCTCAGAACAAGCACACGCACCCTGACACAGATACAGTGAAGCCCCTTCCAGACACTGGCCAAAAACTGTCTTCTTCCTCTGAAGGAGAGGGTCGCTGTCCCTGTCCCTGTCTGGTGCCCTTGACAGACAGTGGGGATTCTGTGGACAGCCCTCGAAAGGGACCAGACTGTCTTTCGCCCTGTATCTCTGAAGAGCCCTACAGCAGCCTCCACCAAGGCTGGGACGAGGGGCTGCTGAGCTCAGTGGGACTGTGCCATCCCCCAGCTGACCTAGGGCTCCTTCAGGCCTCTCCCTTATTGCTATTGCAGATGGCTTTTTCCCCCAGATGTGGTACTGAAGTTGGCCTGCGAGGAAGAGCACATGAAGATGATGGTGAGGAAGGAGGTGTTTGAGCTCTTGAAAATCCCGCTGGAGCTTGTCCACTTGAAGAACCGGGCATGCAAGGTCTCAGAGAAGGAAGAAGAGGGTGAGCTGTTCTTTGCAGCCACTCTCACAGGTGAAAACCACACTGCCTGTGGGTCAGTAATCCAGGTGAGGATCCATAGCTCCAAAGCCATGAGAGGAGCAGAGATGTTGAGGGGGGACAGCAAAGGGCAGCCCCAAAGGCTTTTCCTTCTGGGTGCTGTAAAGTTCTCATTCCCCTTGAAAGTCTTCCCTGAGGATGTCAGAAAGCTCTTCTGTCCCTGCCAAACCACTGCTGGCAGCACATCTTGTCTTATTTAGGAGAGCTTGGAACTCTCATTGTGCGCTGATAACAGCCCTCAGCTTTCTGGAAATATCCTCTGAGCTCTGCAACCATGGCTTCTTGATCCCTCACTTGCTTCATGGAGCAGGAAGGGTTCAGAGGAAATGGTGCTCCAACTCTGCATTGCACAGAAGAGCCCTGTGCTCACCTGTGCTCACTATAGTGACTCCTGTGCCAGCAGCCCCCAGACACAAGCTAAAACCCCAGCAGAAATCCAGGCCTGGAGCAGCTGTAGCTGAGTTGTGTCTTCTGAACTTGCAGCTCTGTGTATGGCTTTAGTCATGCTCTGGAGACTTGACTTCTGTGTCGTTCCAGCAAAACAGCTCCCATGTCTCATACTCCAACATCATCGAGTCAGAGCAGGAAGCCCACAGGGCCATGATCTCCCGGACTTTTCAGCTTGAGGTGCACTTCTCCTGCATCTACGCCTACGAGCAGGTTGTGAGACTGCCCTTTGCTCTCACTGCTGTTGACAAGTGAGTGTCCCATTACACCTTGCTGCTGGCATGATGTCTTTGAGCTTGGAGAAAAGTAGATGCTGTGAGACAATTTGCAAAGGCCCTGGAGAGCCCCTGAAGAGCTCTGAGAGCAATGCCAGGCACTCTGGTGGCCTCACTTGTGCTATGTCCTTTCCACCTTCTTGTTCCCGTTCATGAGCTCTCATCCTCTGCTCTCAGGCTGGTACAGTTTGTGGTCAGAGAAGGACACTTCAACGTCAGCATGAGACTGTACAAGTCCCCCTCCTACCTCCAGCCTTATCACCTGCCAAGTGTGGCTGTCCCCCTCACGGACACACTCTATGTCCTGCTGAAGATAGAAGGGCAGCACCAGGTCAAGTACTTCCTGCTGAGTGTTTTGGACTGCTGGGCCACGCCAAGCGCGGATCCACACCAGGACATGCAGCACAAACTCATTGAGCAGGGGTGAGGCAGTGCCCCTAGCACATCCAGTCTCCTTGCACCACAGTGTGTCAAGGACTGAGATAGAAATAGGCCTGTTCAGTTAAGCCTGCGGGCTGCATCCAGTCCCTGTGGGATGTGGTGTCCCAGGCTGGGATGCGCCGCCTCATTTGCCACCCACTGATCCAGCCCTCATGCCCCAGGTGTCCCCATGATGAGACGGTGACCTATCTGAATGCCATCGGAGAGAGCACTACTGCCAAGTTCAGCTTCCAGATGTTTCAGTTTGTTGGTTACCCCGAGGTGTTCCTGCACTGCCGTGTCCAGCTCTGTCTTCCTGACAGCCCAGAGCCCTGTGCCAAGGTGAGCTCCCTCGCTGGTCTGCACCGTGCCCTGCTGGCTGTGGGACCTCCCTTCCCTAAGCCTGCTGCTTGGAGAAGGGGCTCTGCTCTGGTTTTGGGTGCCTCACAAAATAAACACCTCTCAGAATCAGGGGCTCAGCCCAGTGCCCTGAACCAAAGGTACAAGGGCCTGAACCCATCAGAGAGCTCCTTTCCCTCTTCCCTGGGAAAGGAAGGAAGATCTACAGGATGGGCCAGGTGCAGGGTGCTTCTCCCCTGCCCTCCCATCACCCTTCCCTTGGCTTTGTTGACAGCAATGCCCCAGGCACTGGAGGAACAGGCGGGCGCTGGCAGATGACTACAATAGGATTGTCTCCTACGGGCCCATCCACCTGCTGGCTGCTCCTTCCTCGGGAGCAGAGACCCATCATTCCAGCACTGACCAGCAGGACCTGGCGGGTACGTATGTCCTCCTGAGCACCCAGGTCAATCCAGGAGATCCAAGCAGCAGTCCAGGAGCAGGGCTGAGGGCAAGCCCACCTACCACCTACAGCATGGCTCAGACCAGGCATGCATGATGAGCTGTGTGGAATCCTGGGCAGCAGGGGTGGGTGGAGGCCATTTGAGGTGACTTGAGTCCCATTAGTGCCCTCAGGATCCCAAAGTACCCCCAGCTCCAGTGGCTCCTGCCCTTCACAGGAGATGACCTCCCTGAATCTATCCCCAGTCAGGAGATGCCACGCCAGGGCTCAGAGCTGGCTCAGGGCACCCAGATACATAACCAATCTCTCTCCTGTTTGGCAGGACCCAGCCCGTGGCTCTCCGGGCCCCTCGTTCTGCTGTGTGTGCTTGCTGTGCTCACTGTGGCTGCTGCAGCTGTCAGCGTGGGGCGGCGAATGGTTTAGGGAAAAGCTGTTTCCCAATAAACGTGACAGTAGCAGAGAGGCTCTTGCTGTGTCTTCATGGGTGTTTTAGGGAAGGGGGTAATGGTTGGATGCAAACAGTGCTTGAAGGGTGAGGTGCATCAGAGTGTTTCTGTTCCCTGTAGCATCTCTTGGACCTTATCCCCTCCAGGCCCACAGTCTCTAAACTCAAGGTATGTACCCTGAGATGGGAGGGTCCTTCCTCCTGCTTCACTCTTCCCCAGAGAGTCAGCCTGGCATGTGGGGAGATGGAAGCACCCCACTCTAGATACCTGCCCTACCAAAGCTGGTCTCTGCATAGTTCTGTGCCACACAAATGTAGCATTAGCAGGCTGCTTTGTGCATGTTCGTGTGTGTGTGTGTGTGTGCGCACTCATCCTTAGAGATTTCTCCCTTCATTCGTGACATTTCTCTTTTCATTTGTGACAACTTGCCAGCAAAACTTCTGTCCGTTGATACATCCCTAATATAAAGCAAATAACAAACAGTATTGTAGATATTAAAGACTAAATTCAGTGCTCAGACAGCTGGCAAGGATTTAATACTAAAACACAGATCAGGACAAGACAGCAGTTGCCCTGCAAGGCAACTGTGTGTGCATTTTAGCTGAAGCACAGTGTCCATGAGGGAATTGTTGCTGGCTCCAGAGGGTGTTTTGCAGGAAGGACATCCAGCAGATCTCTGCCAGAGAGCAGGGAGATGTATTGCAAAGAAGCTCATGGGTTTCTTCTTCTTTTTGCTGGTTCCCAGACACAAACCTCCCACATCTGGGCTGGAGCAAGTCAGTCCTCTCCCTCCACTGTCAGGAATCTCACTGCTGGGCTGGTTCAGCACCAAAGGCCCCTTCTGGCAAAGAGGGTGACGGCTCCATCGTGGCTGAAGGCAGGTGCTTTGTGGGCTTCCTCCTTGTCTCCTGCAGAATGAGAACGGGGGCACCTCAAGACCATGGAAGTGCAGCCTGGAGGGATTTTGCAGAAGCATCATCTCTGGAGCTCCTTGCCCAGGGCAGCCCACCAGGAATGAAAGGGACAAAGCAAAGAGTCCTGCTGAGGTGGATCATGTGCACTGAGGGGTAAACTGAGGCATGATAAACTGATCCCTCCCTCTGTGAGGAAGCTGCATCTGCCAGGATTGAAGATTGTTCTCAGTGGGTGCAGGTACAGGCAGGAAGAGAGGTCCAGCCAGGAGCTGGTCCAGCCAGGAGCTAGTCCTGGGAGGCTGTGGTGGTTTTGTCATGTCTGATGATGTAGGAGAGGGAAGCAGTGGTCTCCTTTGTCTTCGGATAGTAGAGTAAGACCAACCAGATGAATATGAAGATTCCTGCAGGGAAAGGAAGACAAACACTCAGCAGCAGCAAGAGACCGGGAAGTATCTTGCCCACACCTGGAAAGTATCTTGCCATAATGCTAATGACACTTCCCTTCTGCTTCCAGGGGATTCCCTCAGCTCATTCCTGCCCCCCTCTCCTTCAGGTGAACCATTTGGCTGGGACATGTCGTGAGTGGATAATGTCCCTAGTCCTCTGCTAAGGAATGTCTTTCTTGGAGGAAAACCACCACAGGTGGTTGTAGTTGGGAGCCATGAGCAGCTCCATGCTGGTGGCTGGGACCTGCTGCTTGACATGCCCTGCCAAAAGGAAGGATATGACAGTGCTGGGAAGATGGTGGTGCCTTGGGATCCCTGGTCACCCCACAGCCAGGCTGGCTCCTGCCTCCTCCATCTTCCCCACCCGAGCCCAGGGAACCCAGCTCAGAGTGAGTGCTGACCTTGGAGAGAGTTGAGGATGGTGAAGAGGTAGAGCACGGGCATGGAGGAGATGCCGTAGGTGAGGAATGCCAGGGCCCAGGTGGCTCCCAGCAGGCAGAAGAGCCCTGCTGCCACCAGAGCCACCTTCCAGGGCTTACGGTATCCCTGCACTGCCCCAGTGCCCTGCAAGCTGCAGCTCTTTTGGGTCACCACCCCGAAGACAGCCATGTTGAAGAGGAAGATGAGGCCAAAGTAGCCACAGTTGGTGATGTAGTGGACCAGAAGATGTTTGGAAGTGATCCAGCACCTGAAAAGAGACAACCGTGGTGCCTCCAGCAGCCCTGCAAGCCCCAGCAGCACCCATGGTAGCCTTCCCCATGGGTCTTTTTGGAGATGGAGAGACAGCCTTGCGCTGGGGGGTTTTCCAAGGCCAGGGTGAAGCAGGGGGACAGTGGTGTGTATCCGCTGCCTTCGTGTTGCTCAGCTGGGAGGGAGCCTGGGGAAGCTCCAGGTGGACCTTGGACGTCCCTCCATGACCTGGTGGGCTGCAGATGTGACTGAGGAGGCTCAGCAGTAGAAGTGAGGCTGGCTGATGTGTTGCAATCACAATTAAGGAAGCAGAAGCAGAAGCATGGCATAAAGCCAAGCCAGATGGGTGCAATCCCTGACCACTGCACTCCTGGCAGGACCGAGCTACCCCTCCCCGTGCCAAAGGGCCACCTGAGCCCTGTGGGCAGTGGCACACGCACAGGTGGGCTATGACCTGGTGGTCCATGTTCTGGATGCTGTATTCTCCGTAGCTGCCAATAACTCCTGCCGCTCCCACCACGAGAATGGGGAAGCCTGGAAGAAGGGAGACACAATCACAGAATTGTTTAGGTTGGAAAAGACCTCTAAGATTATCAAGTCCAGCTGTTAACTCAGCACTGCCACATTTGCCACTAAACCGTGTCCCCAAGTGCCACATCCACACATCTTTTGAACACTTCCAGGGACGGTAACTCCACCGCTGCCCAGGGCACCCTGTTCCAGTGCCTGAGCACCCTTTCAGTGAAGAAATTTTCCCCAGTATCCAGTCCAAACCTCCCACTGCCCCTCTCTCTCCCAGCCCATCTCTCGTCCAGGCTGGTGGTGCTCACCCCAGCCAATCAGGCACAGCTTTGCCAGGTAGTGGTGGATGTAGATGCCGAGGACCTTGACAAACAGGAGGTAGAGCTGACAGCCCTCCAGCGCCGTCCAGGTGAAGCAGCAGAGCAGGCTATAGTGGGTGAGCCCCCCCAGGACTCTACAGGTCCTTGGGTGGGTCCTGCCAGAGAGCCCACTGTTGAGCAGGAAGGCCAGGTTGAGGAGGAACAGGCTGCCCACGAGGTTGACGTGCAGCCCCAGGTTGATGCGGACGGTCTCCTCAAACCTGAACCTGCACCTGAGTGTCCCCAGAGGGACCAGGAAAGGCAGGGGCCACAGCTAAGCAGGGCCCCGTGCTGTACCACAGCAGGTCCGTGCAGAGGCACTGGCACTGCCTCACATCTCTCCCAGCCTGACAAGTCCCCGTGGACCTGCTGGCACATCCCACCTTATGAAGATGCAGAAGGCGATGGTGAAGATGGAGAAAGCCATGGCTACCCCGCAGCCAGCAGTGGCAACAGCCATAAAGGCTTTTGCCGTGGAGCCATCCAGGGCTGGGTTCTGCCAAACATGCAGATGTTGGGTTAGACGGGCCCCGGCCCAGCCTAGAAAACCTGACTGCAGCTACCAGAGCCAGGGGGCTGAAAACCCCAGTGGGCTGCTGCAGAGACCCTATACCAGCCCCCAGTCTGGCCCCCAAGGTCTTCAGGGGAAGCAGGGCAGTGGTGGCTCCGAGGAGACGCTCTGAGGTGGGTGAGGTGTGGGTGAAGTGGACCACCACGAACACCCTCCTGGGAGTCTCCACCAGGATTTGGGACCTCAAGCCTTGCTGTGCCAGAGCCTACACAATGCTGAGGCCTTTCCCAGCCTGTCCTGCTCAGCTGACCTGCTGCCCTCCTGAGCTGGGGCTGGGCTTGATTTTGGGGCTTGGGCTTGCCTGTGAACAGCTATAACTGTCCCTGTGTGGCTACTCATGGCACCCAAGGGGCCACCAAAGTGGGAAGGCAGCACCGCCAGGGCACAGGAGGTGCAGGAAGTGGGATCATCACCAGGAGGAGGGTGAAGAAGGTGAGATGGTCACAGGAGCAAACTGTCCCCTTGTCCCCGGGCTGCGTGACACATCCACTGCTGTGCCAGCCTCCTGCATGCCCTGCAACAGGCACGGGGGGATGGCTGTGAGTGCTGGGCGCAGCACCTGTGCCCAGCCCCACACCCGACAAGGGTGTACCTTTGCTGAGATCCCAGAAAACGCATTGCGGGGTGACGCCCTGCAGTGGGGGAGAGCAGCATCAGCCAACACCACGGGGAGGGGCACTGGAGGGGAGATGGAGGGCAGGCAGGGCTGACTTACGTGGGGCAGCTGCCTGTGGGCGAAGGTGAGCTGCACAGGGTCCTGCAGCCCTGAGATGCTGCTCTCTCCCACTGTGATGCCCACCACGGTGTTGTCCAAGACCTGCGCTGTCTGGTTGACTTCCTGTGGAGGGGAAACGCTGCCAGAGCTGAGCTGGTGGGTAGCGAGTGCTGGTGGCAGCATGAAGGATGCTGGCAATGCCAGGTCATACCTTGAACATGCCAAGCTGCTGGATATTGAGGACTGTCACCACCACACTCACTGTTTGGCTGCTCAGGGACCTGAATATCTCCCTGGGGAGGTGGATTTTACCTGCCTTTCCTTTCTCTGTGGTGTTCAGCCTACTGGGGCCCTGCGGCAGAGAACAGTGAGAGGTTGTTGCTGGCAGGTCACCTCTCTGTTCAGGACCCACCAGTCTTGTTCCAGGCACAAATTCAGCCCTGCCCAAGTGGGTTTGCAGGAGCTCTGAGGGCAGAATGGGAGAACCTCATCCCCAGCACCCAGCATCTATGGGGGCAGAGCTGGCAGTGGGACCCCACAGATTCTCTACCCACCATCACCCACACATGGTCCCCGGGGACATCCAGAGCCTGGGAGAGCCTGTGGGTGGGCAGGAGGCACAAGGTCACACATATTCCTCCTCCTTTCCCACCTCACCCTCCCCCTGACCACCCCAGTCCGCTGGGATGGCTCCTCGGGGAGGGCTCTTTCCTCCCAAGCACCACTGCCCGTGACTCCTTGCCAAGGGATGTTGAAGTTGACATGGGCCCGTGATGCAACCCCACAGGGAGGAGGAAGAGCACAGCAGGGCACAGCAAGCCCTGGGCCAGGGCCTGAAGGGTGCTTGCAAGGTGTGGGACCTTCCAAGCAAGGGAGAGGGAGGGGCACGTCTCACCGCCGTGGGGGAGAAGGTGATGAGGACGTCTCGGGTGACAGCCCTGCTGACATTCAGGAGCAGCGTCTTGAGCCCGGCCAGACAACTGTGCTGCCCCGACTGCAGCAGCCTGCGGGACAGGGGGGCTGTGGGACAGGTGAACGTGGGGACTGAGCCCACAAACCCTGCCATGGCCACCCCTGCCACTACCTGAACGAGCGCTCTCGCAGGCAGGCACAAGCGCGGCTGTCAGAGTGCCACAGCTCCGGGCATCGCCGGGACAGGTGCGGGATGCAGGTGCCTGGGTTCTGCTGCTCCACCGTCACGTTGCAGCACTCACGGTGCTCATCCCCCCGACCCAGCGCTGGGGAGGGCGGGAGCAGGTGACCACTGGGCACCACAGCACGGGGTGGGCACTGGGGGCAAGGGTAGGAATGGGAGGGAACCACTCACCGGAGCAGCTGTCCTGTCCTTCGGCAACATCTGGAAGAGGAGTATATGGAGAAACAGAGGGGGAAACACCAAAATATAGGGTCAGTCCTCCCCCTGTCCAGAGGGAAAGGGAAAGGGAAGGCAGGAGAGTGTGGCAGCTGCCAGGTTTTAAAGGAACAGTCCTGCAGTTATGTGGGCTTCAAAACACCTGGACAGCGATCAGAGCTGGTGAGGGCAAAACCACTGCGTCCAGAGGGGCTCACAAAGGAGACCCTGGACTGCTGATCCCAGGTTTTAAAAAAGCCCCCAGCAACAAACCCCCCAACCTCCGCACATCTCAGTGGGGATGTTCCCCTCTGGCCTGTCCACATTTCAGGATGAAATCCCCACATGGTCTTTTGGTGAACACTTTCCCGTGGGAAAACCTTCCCACAAAGCCCATGCACCTCCTGTGCTAGGGATGCCTGTCCCCCCTTCACCTGCCACTCACCAGGCAGCAGCAGAAGCAGCAGGATGGTGCCCAAGAACAGGTTCATGCCGCTTTGTGGGGTCTCCTGGCTGCCCCTGACCATCCCACCACACTCTGCTCCCCTTGTCCCGGCAGCTCTGCTCCTCCCCAGGCTCCCCCAGGGCTTGTGGCCACTTCTTAGGCAACAGCCGTTCCTCATTTCCCTTCTGAGAACCCCTCATGCCTTCCTGTGGCTGGCAAGTGACCTGTCCCAGCTCACAGCAACAGCAACAACTGCCAGAGCTGCAGCGTTTCCCCCGTGGCTCCTTCCCATGACTGACCCGAGGCTTTTTGCTTTCCGTTTCTCCCCACGGCCCCGACGAGGAATTGATGGCCCTCACCAGCCCAGCAAATGCTGGAGCATCATCCTCCTGAACAGGGCATCACCACAACTCACCAGGATAAACCACCCCCTTCTCGGCAAGGTGCCCCGGCCCCAGGTGGGTGCTGGAAGCTGGGTGGAGGGGGATGATCCACAACCATCCCGAAAGGGAACGGTGGGATGGGAGATGTGGTGCTGTGTTTGCAAGAGGCACAGCCAGGACAGCCAGACTCTGCCTGGCCCCACAGATGCTGAGGGGATGATCCCCATCCTGTGATGTCTCCTTCTTCGGATCTCTGTCCTCCACAAGCCTCCCTTTCCGCTGCGTAGTGACGGTCCCTGGAGACTTCCCAAGCCGTGGTATCTCCCTCCATCACCCCAACCCCAATGGCAGCAGGCAGCCAGTGCTCTGCCAGGAGCACCATTATCGGTCCCAGCTCAGCAGGATCCTACAGGGTAAAATGCTGGGTCCTGGCCCAGAAATGGGATAACCCAGATGAGAGATGGATCCCGTCAGAGACCCCACCAACACACCGAGCAGACACCCCAGCGAGACACAGTCAGAGAGGAACAACTTTAATGGGCACAAGTCTGGTGTGCAGGCATGCTCACTGAACTCCTACATCACCCAAAAATAGACATTCAACAAAATAACAAAAATAGATTATTCCAGCTGCCTGAGGGTATTACTTATGGTAACAGCAGAGTCATTCTGTCTTCCCTGGGGAAGAACCCTCATGGTGACCACCAGCAAGGGCTGAAAATTGGGCCTTTCCCACCTATCATCCTTGGCCTCAGGATATGGGAGGGGACATCCAAAGGCACTGGGGACCCTGTCCCTTCCACTTTTTACAGCCCCCACTGCCCAGGTAAACATCCCTCCCTCCCTCCTTCCCTCCTGCCCCAAGGATGCCAAGCCTGTCAGGATGGAGTGGGTGGGAAAATTAGGGAGGGGGCCAGCAGAGGTAGGGGGTGGCCAGCCCCACTGTGGGTCCCTGGGCTTCTCGCAGCCCTACAGGGCAAGAGCAGTAGCAAAGCAGATGGTGTGGTCCTACTTGTGGCCATCCTTGGCGTGGGGAGCTCTGGCACAGCATGGCCACCACGGGACTCAGCTGCTGCTGGGCTGCAGCTTGGCACTGTCAGAGCTGCTCTGCGAGTCAGGGGACTTCCTTGCCTGCAGCACCATGGTCCAGTACCAGAGGAAGATGAGGAAACCTGGGAGAGGGGAGAAGAAGCGTGGGTGAACCCCCTTGAGGGACAAACAGCAGTTGAGAGCGAGCCACCCAGCCTGCCAGAGCTCCTCTTGCACCCCATCACCACCCCACCAACACCTCGTGAAAACCCTGGTGCCCTTCAGAGGAGCCCAGAGTCACAGGCTCACCTTGGAGGGAGTTGATGATGGTGAAGATGTAGAGGGAGACAAGGCAGAACACACCAGAGGTGAAGGAGAAGAAGATCAGTGCCCAGGGGATGCCCAGCAGGATGCTCAGCCCAAAGAGGGCCAGGACATGCTTGAGCTTGTGACCTTTTTTGTTCTGCCGGAGGATCTCCCGGACCATGGCCCCCAGCATGACAGAGTTAAAGAGGAACACCAGGCTGAAGAAACCCAGGTTCACAATGTTATGGATCAGGGGGCTCGTGATCCAGCATCTGGAGGGAGGAGAAAGGGCAGAGGGTTACGCTGTGTCCTCCCACAGGGATACAAGTTGGGAGGGGCTGAGGGAAGCACAGAAGTGTGGTGCCAGCCCAGCGCCCAGGGAGGGGGGATTCCCTGGCACAAAACCCCAGAAAAGCCCCAGGCTGTGGTGAAGGTTTAGCCAGCTGACTTTACCTCTGAGCAGAGACCAGGTAACCCATCTCCCATGACTTACATGGTTGCGTTGATGGATCTGCCATCAATGGATTCATAGATGGGAATGGAGAAGGGGCCATAGTTCGTCCAGCTAGCCAGGAAGATCAACATCACACAGCAGAAGGGGAATCCTGGGTGGAAAGAGCAGCGAGAAGTGGCTGCCATACTCCCTGGCCTTTGGACCTTCTGGAAGAGCTTGTTGCCCCTTTCTCCCTGCATAGAGCACAAGCCAACATCCCCCCTCCCAAAGGGAAACCAAGGGTGGAGCACACAACAAGGGCACCTGGCATAAGCCCCAGCCTGGGAGGGAGCGGTGCTGTGCTGACCTCAGCTGGGGATCTCCCAGGGATGTGGAGCTTTAGGCCATAAAAGATCCTAAGATCTTCCTGCCATGACCTCTAACCCAAAGCATGGCAGAGAAGCATGGGCGCTTCCCTCATCCAGCCCATCTCTCTGGGCTGTCCTGGATGTTTCTTTCAGAAGGAGATGATCCCATTACTGTTTTAAGATCCCAAGTGGCAGCTCTCACGTCTCCCTTGGTGGGTGACCCCCAGGGTGATCCACCCTTGCTCTAGCACCAGCTTCTGCTTCAGCCTTCAAGTCTCCTTCTCCACCAAGGCTCTTGACAGACACCTGCTCCCCCACAGCTGTGTCTCCATCCCCATCCAGGAATCGTATCCAGGGGAAAGACCCACCCGAGTGCCCCTCCACCCTGTGTTCTCGGGGTGTCTCTGCCTCCCCCATGCTCACCCCAGCCCACCAGGCAGAGCTTGAGGAGGAAGTGGTCATGATAGGCATTGAAGACTTCGATCACAAGCCGGTAGAGGTTGTAGCCCTCAATGCCCATCCAGGTGAGGCAGCTCAGGAGTGCGAAGTGCAGAAACAGCCCCCCGGCTCTGCAGATGGCCTCGCTGCTACTGGCAGCCAAGTGCTCGGAGATGAGGAAGGTGACGTCCAGGAGGAAGATGGAGACCAGCAGGTTCATGTGGATGTGCATGCTCGTGATCTGGTCTCGCTGCTTGCTTCTGGAGAATCGAAGGGAGCAGACCTCACCACCACGCCTGGCCAGCACCAGTGGTGCCCACAACATCCCACAGCCCTGCACGGGGCAACTCGCCCCAGCAGAAGAGCAAGGAGACTCTCTGGTAGTGCCGGGGACCGAGAGACCAGCCCCACAGGTGGGACCACCCATCCCACATGCAAAGCCAGCCCCCTGCAGCTGACCCTGCATTGAAGATGTTCAAAAGGCTGAAGCGCTTCTCCTGTGGAGACAGGCTGAGTGAGTTGAGGTTATGCAGCCTGGAGGAGGCTCCAGGGAGACCTTAAAGCACCTCCCAGTGCCTAAAGAGAGCTGGAGAGGGACTTTGAACAAGGGCATGGAGGGACAGGACGAGGGGGAATGGCTTCACACTGAGGGCAGGGTTAGATTAGATATTTGGAAGAAATTGTTCCCTGTGAGGGTGGGGAGGCCCTGGCACAGGTTGCCCAGAGAAGCTGTGGCTGCCCCATCTCTGGAGGTGTTCAAGGCCGGGTTGGATGGAGTTCTGTGCTACCTGGTCTAGTGGAAGGTGGCCCTGCCCATGGCAGGGGGTTTGGAAATTAATGGTCTTTCAGTCCCTTCCAACCCAAACCATTCTATGTTTTTATGATTCTATAATTCCAGGTCTGAATCATCTGCTTAGGATCAGTGACATGACTCAGGAGAACACACACATGTTCTCCTTCAGGTCCTTGAAAAGATCTTTGCAGACTTCTGCTTGCTGCATCCATAACAACAACCAAGGAGATTTTCCAAAATCATTGAAAAGAGCTGGTGTTTCTGAGCACCCTGCAGGACACCTGACCAAGAGAGTGGATCCCGGACAGGAGAACTCTGCTTTCTTCAACAAAGGCTCCTTCGTGATGCCTCTAGCCAGGCCACCAACTGCCCATGGAGAGCTTGTGCCCACCCAGGTGTTCATGGCCAGGGACAGGACACAGACAGGGAGCAAGGGGTGAACCATCAGACTGTACCTGAAGTAGAGGAAGAAAATGGTGCAAATGGATGCCAAAGCCGAGATCAGGCAGCCAACGTAGGTTATGATACTCAGGTAATTCCTGTGCACAGAAGTGATCTCTGGAGAAGATACCTGAGGAGGAGAAGGAATGAGAGGTGGTGAGGAAGAACAGCCAGTGGGAATGATGTAGGGAAGTGAGGGAAGGTGCTACCCACCATGAGCACAGCAAAGTAGGTGAGGTGGTTGCACCTGCACTCTGTCTGGCTGCTCCCTGTCACTGTTGTACACCCATAGCTGTCCCAGCTCCCAGAACTGGCTGTGCAAGAGAAAGGGAGAGCGTCTGGTGAGCAGGAGGAACATCTGCCTTGGGCTAAAGGATCTACAGGGCAAGGTGTCCATGGAAAGAGGGAGAACAAGAGTGGGGGGTCCCAGCTTGTCCCAGGCCAAGCACACATACTCAAACAGCCCCCTCAGCACAAGAACCCATCCCTAGGGAAGGGGAAACTCTTCGGTTGGCTATGGAGGGAAAAACCTGACATCTGCCCTGTGGGAATGGCTTATGGAGATGGAGCGAGGAAGGGAGGTGCAGAGCAACCTTCACCCTGCTGGTGGGGCTGTGGTGCCTTGGAAAAAGGGCCTGACTTCACACTCAAGGGCAGGGGCACTCACCAGAGGTGTCCTCCTGCCAGAAGACGCACAGGGGGGTGACGTTCCTCTGCAAGGACAAAACCACAGGCCCTGGTCAGGATGCAGCTGTGGGTTCGTGGGCTGCCCAGCACTTTTGTTAGGGGACACCATGGGGCAGGGGGCAAGATGGTCTCAGGAGACAAGCTATGACTTTGATAAACCAGACTCCCCCTACGATGGGAGCGGGCTCCAGGCAGAGACCACTCTGTTAACAACTGCTGAAGCAGATACCTCCTTCCGGGTCCTCTTTTCCAAACTAGGGGTTCAGCTTTGAGCAGGCACCTGACAGAGCCATGAATGAGCCAAGGGGCTATTGACTCAGAGTGTCCCCAGCCCTGGTGACTGTTCTGGATGTGACACATCTGCCATGAGGCATCTCCTGGAGAGGGGAAGGCAGTGCCACCACCAGTGCACACAGTGAAGCCATGATTGTGATACAGCCCCAGAAGACACAGCAGACCCTGCACAGGCAGGCCAAGGGCATGGACCTGCTGGACTGTGACCATACCCTCGGCTGGCAGGGCCGAAGCCCTCCTTCCCCCTCCATTCCTGGTGGGATCAGGTTCTATGAGGCTGTTTCCCCACCTACCGGCAGCTGGTCGTGGAAGAAAGTGAGGACCACTGGGTCAGAGAGGTTGGCCACCACTGTGTTCACCAGGGAGATGCTGACTACCTTGTCACCCAGGACGTGACTGCTGTTTTCATCCTGTTAGAGAAGAGGAGAAGGTGGCAGTGTGGGAAGGCAGAGCTGCCAGGTGTGAAGCAGAGGAGAGTCCCCAAGAAGGAGATCCCAGGACTTTCCCCATCAAGCTTTTAGCTCATCTTTGAAGCATCTTCTCCTTGTGAGCACCAGCAGCCCGGTCTGGTGGCATCCCTGCAGCCCTGTACCATGGGACAGCCCACCATGCCATTCACGTGGGCATTACCTGGAACATGGTCTGCCTGTTGATGTCCATGAGGAGCACCCTGTGCTCCACCACCTCCTCCCTCTCCTTCGCCATCATGAACAGGCTGCTTGGCAGGTCCACTGTGAATCCCTGGACCTCTCCACTCTCCTGCAAGGAAAGACTCATCAGGAGAGAGATTGGGAGAGAACACGGTGGGCCAAGAGCACCAGGGCAGACTTTCCAGGACCCACCTCTCTCTGGGAAGCAAAGGTCAGGTGCTGAGGAGCCTGACTGGGCTGGACCTTCAGGACAGTTGCATGCACAGTGGCCTCCCCAAAGGTCTGGTTCTGCCCTTCGAGCTCCACCTTGGCCAGCATCTTCTCCAGCTCCCCAAGTTTGCTGTTGGGGAAGGGACACAGTGAGCTGGATGCAGCGGGCACGCATCGGCAGTGGCAGGAATGGGGCGAGCTGGGAACTCACCGTCGGAGCCTCTGCTGCTCCGTGGCTCCCGTGGCTGGCGCCGGGGGCTGGGCAAGGAGGTTGTCCAAGGCGGTGAGCTGCTTCTCCACATCCTGCTCCCAGACAGGCATGCTCTCTGGAGAGGCTGATGGAAAGGAAACGCCATGAAATGCAGGGGTAGAACTGGCTTGTTCATGCCCCGAACTAACTGGCACAGCCCTGGTGGGAGCAGAAAGCAGAGAGCTTCAAGGTGACCCCAAGCCAGGGAAGCTGATAGTGACCCCAACCCACAGGGCTTTCCTACCACATGGAGCTCAGCTCTCACTGAGGCCATGAGGACCTCATGGTGGAGACTGGACCCTAAGAAACCACTGCAAAGACCTCAGTGTTCCAGGATTTCAGGTGGCATTTTGAAAATCTTCACCTTTAGGGATGCTGTCTTTGGGCTGCTTTAAGAAAACCTACATCCTCTTCCATCACCCTTCAGCTATCTCCATATCACCAGGCTAAACCATATACTGGGAAACAACCGGTGCTCTGATGATGCTAGAGAACAAGCTGGGCATAAAACAATCCTTTCATTTCCCTAGAATAACATTAAATTGCATTTACCAGGGAAGAAGTATTCAGTTCTAGCATCCAGGGAGGTGTTCTTCTGTCCCTTTGTGATGTAGGACACATTGAAGATGTACATGCTGGTTCTTTCAGTCTTCTGACTCTCCTGTCCCCAGGGGATGCTGCTGGATGGGTCCCCACCCAGGAGGATGCTCTGCTTCCCATACACCAGCTGCAGGGTCCTGCTGGACTCGAACCAGTAGACGCAGAAGCGGTACCTGCCCAAGGGGGAGGGCAGGCTGTACTTGTAGTAAGAGTTTCTCCTGTTTGGCGAAAAGGGCCTTTTTATTATCAGCGCCTGGGCGGTGTTCTCGATGGAGATGGCGGGGCGGCCGTGCTCGTAGATGACAGAGCTCTCCTGGGTCTGGTTTCGGTCACCGCAGAAGCGGAAATCCTCTTCCCTGTGGCCACTGGCTCCCACCCCTGCATTGTACAAGCACACAGAGACAGCGGATCAGCTGGAGGGACAGCCAGCCCCAGCAAACATTTCAGCCCTGCAGCAGCTGTCACACGTGGCGTACCAGGCTCTCCATCCCAGTTATCCCAACCCCGTCCTATGGGCTGCGTGACACCAGCCACCTCCCCAGTGTCACAGCCACGCTGCAAGGATCTGCCAGGCCCCCTTGGGCAACAGGACCTCCTGTCTTTCAGGGACACCCTCTCCCACGTGCCACCACCCACATCAGCAGACTGAAAGAGAACCTCTCCATTCCCAGAAGGGATGGATGGAGACCATCTCCTCTCCGTGGAAAGGACAAATTCTGCCCAAGAGACCCACCAGAGGCACATCAGTCCATGAGACATTTTACTTTTGTGGAAGCCTTGGTTGCATACACCTCATGGTGCCTCCCCAGACAATGTTTTGGGGCTGCCAGTTACTCCCAGCAGCCCAAACCCAGCTCACCATCCCAAGGCAGGGCACAGCTGGGACAGTCTACCTTGGAGGGGGGAGAGAAGGAGCAGGAAGAGGACCTTCATCCTGGGCAGCTCTCTGCTTTGGCTTGGCCTTTGAGGAGACAGCAGAGCCTGAAAAGGTACAAAGAAAAGGGGCCACATGAGTATTTGAGTATCCCCCACGCCATGGGGGCAGGGACGGAGAGCAAAGGCTGTGCAGGTGGGACACCAGCTGGTGTCACAGCCAGCTCCCTGCTGCCTCTGTGTCCAGGAGGAGCCAGGACCACTGGGCATCCAACCTGGCTGTGGGCTGGAAGGATGGCAGAGGCTGGAAGCCCCTGAGCTCTCAGCATGGAGAGGTTGCCCCACCACTCCAGCACAGGCTCCAGTCGCCAACGAATCCACATAGGAGGGGTCCCCTCTTCCGCCGCTCTCTGCTCCACATCTCAGTTAACGCCTTGAGTTGTTATCATAAATGATAGGAACAGAAGGAAACTGTGGTTTCCTAATTTGCCAGCCCTAAAATTATTTTCTTGGGTGCTTTCAGCTCCTGCAGATTAGCTGAGGAGCTGGGGACGTTGCAAACCACTCCATCGTTTCAGCCTGCAGAAACAGGCTCTCCCAGGCACATCCTGGCAAGGCCAGCACAGCAACCATGGCTGCCCAGATCTGCTGTTCCCAACCAGCTGGACCACATCCTGCACAGCCCCTTTGCCCAGCCCTTCATCTGGCACTCTGCTCCACCACCCTTTTCTTAGCCTTTGCACGAGGACAGGGCTTCTGTGACCTACACCCAGGCCAGCACTGAGCACCTTCGTGTGCTGCCACACCCCTGCGCTCACCCAGCCACAGCCTTCACACACACAGCCTTTTCCATCGTGCCTTCTGCCTGCCCCAGGCCACAAACTGCATCTCCAGCTCTGCTGCAATGCACCAAGTGTCATCTCCTCCTCACCCTGCTGTCACCTCAACTGTGGGACACACCCTGCCAGGGTCTGGCAGCCAGCAGAAGCCCCCCCAGGGTGGCACAGCGTTGGTGGGGGCTGCCGGAGCAGCTGGCCCAGCGGAACACTTGGCAATGCCCAAAGTGAAGCCAGCACCCTGTTTGCCACTGCTGCACCCCCGTCCTGTACCACTGTCAAACAGTCGGGTCCTGTATGCTGTGAGTGGTTGCTGGGGCACCAACCAGCATCACCTGCAAAGGCCTGTGAGCGCTGCCAGGTGCTCAGGGTCTTCGGATGGGAAGGCAGGGCAAAAATCACTTGCTTGAAAACTCATTAGCAGATTTCTCCCACCAGCACAAGCTTTGTCTGGAAGTTTCTCTAGCCAGCACAGATCCTGCATGGGTGTACACCCTCTCCCTGCCCCTCCCTGTCTACTTTTTGTGGCAATTTATCATCAGAAGACGGGGGCTTTGGGTTGTTAATTAACCTGCTGCCGTGGCTGTAACTAAGTGACACTAACAAGGTCTCCCAGTGTGAGGTGGGAGGGTATGGCACAGGCATGACTTGGCAGCAGTAAACGGATTTGGATGGGGCTGGCATCCCAGTGCCTTGCCACACACTTGAGAATCAGGCATAAATATCCAAAAAACACGGACCTGGGGTGGCAAAATGCTGTTGGAGATGGGCAACACCTGGATCACTTAAAAGCAATGGAGCTGCACATGAATGCCAACCGTGTTGAGGCAGCACAGAGCTGGCACACCAATAAAGCATCGCCTCTGGAGGGGAAATGCTGAATCCTAATGAGGCTTCAGCCCATCCCACTATGCTGACATCTTTAAGATTTTATTGGGATGGTTGGAGGAGAGGATCAGCCCCTTTCAGCCGTTACTCAACTGGGACCAGAAATCCCTACGGGAAAGTGGGTGGGGGAGCCGGTATTTCCCCTCCGAGCCCTGTATGGTCCCGCTCACCCTGACTCCGATTGCCATTTCCTGAGCTGAACAATAGCAAGAGAAAATCCCCTGAAAATGGTTTCGCAGTGAGAAACCACGGCTTCCATCCACGCTGGCAATAAGCACAGCAAAGGTAGCCGGATGTGCTGAGTTCTCGTCAGGGCTGAATCCTGCCTCGTCATCTTCCCATACCCGGATGGCAGTGGGGAAAAATTCCTGGTTTGGCCTCAAAATCAACCAGATTATGTACAAAGAGGTGGCAGACACTCCGCCAGGGCTGCACAGCTTGGAGCAGGCTCCCTTATCAGCAGAGAGGGAGGCTCAGCCCTGGGCACCAGTTCGTATCCTCCCATTGCCATTAACATAGTGGTCTTGGAAAGAAAAGCCAAAGCATTATATTGGGGTCTCTAAACCTTAGGTGAATGGGGGAGAAAAAAAAGACTAAAAAGCCACAAATAAAAAGCCTGGTGTTTACTACCACCTTACTGCTCTCTGGGTGACTTGGCAGCAGGTATTTAAGCTTTTGGAGGTGGCACAGGGCTTTTGGATATGACGTTTTTCCCAAGGAGAAGGGAATATGCTCTGATGACCCAAACAAACACCGGAAATGGGGAGATCCAGGGGCTTTTATCTGTTTTCCTTCCAGGGCCGTTAGGAAAGTGACTCTCTGTTCCTCGAGATGTTAATGAGTCTGAAGCTCGTCACCACAGTGGGTTACTCAGGCAGGGACTCAGGAAAATGGTGAGGAAACTGTGGCACGGAGGGGCAAGCCAGGACGGGCTCCCAGAGATCAAAACAGCTTTGCACAAACAGCTTCCTATCGCAGGGACCACAGGAGATGTGCCCTGGGTCTGGAGCTGTCCAAGGATGTGAGGACCCCATCGTGGTCCCCCTGCAAAGGGATGCCCCAGTGTCGGTATCTGAGTGCTTCACAAAGTGCCCTTGTCCGTGGCCAGTGGCGCGTGTCCACAGGGGCCGGCCACACATTATTCATGCCATCGGCATGGGATTCCTGGCACCGGTGGGCGGCCGGGGCCGACCGGGCGCGTTTGCTAATGCCCAAGGAGTCGAGGGGCAGCTGCGCTGCGCCGGCAGCCTGGCGGTGCCAAGCTGTACCACGGGGTGGGGTGCAGTGCTTCAGGTTTTCCCAGGCCGTGGCACTGCACAGAACGCCCAGCACCTTCAAGATGAGTCTCGCCAGCAGGATGAAACCAGATCTGATAGTGATTCCCACGGGAGCAGCACAACTCCCTGCCAGATCTGTTCTTTGCCAGCCGCTGGCAGCCGTTCCCTCCCACACAGGCGTGGGGAGAACCAAGGGGAGGCTGGCACAGGCACCTGCCAGTGCCTGGGGCTCCTGAGACAGAGCATGTGCTTAGAGCTAGGTCTTGACATTCAAAACCTTCTTAAAAATTTCCATTTCCTAAAAAACACCACAAACAGAAATACCACAGTGAACTAACCCAGCACTTCCTCCAGTGCCAGGGCAACACGGCACCTGGCTCGGTGGCATGCGAAGACTGCGGCTTCGGCAGCCACCACACGCGCTCTGCAAAGGGCCAGGTACACCTACACCGGGCTGAGGCTGATGTGACACAGTAACAAAGCGGTGCAAGCACATCTCTGGCCACAGAGGCTACAGACAGTTGTCCCTGCCACGTACTCCCACCACACAGTCTTCTTCGAGAGCAGCCCCATGTCTCCTCCTGCACATCAGCCCTACCTTCCCTCCATCCCCTTTCCAAACCACTCCCTTGGGTTTTAAATGGCTCCCAAAATACCCTGTCCCCTCTCAGGTCTTATCCCCCTTCACATGAGCCAGGTCCCCACTGCCTGCCTGTGCTGCAGGTGCCAGGGAAGGGAGGTGCAGAGCAGTGCGAAATAGCTCAGGACCACCCCAAATCAGGCTCCCAGATATTTGGCACAGCAAACAAGGGCCTGGAGCCCGGTGAGGGCAAAGTCTGCAGCACCCAAGGATCCAGGTAAGAGACTGTGCCCCCCCGGATTCCTGCCAAACCCCAGCTGTCGTGTGAGCTGGTGGGAAAGGAGTTGGTGAGTCCAAGTGCTCCTGAAAAACAGGCGCCGACAGGCTGTGCCCAGCTGGTCCCGTGCAGACATTGGCACGCTGGGAGCCACCCAGCCTGCTGTCTGTAAACCACACAGCTCTGACCGTGCACCCACGGGTGCCACCGCAAGGTGCAGGGATGGCCAATCCCAGGGATCCCCGTTCAGGCAACACACAGTTGCTTGCAAACCTGTTACTCTGCGAATAGCAGCCCCCAGGCCGCGGGATTAAGAGCTGGACTGCAACCAAGTATGCAGCATTTCGGTCCTTGGCTTAATTCACATGGGAGCTGTGAACCCAGCAAGGGACATGGCAAACCCCACTGTGGCTGCAGTCCCGGGCTTAAAGGATTTGCCCCCCCACATCTCTGAAACACGCCTGGCTCCCCGCTGGCGGTGGAGCCTTTTTTTTTTTTTTTTGGGGGGGGGGGGTCCTGCAGCCCTCAGACCGTGAAATGAGCTTTGGCTGCCTTCCCTCCTGAACAGCCATTCAGACTTGCTGCCAGGAGGTTATTCCAGGAGACTTCATTTCAATTCTCCAGCTGGTCTCGCTGGGTTTTGCTGGTCTCTCTGGAGGGGCAGCACAGACAGCGGGCAGGGACCACCCCAAGCATCTTACATCCCATATCCCGCAGCAACATGCTGGGACCGGCAGCAGCAAACTGGGATGTTGCATGAGGAATCCCCCCAAAAGGCATTTTAGGGAAAGGAGATCACCCTGTCGAGACATGCCGCCGATCCCACGGGAATGCTGCACCCTCCGCCGGGAGGGAGGAGGGGAAGGAATGGGGTGTGCTGGTGGTTCCCATAAAGTGGGGTGTGCTGGTGGTTCCCATAAAGTGGGAAGTAATGGCCACACGCTGGGCCGACGGCCGGGGCTTCGTGGAGCTCAGCTCTGCCTCTGGCAGCAGCTCGGAACAGCCGGTCCCGGGCAGCTCAGGGGGCTTTGTGGCTCCATGGCCCAGGAATCCAGCCTGGCTCCGGGGCAGGCGCGTGCGAGCCCCATGGAGCAGGGATGAAGGTTGCTTTCACAGGTAACTGGCACCACGGCCACGAGCAGAGACCCCAGGCCCTGCCCAGCCGGAGGCATCACACCCACCGCTGAGCCCCCGCACCCACCGCAGCGGGGTGCAGCTCAGGCCCCCCCATAGAGACCCTTCTGTTCCACCCATCCAGGCTGCTCCCTGCCCGAGGAAGGCGGGGCGGTGCCCGATGCCACCGTCCGCGAGGAGCCCCAGTGCCCCCCAGCCCTGCTGGGCTGCCCCAGCCCGGGCTGACGCCCACCCCACTCACTCCCCACCCCGTGCTCCCGCCGCTCTGCCCGCGCCCGGAGGGCCGCAGCATCCCCTCGACTCCCGGTGCCGGGCAAACGCCCCTCAACGCGGCCCTTGGGACCCCCACGGCGGACACCGGGCGCCCCGATCCTCCCTCGTCCCCGGCTCAACCGCTCCCCGTGGCTTCCATACCTGGACTCGGGGCGGGCTCGGCTCGACACGGCCCGGCACCGCCCGGCACCGCCCGGCACCGCCCGGCTCCGCCCGGCTCCGCACGGCACCGCTCGGCTGGGCTGGCACGGCTCGGCACGGTTCGGCTCAGCACCACTCCACACTTCGCAGCCCGGCTCGCTCAGCGCGGAGCCCCCGGACCAGCGCTCCGCCCCGGCGGGCGGTGACTCAGCGGGGCGGTACCGGGACTGTTCGCCCCGCACCGACCCCTCCGGGACCCCCGCGATCTCTGCGGGAGCCGCGGGGTCACCGCCGTCGGTCACGGCACCTGCCCGCTTCGGCTCGGCCCGGCTGCGCCCGGTTCGGT
>VZTD01003599.1:3944923-3986471 GCA_013397725.1 Rhagologus leucostigma
GCGACCGCGACCGCGACCGGCCGGACGAGCGCCCGCCGCCGCCACGGCCACCGCCGCAACCCAGCGCCGGCAGCCCACCCGCTGATGGAGCAGAGGGGGACACTGGCCCTGAGCAAGAGCCTGTGCGGGATGTGGGGGCTGAGGTGCCCCAAAAAGCCAAGGTGAGGGTGCGGGGCTGCTCCAGGCGAGCAGGGCTGGCAGGGGAACAGGGGAGCTCCTCATCCTTGTCAGCTACCCCTGTGCACCCCCAAACCAGCACTGCCTGTCCTGTAGAGATGGGCAGTGTGGGGGGACCGCTCTTGGGGCAGGATTGGGAGGGTCGGACACCACTCAGAGCAGTACAGGGTGGTCAGACCCCTCTTGGATTAGTATAGGGGGTGTCAGACCCCTGCAAGCAGGGTTTTTGGCTCAGACCCCTCTCTGAGCAGCATAGGATGGGCAGACCCCTCTTGGAGCAGTACAGGGCAGTCGGACCCCTCTTGGAACAGCACCGGAGACATCAGACTCCTCAGAGCAGTGTCATGAGGAGGTCCAGAGCCCTCATAGCACCATGCAGCGAGCTCACCTTGGCACTGGCACCAGTCCCTTTCCTGGGGCTTTCCCTTGGAGGCACTAGGCAAAAATCCCTGTGCCAGTACAGGGGATGGTGGCATTGGCAGTGCTGGTGGCATCTCCCAGCCGCGGCTCGAGTGTCAGGGTGTCCATACAGGCTTCTGGCAGAGGTTTGTGCTGAAGGAAGGAGAAGGAGGAAGGAGGGGACACCAGAGCCACCTCAGGGATGCTCTCAGCTGCTCCAGCCATCCCTGCTCTGCTCTGTTGGCTTAGGGTGCCATGCCGTGAGAGTTCAGTCCACCTGACAGCACAGCTGCCAAGTGACAAATCTGAGACTAATGTGAGCATTCCCCACAGGCCCCATACATGGTCTCCAGGGACACCCTGTCCCCCGGAAACCCCTGTGGCCCATTTACTGTGTGCTCAGAGCGCCTGGTAGAAGGTCACCCACATGGCAGTCCTGCGTGAGATCGGTGTCATAAATTGGTTTTAAATTTTTTGATACCAAATTTCCAGCACGGCAGGGAGTCGGCAGTAGAGTGTGGTGATGTATGGGAGCTCCCCTCCATGTGTGGGGCAAGTCCCTCTCCATCAGCCTGAGGGGATCCCTGGGGAATGGAGGGAGAGATGCTCTTGGTTCTGGGGTGAGGGCTGAGTGCTGTAGGGGCTGGGAAGCCAGGGCTGCCCCCTCACCCTGTTCCCTGTGCTGGGCCACCCACGGTGCCACAGGAGCTGGAGCTGATGGAAAACATCTTGACGAGCAAGCAGGACGAGAGCTGGGAGCAGCGGGGCCCCCGGGCCTCCTTCAGCCGCCAGGAACGAAGCCGCCTGCTCTGGGAGGACGTCAGCGTCGTGGAGGAGGATGCCACCAAAGTCACCGCCCTGAAGCTGAGGCTGGATGAGTCCCAAAAAGTGCTGCTCAAGGAGCGGGAGTGAGTGCTTGGGGCATCACCCTTGCAGGGTGCCAGCTGATACCAGCCCAGTCCCCACTGGGATGGGATATCCCATGGGGTCCTGCAGGCTGTCACCGGCATTGCTTCTCCCCAGGGACAAGCTGGCGCTCAGCAAGAACATCGAGAAGCTGGAGGGCGAGCTCAGCCAGTGGAAGATCAAGTACGAGGAGCTCAACAAGAACAAGCAGGAGGTGATGAAGCAGGTGAGCGAGGTGCCTGGGGAACAGAGGTGCCCCAGGGGGTGGCCTGTCCCTCAGAGGGTGGCACATCGTGATGGACATGGTGGCCCGCAGCCACTTCCCCAACTCCAGGTTGCCTATTAAGGGTCTTCATTAGTGCTGTTGATCCAGTGGGTCCATCTGCAGAGGTTGGGTGGATGGGTGTGGGCAGGGCTCAGGTGGAAGGTGGGTGCTCACAGCCCCTTTTGGGTACCATGTCCCCCCACAGCTCAACATCCTGAAGGAGATTCATCAGGACGAGCTGGGGCGCATCTCCGAGGACCTGGAGGATGAGCTGGGTGCTCGCTCCAGCATGGACAAGAAACTGGCTGAACTGCGTGCAGAGGTGAGGCCGAACCCCAGCGTGGGGGGCAAAGGGAGCGGCGAGGGGGGTCCTGCTGCCCCCCAGCCACCCCATACCCCTGTCCCAGATGGAGCGGCTGCAGGCAGAGAACGCAGCTGAGTGGGGCCGGCGGGAGCGGCTGGAGACGGAGAAGCTCAACCTGGAGCGGGAGAACAAGAAGCTGCGGGCGCAGATCGAGGACCTGGAGGAGGTGCTGGCTCGCAAGCGGCGCCAGACGGCCAGTGCCCTGGACACTGACCTCAAAACCATCCAGGCTGAGCTCTTCGAGAAGAACAAGGTGCCGTAGGGGTGGTGCTCCCCTCCCCACCACATCCCCGGGTGACTGTTGTGGGACTCAGCGTCCCCAAGGACTCCCTCACCCTTCCAGGGATGGCGGTGACCCCATCCTTGCTCCATCAGCTCCTGGGTCATGGGGTGGGGCAGTGGGAGAGGTCCCTGGGGAGGGAGGAGGGGGCACCCAGTGGTGGGGGTGGCTGTCCCACGCTCAGCCCCCACCTCCTGCCCACCACAGGAGCTGGCCGACCTGAAGCACATCCACACCAAGCTGAAGAAGCAGTACCAGGAGAAGATGGCCGAGCTGGCCCATGCCAACCGCCGTGTGGAGCAGCACGAGGGAGAGGTGAAGAAGCTGCGCCTGAGGGTGGAGGAGCTGAAGAAGGAGCTGGCCCAAGCTGAGGATGAGGTGGGAAAGCTCACGCTGGTGGAGAGGGTTGGGGTGAGCTGTTCTGCTCCCTACATGGCTGCCGACAGCACCATCCCGTCCCATCCCATCCCATCCCGTCCCATCCCATCCCATCCCATCCCATCCCATCCCATCCCACAGCTGGATGAAGCCCACAACCAGACGCGGAAGCTGCAGCGGTCGCTGGACGAGCAGACGGAGCAGAGCGAGAGCTTCCAGGTGCAGCTGGAGCATCTGCAGTCCCGGTGAGTAGGGGCTGGGTGAGCCATGCAGGGACCAGCAAGGATGGGATCATGTTCTCCTTGCCACCATCCCTCAACCAGCGTCCGCCTGGTTGAACCCTGACCTAAGCATGGCCAAAGTGCCTCCGACATCCTTGGAAGGGACACGGCCATCCTTGGAGCAGTCTTCACCCCACTGTGAGCTGGGTGGCATTCACTTCCCAGTTAAACCAGCACAGGGCTGGCCAGAGACCAGCACAGTTTTATGCTGCTTAGGGTTGCACCCACCAGTACACAGGGCCAGGGCAGGCTCCTAGCATCCCACACCAGTTTGGGGAGGTGAGAGCTGAGTTTTCTTGCCCTTAAAACTTTCCCCAGCCCTGCTTTGCCTCTCCAGCAGTAAAGAGCTGAAATGGCCATGGGATCGATGCCGCGGCTCCGGGAGGCGCTGGGGGGGTGGTTTATAATCATCCTTTATTTTATTGGGACATCTGCATTAAATCATGGAAGCATAATGGAGGATTCATCGCCCCCCCCAGACTCCCTGTGCACTCAACCCTAAATAATTCATGCTTTCCAGTAAAGTTGGATCTCACTGGATCCTGGGCCTTTGGATTTCAAATTTGATTCATAAATTTTCCTTGATGAATTTTTACGCAAGGGCAAGTGAGGAGCTAAAACCGCCGCAGGTCCCTGGGAATGGGGACTCCTGGGGTTTTTGGGGCTTCCTCATTTTAGGGTGATGACACTTCCCTGCTCTGTGCTCATGTCTGGGTCTGTGCTGCCCAGCACAGTGATGTCCAGCCCCAGAGGGGTTTAGCCTGTGCCCCACTTGTGCCAAACACAACCCACAGCTCCCTGGCCCCATGCCGGAGGGTTGGCCCCAGGCTGGGGGGGCTCATCCTGCGCCCAGAGCTTAGTGGGGGCTGCAGGAAGGAGTCTCCCCGGAGTGCAGTCATGCTGTAGGGGCGCAGGGGGCCGGGCTCGGCTTCAGGGCCCCCCCAGGGCCGTGCTGCCACCCCCACCCCAGCAGCTGTCCCTCGCAGGCTGCGGCGGCAGCAGAGCGCCCCGCTTTTCGGCAAGATGCGCAGCGCCCGCTTCGGCCCCGACGACGCTGGGGACGGCACCAGTGACCCCGACGAGGACGAGGACCTGCAGATACAGGTGCCCTAGAGCCCAGGGCTTGTGCTGCCGCCGCAGGACATCCCATTCCTCTGCATTCAAGTGCATGTCGCCACAGGGCCCAGCTGTGCGGTGACCTTTGTATAGATGGGGAAACTGAGGCGTGGAGCAGTGGGGAGAAATTTGCCCAGGGGTGCTCCAACCCCACTGCTTCTTGGACAGTACTGGATGTCCCTTCGGCCACTGGCATCTCCTGGAACGCTGATGTGGCCACCAAAGCCAGCATCACTGAGCAGCCCAGGATGAGCAGGCGCAGGCAGAGAGAGGCATCAAGCCTGGCAGCCACAAACTGCCCACTTCTTTTTATATATATTATATATATGTATGTATTTGTATATGATTTTTTATTATAAATACAGAGCCCAGATGGGCCCAGGCTCTGGTGGTGGTGTGAGCTGCTGGTCTGTCCCCACGCAGGAGCGAGGGTGGGGAGGGGACACATCGGGGAGAATCAGCATTTCTTCACCAGGCGCGCACGGGTCTGAATGTCACCCACTGGCATCCCTGTCCCCATGCCTGGGGACCAGCCCAGTGTGGGGGTAAAGCCCGTCCCTGGGCCTGTGCAGTGAAAGGTGTTCACCCAGAGCTCCTCACCCTGCGGAGGTGCTGACCTGGGGGTGCAGAGGTGCTCACCTGTGGGTGCTGATCACCTCAGCACAGCCCCTTCAGCCCAGCCCCCCAGCGCAGGGCCTTGGGGGCTTTGGAGGTGCTCAGACACAACCTGATTAAAAATTAATATTTCGGTGAGCTAATCCCTTCGCTCTGCCTTTTAATTGATTGGATAAAAGCGCAGCTCTTTGCTGCTCACGGGGTTTTTTAATGCCCTTTTATTTCCAGCGATTATTCATGTTTTTATGGCCCAACAAATGAGGCCGCGGGGGTGGGGGTGCCTGGGGGCAGTTTTAGTGAGGGGCCTGGAAACCAGTTTGGGGGTCATAGAGAGGGGAACGGGGATGAGGAGACACCTGAGCCGAGGGACAGACAAGAGGCTGCTGCCGCCGCCCGTCAGTCGCTGCGGGGTGTTCGCTCTGAAGCCTAATGATGGAAACCTCTTTCCAGGGCGGCCGGTTGTGGCTCTGGTTGGGCAGCCCGGGGGTGGAGGGGGGGTACCGGGGCGGGGCNNNNGGTGACAACGCCGGGAGGGACGTGCCGGTGGGAGACCTGGGGGTGATGGGTGATGAGGGGTCGGGGGCCGCCAGGTGCCGGAGTGCCGAGGTGACAGGTCGGGGGTAGGGGGCAGGAGGCGTCTCCCAGCATCTCTGAGTTCCCTTGGGGTGTTCATGTGCGTGGGGTGGGGTGACGGGGATGGGGGAATGGAGGGGACATTCCCCTCAGAGGCGAGCGCTGCCCCCGGCCTCTCTCGGGACAGCGGAGGGTCCCCAAGGTGCTGTCCCAGTCGGATTCCCCTGGGTGCTGGGCTTTGGGGGCCGGGGCGTCACTGGCATAGAGCAGCATCCCCGGGGATGGCCCTATTCTGTTTCCTGGGTTACTGCCTTCTACGTGGGACTTCTCCAGCTGGAGAAGGAACCTGGTCCCCACCCGGACCCACCGGTTGGGACTGGGGGAACCAGCAGGGACCAAGCTGAGCGAGGCCGAGCTCACGGTAGGGCTGGAGAGAGGCTGGGTTACACCAGGAGGTGCGAGGTTGGAAGCCGGGGTCCCTCTGGCAGCCGGTGCCGGCCGGAACGCCCCACACCAGAGGGGACCTGGACCCTACTGGTGCCCGGCCACCGGGGCCATGTTGCTGCCCAAGCGAGCAGCCTGGGAGGAAGGAGGGGGAGCGCGAGAGGTGATGGAGACCTGTGGGCGAGGTCCGGTGTGGGTGTCCCCTCGGACACACGTTGGAGCTGGTGGCAGGGGACCGACCACTTGTCTGCCATCCTGGCTCCACCGTGCTGCAGGGGTTAACACCGGACTGTTCCACTCGGATGGTTCAGGCAGCGAAAGGAGGAGGAAGAGGAGGAGGAGGAGGAGGAGGGGAAGGAGGAGGAGGAGGACGACAAGGAGGAGGGGGAGGAGGACGAGGAAGATGTCACCCGTCGATCTGTCATTTCTCTTTTCCAGCCAGCATGGGGGACACTGCTAGCACCAAGCTGGGCCGGTGGTGAGACAGGAGGGGTACGGAGGAAGAGGATGGAGAGGGGGGGGCGAAGGTGAAGGCAGCCCCCCCCTCCCAAAATATCCCCTACCCTATCGAGCCATCGCCATGGCGACGAATTTTAACGACATCATCAAGCAGGGCTATGTGAGGATGAAGAGCAAGAAGCTGGGGGTGAGTGGGGATCTTGGGGAATGGGGGAGTGCGGGGGGGAACACCCATGGATTTGGGGTGCTGGTTTCTCTGTGAGGTGACGTGGCCAGGACCCTCTTGTGGCATCCTGTGCCCCTGCTTTGGGGTTGAATAAGCAGCATTTTGGGGGCTGTGGTGGCAGAGGAGTGGGGGATGGCAGGGACAGGCCACTTGTTGGTACCCAAATCACCTAGCAGCCCCAGGGGTCCAGCTCCTGCACCGCCCGGATCCTGCACCGAGCGATACTCGTTCACCTGTCCCAGGTCACCCAGGGTGTGGGGGATGTCCCTGAGCCCTCCCTTCCCCCCGTGCCTCAGTTTCCCTGCACACACAGGTTGGCATCGGGGATGCCCCACACCGGGAGGGGTTGGAGCTGCTGGGCGCAAAGTAGGGTGGTGTGGGAGTGCAGCACCCCTAGGTGGGGGGTCAGGGGGTTTGGTCGCCCATCACCGTGGCTTGGAGCCGGCAGCAACGAGCATGCTGGGTAATTTCATGCTAATTAGGGAGAACAAAGAGAGAGCGGGCTCGAGGGGGGGGGACATGCCTGGGGACGGTGGCCCCACCACCCTCAGAAGCAGAGGCTGTAGGAGAGGGGACGGGGAAATGCCAGAACAGAGGTCCCCTTGGGAGCTTTGTCTGTGTTCATTAATTAAGCTCTGTAATTAGCACTGGCGGGGGGTGGGGGCAGATGATGGCAGCCCCGGCATATCCCTGTCGCCAGCACCCCCTCCTGTCCTCAGGCCAGCAGGGTCAGCAGAACCAGGCACGGGTCCTGGGGATGGGGACAGGGGGACGTGGGGATGTGGCGCGGACAGGGACCCCCACCTGCCCCAAGCAGCCGCCGCGCTCTCTGTCCGGCAGATCTACCGGCGGTGCTGGCTGGTCTTCCGCAAGTCCTCCAGCAAAGGGCCCCAGCGCCTGGAGAAGTACCCGGATGAGAAGTCGGCGTGCCTGCGCGGGTGCCCCAAGGTGAGGGGGTGCCCCGGAGGGGTGCTGGGGTGCTGCTCGCTGCTTGGGGACCCGTGCCCGAGCAGGTCCTTCTTTGCCTAAACTTGCTGGGTGGATGCCGCCCCATGCGCTCCGGAGGGGGATGCAGCTGGGTCTGGGTGCAGCGGGGAACAGGGTCTGGGTGCAGCGGGTGACAGGGTCTGGGAGCAGCAGCCGGGGTCTGGAAGCAGCCCTCGGTGACTCCCCGACTCCTCTGCAGGTCACCGAGATCAGCAATGTCAAGTGCATCACGCGGCTGCCCAAGGAGACCAAGAGACAGGCGGTGGCCATCGTTTTCACCGACGACTCCGCCCGGACCTTCACCTGCGACTCAGGTACGGGGCAGCGCCCAGGGGAGCCGGGCTGGGGGTGCTGGGTGGGGCACCCCGGCGTGGCCAGGGGCGCCCAGGGGCTGCCGTGGTGCCTTGCAGAGCTGGAGGCGGAGGAGTGGTACAAGACGCTGTCGGTGGAGTGCCTGGGCGCCCGCCTGAACGACATCAGCCTGGGGGAGCCCGACCTGCTGGCGCCCGGCGTGCAGTGCGAGCAGACGGGTGAGCGCGGCGGCGGGTGCTCGCCCGGGGTTCCGCCTCGCTGCACCCCCCGCAGATTATTTTATTTTCTATTTTTTTCCCCTCTCCAGACCGGTTCAACGTGTTCCTCCTCCCCTGCCCCAACCTGGACGTTTACGGCGAGTGCAAGCTGCAGATCACCCACGAAAACATCTACCTCTGGGACACGCACAACCCCCGGGTGAAGCTGGTCTCCTGGCCCCTCTGCTCCCTGCGCCGCTACGGCCGCGACGCCACCCGCTTCACCTTCGAGGCCGGACGGTGAGATGTTAGCCTTGCCGGGACAGGGATCGCCGCTGTGTGCCTTTGTCCAGCTTGGTGCTCCGGGCAGTGGCACTGCTGGCATCACCACGGGGCAGGCCTGAGGCTGGGGTGATGGCCGTGGCCTGTACAGCATGCCCATGGCAGGGAGGGCTTGGAGCTGGTTCTGGTCCCAGCTCAACACCATGAAGGGGACATAGGAACAGCTCTAACAATGTGGGAAGCTGTGCCAGCTGCCACCTGGGGTGGGGGTTTTTTATCATCCCTTGGCTTGAAGACCCTGGTGACATCCTGTGCCCCGTCCCTGCAGGATGTGCGACGCAGGAGAAGGTCTCTACACCTTCCAGACACAGGAGGGTGAGCAGATCTACCAGCGTGTGCACAGCGCCACGTTGGCCATTGCTGAGCAGCACAAGAGGGTCCTGCTGGAGATGGAGAAGAACGTCAGGGTGAGCTCCAGCCCATGCTGAGGTGGGGACACAACTGGGGGAGACTCCAAGGGCCCTGTGTCACCCTCCTCCCCCCTCTCATCCGCTGCAGCTGCTGAACAAGGGCACTGAGCACTTCTCCTACCCCTGCACCCCCACGACCATGCTGCCCCGCAGCGCCTACTGGCACCACATCACCGGCTCCCAGAACATGGCCGAGTCCTCCAGCTATGCTGGTGAGTGTCCCGACTCCACCCTGAGGAGCTGCTGCTCCTCCAGCCCCTGGAGCTTTCCCCACCAGGTGAACCCACCCTCTGCTTTGTCCCCAGGGGAGGCGTACGCAGGTGCCCAGGCCAGCTCGGACACCGACCTCCTCAACAGGTTCATCTTGCTGAAGCCAAAGTCCTCCAAAAGTGACAAGCCTGAAAGCAGGGAGCCCACATCGTCCCCGTGAGCTGGTGTGGGGGGACTGTGGCAGGGGTCCCCTTTTTCTTCTCCAAGGGGTGGCAAGGACGAAGGCAGCCACCCCTCAGAATCCCCAGGAGACCAAGCTGGGGCACCTCCGTGCCAAGACCTTGGGAAGCAGGCACTGGCTCATGCCCTGGTCTGGCGTTAGTGGAGGTGATGGCTGGCTCAGCCTCAACTGACTTCAAATATATATTTAATATCTGTATTGTAAGAGATATTTCCTTCTCACATGAATGCAAATGTGGTGGCTGCTGAAGAGCCCTCGGGCAGATGCCCAGAGGTTTTTGACTCTTGGGGATCCAGCTGGGAGGTGAAGAGAGGTGGGGGGCTCAAGAAATTCGGAGTTTCCTGCGTGGCAGGAAGGCTGGAGCATCACTCTGCTGTGGCCATGGAGCAGCGTTGGAGGATGCAGCTGTGCCAGGCTGATGGTGCAGGGTCCCACCCCCCCATGAAGAGTGGGGTGCTCCTGAGGACACCCTGCCACCCCTGAGCTGATTTTTGCACTTCAAGCTATTTAAACACTCGCTGTAGAATTGAGATGTCTCAGGAGAAACTGGTTTTCCTTCCAGGGGGGTTGGCTGGGGTGAGCGGCCGGGCAGAGCCAAGCTCCCCAGCTTCTCCCACCCCAGCACCCCTCACTCCTCCCACAGCTGTGTCCCCCTGCCGTGCCCCTGGTTTATCTGCTGGTGGGCAACCATGGGACTGGTTTTGGCCAGTAGCATCTGTCTCTCAAGGGGCAGCTTTGTGGATATGAGAAGCCCCAGGGCAGAGAAACCCATGCCAGTGGGGAGAGAGCCACATTCCTCTGTGCATTCCCATAGCCCTCACTCCCTCCTCACCCACTGGGGGTGGAACTGGGCTTTATGTGCTGAACTTAAAAGCAATTGATTTTTTTCTAGTTCTCCTATTTATTGACCTCCTTTAGAAGGGCTATCTTTTTATTGCCGTGCAAACCTTGGTGTTTCTTTGGAGTCTTCTTTCCGTCTGGGTTGGATGCTTGATGGTTTTATTTCTGCCCTTTAAAGCTCCAGGTCCATGTGTTGGGCACAGGGAGTGTCGTGATGTGGGAATCTGTGGTCTGTAAATACTGTGTTTCAGGGTGGTGTAGCTTGTGGCTGAGGCTGAGGGGACGTGGGAGCAGAGAAGGGCTGCTCCTCGCAGCATGGCTGGGCACAGAGGGGCTCTGAGACCCCAGCACTGCCCAGCAGCGTGTCCTCCCTGGGGTGAGAGGTGGAACTTGCTCTTTTCCTGGCTACACACCTCATCTGGAAAAGATTTAACATTTGTTACCAAAAATGTTTGGGTTTTCTGTTTTTTAAGGAGTTGCTCAATGAATAAACAACCCTTATCCACATCCACCCTTCCTGTTTGTCTGTTCCATCCAAGCGCGCTCGGGAAGCGCAAGTGGGAGTAGTGCCTGCCAGAGAGAAAAATGCTGATGGGGGGAGATTTCCTGAGGTTCCTGGCAGCATGCTTGGCTCAGGGCTTTGTTCTGCCTCCAGCCATGGCCAGGACATTTCAAGTGAAGCCCTAAAACCGCTGGGAGAGGAGGAAGGGTGGAGCGAGTTGCCACTCTCCATCAAACAACCCTGAGTGGAACAGGATGCCAGCACCCCACTGTCACCCTCGCCTCCAGCTGCCCATGGCTCCAGGGATGTGCCAGCGCAGTGGTGGCTCCAAGTCTCCAGGTGAAGGTGTTTCAAGGCACACCATCTCCCAGCTCTCCCAGAGCTGTGCCAGGTAACTTATCCATGCCATGACTGCCTGGCAGTGCTGGCCTCAAGGTGAGACAGCCATGCCAGCTAGCACAGTGATCCCTCCAGGGATGGGGATGTGGGGAGCCATGCTGCAGCCAGCTCTGCCATGGCAAGGAAATGGAAGCAGCAGCCTGGAGGGGAAGGCAGTGCTGACATGAGCTGCTCTCCCCAGCTCAGCGTGACTCTGTCACCACTCCCTGAACCGTCCCCATCCACACCGGGATGAGTGCAGGGGCACACAGGCCTTCCCCTCCCTCCCAGCCCCCACGGTACAGGAGCTGCAGGTCTCTGCAGGAACATGTCACCAAGCCATGCTGAGCACTGATGGAAGGGAGGAGAGGGGGTGACAAAGGCCATTGCTGAAGCCTTTCAGTCACTGCCAGGGGGGTCAGGGCATGGGACCTGCACCAAGCTCCAGCCCAGCACACACTGGGGGCTGTTGGCACAAAGAAAGGTATCAGCCAGGGGCCATTTCTGACAGACCCTGTGCCACCCTGCTCCTCAGAGAAAGGTTATACAGCACAGGGGTGGAGTCTGTTCCAGAGGAGTCTGTAAGTACAGCTTCGCCTGCCTGACCGAGCTGGGCTCCCCTGCAGCGCTGCCTTCTGCAGCATCTCGCCCACCCTGGCCTCAAACATCTGCTTTAGACACAGCACTGGATCAATGAACGACGGGCTGCCTGCAGGAGGGGTGCTGCTCTCCTCAGGAGATAATGTCACAAGCAGCAATCAGCATCAGCGAGCAACGCTCCCTCCAAAGAAGATCTCATTAAGTTAATGTCTATTGGAGAGAAGTAAATGATGTGACATCTCCTCCAGCAGCCTCGGATGAGCTTTCAGGGATGACAGAAAAATGTGGGGGTAAGGCTTTATTCAGCACAGTAAAGGATGGACATGTAAATAAAGTAGGGTTGTGTAACAAAGGTACACGCTTCCCGATCCCAAACACCACGTGGCCAAAATCCAGCACCAGAACCAAAACTCTGGGATCTCTTAGAGCCAAAGCCTGTCCCAGCTAAGATGCTCACTGACTGATTCCCTTCCTGTTTTACCCTACACATCACAATGGCTTTCCCTGGGAAGGAGGGCCAGTGAAGAGGTGTCACCAACCAGGTGCTGGGTCAGGAAAGGCAGAGGGAGATGATGGGGAGGTAAAAGCCTCTCCCCAGATCTCAGCCAGGCGTCACTGACACCTCAGTACTCTCTTGCAAGGGCCACCTCAGTTGATAGTGAGGACGTCGCTCTGGATCTCGTGGCTCAGCTGTGTCTGGAGATCGCTCAGTTTCTTCTTGAGGCCGGACAATGCAGAGAGGACGATGGTCTCAGGGCGCAGAGAACCGCAGGACTCCACGTTGTAATAAAACCTGAGGTTTCAAGGCAGGGACTGAGTCACCATCTGCTCTGCAAGGAGGTGCAAACCCAGACTGCACATCATTCCAGCCCATCCATACCCACAGCAGGGAGATCTACCCGGAATCCCAACCATCATCATCATCATCATTCACCTCCCAAGCAGTGCTGCCCCTCTACAACTGTCACACCAACACTCACAACTTCATGGGCTACAAGAGCACTTCTGAGATTCATTTCTGTTCAGCACTGTGACCTGCGAGCCACCACAGAGCCCCAAGCCAGGGATTAAGGCTGGCTAAGGCACTTTTGCAGTGCAAATAACACCAGCAATCAGAGCATGAGACACACACAGGTGAATGAATACCCTAAGCCAGGGTATTTCCCCCGCAGGCCTCACACTTCACTGAGTGTGCACCGCCCTACCTGGCAACACGAACTCAGAACTGTCTAGTATCTCCCAGAGGGGAAAACCTGCCAGATCTGGGCATATCACCACTTAACGCCTGCTTTTCAGGGAATGTCAGCTCCCTGGGCTGGCAATTTCAGCACAGCACAGACACTCCTCTATTAATGGGAACCCATGAGATGCACCCAGCCAGTCACCCCATCTTCCAGCTGCAGCACTGCATTCAGCTCCCTACCTCTCTGGCTTCCCGTTGGGGTCGTAGGGAGCCTGAGCGTCCTCATCATCGATCTCTGAGTACTCACTCTTGGGCCTGGAATCAGAGAGCAGGAGAGGTTAGCACAGAGCCCCTGCTCCAGCCTGGCCCCACAGAGCCCAGGCACTCAGTTTGGCCCCAGAGAGCGAGCGCTGGGGCTCACGTCCAGCACACAACAGGGTGGTTATCAAACACCAAGTTACAGAAAAAAGCTCAGTCCCACATTGCTCTTTCTGGCTCCTCATTAATGCCACAGAGTCATCCAGCAGCACTGGAAGAAGGGGATCAGCCCTGCTCTGCCCCAGCTCAGCAAGCCCTGTACTGTGGCTCCATCCACCTACACTGGTACAATCTGGCAAGTGCTTACAGTGAAGGGATGTCATTTCCTGAAGGGACTGTGTTTATGGAGCCTGGATGCTTTTATGGAGTAATGGGCCTTGGGTTATCTTTTCTTTCTATTTCCCACTGGGCCAGGAAAGCACTGGAGTACTCCAGCACCCAAGTCTGTGAGGCACAGTTGGCTTGGACCTAGCAGGAAAAATTCTCCTGTACCTCAGACATCAGCTGCACCAGTGAGCTCCATCCTGATGTCCTGCACCTCCACTCCTCTATCAAAATCACTGCAATACCTGCACATCAGTTAGGCAAACACATCTTTCTACCTGCTGCAACCCTTGGTTTATAGAGCACCACACCAGAGAGACTGTGTGGAACCACTTAATCCATGTAAGAAAACCCAAAGCCTTGAGCTATCTGAGAAGCCAGCACAGAAAACCCTGTACCTACCAAGGTCTCCTGCTGGCCTTCCTCTGCCCCAGCAATGCCCAGAAACACTGATCCCAGCACCCTGTAATCAGCTGCCTGAAATAAAACTGTATTTCTCAAACAAACCCTCTGCCTTTACAAACCACTGAGAGAGATGAAGTGTTAATGGAGTTGGGATTTTTTGTTACTTGCAGAACCACCCATGACCAAAACAGTGCAGAGGTTTCCACCACCCGGACAGCTGTTTGGAGAGTCCAACTGCATGCCAGTGTTCTGCCAACAGCCTCAAAAAGCAACTAGCACGAAAAACTAAACCAAAAATCATAGCTAGCCTTGGACAGCAGAAGCCTTTGGCTCTGTATTGTCTTCACAGGGAGTCAGATGAACTCGAAAAGACAGACATGTCGTCAAGAACTGGCAGCTCCAATATCAATCCTCTTTTGGGATTATTCCAACTGTTACATATATTTTGTCTAGAACTTCTCAAAAACTGTTTCCTGGTGTCCTGTCTGTTGTATGCTCCTGAGCCTGCAACTGATCAATGCTCACAGCAGCACATCCACTACCCTGCCCAGTCCCTGCTCTCAACCTGCCTTGCCTGAAGCACCTGGTTCCTCACTATGCTGCTGGCTGCAGCGTGCTCAGTGACAGGATGTCTGCTAGGTGATCACAGGGATACAGAGCCAGGAGCAGCTCAGGTACCCATTAATGAAAAGTGATGCTGGATAAAGTCCTTCCCCAGGCCAAAGCAGGGCAGCAGCTTTCCAAAAGTAAAAAATCGTGACACTTTTGGATGGGAAGCAGCGTGCTACTTGTGCAGAATGGTATTTCAGAGGAGAGGAAAGGGCCAGAGAGGGAAACCCTGCCAGAGCTCAGGCTCCAGGAGTGAGGAGATGTATGGGTTAAATCAGAGCCATACTGGGCTTCCTCAAGCCAGGCTGAAAAATCAGTCCTGCAACCCAACCTTCCACTCTCTGCTCTCATAGCAACTTCTTTCATCTCACACGGATCTGTTCCTTCCTCAGACCTTACCTCGACCTATAAAACACTTGCACAGGGAAGAAAGAAATCAGCAACAAGTGGTAAAAAAGGACATGAAAATGAGGCAAACCAGCAGTGATGGTATGTGAGGGGGGACAAGAGATGACCACAAACCAGTCCACCTTGTGTGCAGCTGCAAACAAGCGACCGGCCTTGCTACCCAAACCCCGGAGCAGAGTCTGCGCAAGAGGATGTGGCAGGCACGTTCCCCATCACTTACTAACCCAAATTATCCCCAGGGCTGAAGTGTAAGTTGTTGGCTGCTGGAAAATCTTTCCCAGTCCCTGCAGACAGACACGAGCACATACCACTCCTCTGGTTTGGGGTACACCGTGTGCCTCAGCGCGTTGTCGGGGTCGTACTCGAAGGCCACGCCGGCCGTGGGGTTCCACTTGGCGTGTTCCTTGCCAAAGCCCTTCTTGGCATAGGCTCGCAGCCGCAGCTCCTGCCCCTTCCGCAGCTTCACAATCAGGATGTCTGGAAAAGCACATGCTGGTTTGAGAAGGCTGCAGAGGAGAAATGAGTGAGCAGGATCACACTGCAGCAAAGGCAGATTTTTGGTGTCCAGGAAGATGTCACCAGCATCCAGGGTTTGCTCGGGTTCCTAGAGGGACTCAGCTGTGTCCCCAGAGCAGCTAAGTGAAAATGAGCTGCACAGGCCCGCAAGGAACAGCCAACAACAAACCATTCCACCTCTCTGCTGTCTCTAAGCTGTCACAAGGAGAGACAGAAGCACCCTCTGACACAGGACTTTAGTTCTGGGACAACCCCTAAGTGGCATTAAGACAAAATGCTACCCCACTGATGCAGTGACACCAGCAGTTCAGAAGTGTCAGATGTACAGCTGCCTTACGGTTGCACAGCTAGTAAAGGAAGAATAAGTTCAAAGAACTTGAAAGAAAAGTTAATTTCCTCCTCCAGCTCTTATTCCCAGTGACCCACCACTCACCATCCTGCTCCACATAGTCATTGGGGTCGTTGTCTCTGCTCCGAGATGTCACCTGCAGCAGCAGAACAAAAGCAAGCAAATTAGTGACAAGATCAGCTCGGATGAGTGCTCCAGCCCTGCACAGCACATCTGCTCAGTTCCCAAAGTCACTCCCACAGCTGCTGTAGATGACACACAGCACTCAGAGCACCTTTCAGCCAAAGGCAAGTAACAGACAGCAGGCTCCAGCTGGGCTTTACCCAGGCAGACACTGTCACTAGGCAGCAGGAGCAGCCCCAGGTTGTGGTGACATCTGAATCTGCCTCAGCAGTGTATTAGAACATTCTCTGTAAGTCCCTTTGCATCTGTCCCACTTTGGCACCACCAACCCTCCCCAAGACGACTGCAGAGGAGCTGTTTGGCAGCAGTGCCCTGGCCCAGGCTCCTCACACTTTGCCATGCTGAGAGCCAACAACCAGCATACCTGAGGCCTGCCAAGGGGCAGCCAAGGATTTTGGGAGGAGGGGTGCAGGATGAGGCCGTACCGCTTTGCACCCCATCAGACAGCAAGTGAAAGACAACACAGCAGAAAAAAGGAGGGCACTGGCACACACGCTGCTTCTGCAGCTATTCCTCCTTTGCTCTCCCACTACAGTTTAAGTGGAGCTTTAGGCAACGTGAAACGTGCTCAAAGGCCTTGCTGTGTCTACATTCCACGTGTTTGCTACTCTGCCTCAGCAGGACTGCAGAGCGGGACGGGCAGCGGGATGGCACCGACCGGAATGACGCGGGGGTTGTTGGAGATGAGGTCGCGGGATGTGACGTGCCGAGTCTGGTCCTCGTTGCAGCGAACGTCCAGCGTGAACTCCACGGAGCACTCCGGGCAGAACTCATCACACGTGCAGTCCTGGGGCACACACAGGTTCTTCATGCAAGGAACTGCCAGAGTTTCCCATCAGATCAAACACCCACCACCCTCAAACTGATTCCCCACAGCATTTTGCCTGACTCACTCTGGAATATTGCATCTTATCCACGATGTCATCGCTGGTGAGTGGGATGAGACCTGCGGGAAGCAGGAAATCAGAGGAATGTCTGAGTGAGACCACAAGAACCCCTAACTCTCCTGCCAAGACAGGTGGAGGAACAGCACCTGACAAAGGTGCTTCAGCATCTGTGGACTGATTTTGCCCACAGCCCACCTTCATCTTCCTCCCCACCGCAGCACTCACCCAGCCTGTGTGCAATGAATTCATCGTGGAGCACGGAGGAGTTGGCATCTATCTGAACCCAGTCAATGGCTGCAGAGAGGAGAAAGTCACAAGCTGAGAAACACTCATGTGGGGAAAAGCCAGCTTGTGAGGGCACAGAACACATTACAAAGACTGCAGAGACACACCGAGGCAGCATCTGCAGGGCACAGTACTGCCTGAACACGGGTAAGGAGAGCCAAAAGCAGCGGGGAGGTGTGGGAGAACACGGAGGGGAAGTGATGGGAGCCACAGGGAAGGCAGTCCAAGGGACTGCGACCACAGGCAAGCGAAAGGCCTCACCTATGATGGGGACTTCTGCGATGAACACTCTCCGAATGGAATTTGCCACCCTGAGGGAGGGAAACACCCGTGTTTAGGCATGAGGGAGCGTGGGGCTGCGGGCCCGCACAGATGCCGGCCAGAGCTTCTGCGGGGCTTTGCCTCAGAGACCCTCCCGGCCGCAACGGCGGCGCCCTCGGGGAGGCTGGGCCCGTGGGGCCACCCCCGGCCGCTTCACTCCCGGGCCGGCCCGCCCCGGCCCGGCCCGGCCCCGCGGCGGTGCTCACGCCAGGTCCGTGTTCTCGATGATGAACTTGACGTTCTCGTCCGTAAGCTCGGTGATGCGCACGGTGGGCTGGTTGGCGTACGGCATGGCCGCCCCGCCCCGATCCCGGCCCCGATCCCGGCCCCGCCGTCCGGAGCGCCCGCCCGGTCCGTCCCCGCCCCGCTCCCGCCGGCCCCTGTGCACCCGCAAAAAGAGTCCGTGCCAGGCTGAGGACGACTTTATTGGTGCCGGGGAAGGACCGGGCGCGGCCCCTCCGGTGCTCGCCGCCGCCGCCGCCTCACCGGCGCTGGTTCAGCCCCGCCAGGTTCTTGATCTGTGGGCACAGGGAGAACGGGGTTTAGCGCCGCTGTCCCGGGCGGCCGCCGGAGCAGGTGCCGAGGGGAGGCCCGTGTGCTGCGAGCAGAGATGCGGGGGCGAGAAGCATCACTGTGGTCTGAGGACGGGCAAGGATCAAACTGGATCCACCTCCGGCCACCCCTCTGACCGGAACCTGCTCTCCCGGTCAGTAGGTTTCAGCTTGGGTTTATTTCTGCGGCCAAACAGACTTCGGCAGTGAATTTATGCTTTTGGGTCATTACACTCGTTCATCCATTTTGCAGAGACCTGCAGAACCCAGCACGCCTGTAAAGGAGTACACCTCGGGACACCCTGGACCGGGACACACCTGGTGGGAGGTTCGGAATGGGCTTCCCTAAGAGTTATGTATTGGGATGATTCTGCCCTAAAGCCATCTGACTACAACCCACCCCCCTTCAGAATCCATCCAGTTCCTCCCGTTTATCTGTGCAGTGGATCTGCTGCAGGGACAGACCAAACATCGGCAATGGGAGATATCCCGGACCCGAGAGCATCGTGTGGATGTGAAACAGAGTCTGGGATTTCTCTAGTGGAGGATCCTTTTGGCATATGCAGGTATGAAAGAGGAGAGAGGCTGAGAGACACTAAATTCCACCACAGCTCCAGGGGGAAGGAGGTGGGAGAAATTCTTGAGAAGTGCTCTACCAGTAAAAATAATTTCTAATTTATGTTCCAGCCTGTTTGTCTTGTCTTGATATACGGTAAATGTATTTCTGATAACAAGGAAATCACTTTGTTGCTAAATGCAATGGGGAGTTGTCTAAAAATAGAACCACAGGGAGTCCCTGAAGCCCTTCAAAATTCGCTCGTGGATACACAAAGGGCTATTTTGTATCCCAGAGAAAGTGCAGTTCCCTCTGCGTGGACAGAAAGCAGTCCAGGACACTACCCCGAAGTGAATGAATTCTTGGAAGGACACTGAGGTCAAATGAAACAGCTTGAGGAAGTCACCCTGCTGTGGCTCAGGGACAGGTACCACCTCCCAGGTATCCATGGGGCCACTGACCCTCTGCCAAGACTGCCAGCACAGGGCCACAAGATTTCCTGGCAGAGGGAGAGATCTTGTGATGAGCAGTGGAGAACAGTTGTATTTATTCTGATCACCTGTCTCTCATCCCGAAAGCTCACCCTGCAGCTTCTGACTTAATTGACTTAATTTCCTTATGCTCTATTACAAGTTCTTTCACCACAAAACAGTGAACTAACCCCAAACTACCCAGGAAATCACCCTTAAATAAATCTAAGTTATGAAAGACGGTTGTTTTTCCAGGTTGTCTTCTAGATTTGGGAGGAAAACTCATGGTGACATTCAGCTTGGAAGGGGACAGAAGCAATTCTGCTCTCACAGCCCTGCTGGTTTCAGTATTACTTACAGTAACTGCAGCTCCCATCAGGCCCTGGACAACGGCTTCTCCAGTGGATTGTACCTGGGAGACACAGGGAGAACACGACCTTTTGCTTCCTGCAGTTGCACTTTCGGCCCCCAAACACAGAGATGGAACGCACAACAAACACGTATTTGCTACAGAAAGGTGCTGACAGCACTGCAGACAGGTGACAGCCACAGACAAGACACATGGAAGGGGTTTCCTGGGATGTCTCCTAACCACTGGGACAGTCTGACAAAGAGGGCACCTACATGACATTTTAATAAAAACCACACAATTATTTATTGATTTTGAACTGACAACAAGGGCGTCTCTCAGCAGATGTGGGATCTGCATGATGGAAAAGCCAGGTGTGCCTGCATATATCCCTGGGGAGAAGGGATTTGCTGCACGCACACTTGTCCCTAAGGTTACCTGACTGGCTGTATTGCTCATGGCCATGGCGTCAGCCACTCTGTTTTCCAGGAAGCGCCAAGTATCCTCGAAGTCGGGGGACGAGTCCTGCATCATCACCAGCTCAGTGGTGTTGTAGATGCCAGTGAGCACAGCCCGGCGAGTGTACCAGTTAAACTGCAGGGGCACAGGAGGAGAGACAGAGAGCTGTGATCTGAATGCACATCAAGAGTGCAGCTATCAGAGAACGGCAAAGGAAAATCACACACCCGCAGCACGTTCCTTCCCCATATAGGGGAAGTTGCCATTTGCAGCTGGATCTCTCAGGGCCTGCGATAAAACTCTTCCTGTTCTCTTCCTTCTCCTAAAAACCCACTTGAAGGGCTCTCTGAGGTATGAGAGTACTACACCTAGCTCCTGCTGTTGGGGAGAGGGATCTGCTGTGAGGACTTTAAACCTTTTTACTGGGAAAGAAGGAGCAGGCTTAGCATCACAGCTTCCCTGGAAAACTCATGTAACCAGTCAGAAGGTGCAAACAAAACACCAACTTTAGAACCTCTCCTAATCCCTTCATCAGTGAGACTTTAGGAGCAGTTCAGTGCAGACACTGACTCCAACACATCGATTTGACTTGCATAACACGTAAGGGACTTTCAGTTCCTGAAGCAATTGTGTTCTTTCAGTTGTCTTCTGGTTTATTCCTTTAATTTTTCTGCCATCTTATTTATTTTTCAGTGCAGTAGCTTCTCTTTTATATACAGATAAAAGAAGCTTATTAAAGTAGTTTGTTAAAATGGTTCATTTAGCTTTTTCCATCTCTCCCTACATCTATAAGAATTAAAGTAATTTATTAATTGCTATAATTAAGGTTATAATTTTCTTTTATTTCCTGCCAGAAAGATGAAAGCTTTAATAAGCTACTGGTATTTTTAGGGAGGTTCTTTAAAGGTTTTCAAGTCAAGTCTGTAAATGCTACTGCTGGTAGAAGAGAGCTGTTTGACAGACCCACTGCTCACTCACTAAAAACTGGATCAACTTCTTAGTCTCAAAATCTCAACAACTTTGTCTGTGTTGTCAAAAAGAAAAAAGAAGAGCACTTAAGAGCCTAGGTAAGTAGGTCCTTTTAATTTGCACTAATCCCATTGGCTGTAATTTGCATTTAGTCTCAGTGGCTCTTAAGTAACTTTAGAAATTAGACTGTAGTTTATAAGGACCCTTGGGTGCCTCTGAAATGTCTTCTTCACTCAACAAATGGCCATTTGCAGAGGGACTCAGCCCCACTCCTACTCGAACCCATGCTTTTGCCGAAGTGCTGAGGGGTAGAACCAGCTTGTCCCCAAAGCACAAGGACTCACATCTGTGGACTGGTCCCCAGCATAGTGCCAGATATCATCGATCATGCTGGTGAGGAGGTTGAGGCTGGAAGGGATGTTACGTGGGAGCAATAGGACACTCAGGGCCTGCAAAGGAAACACACAGAAATGGGAGCCGAAGAGAGAAGGATGTAATACTGAAGCAAACCAGCAGTGCTCTGCTCTGTTATCTTTCCCCTGTTGCTGCTGACTTGCCTCCAGCTCCAGTGACAAGTCCTCCCAGCTCTTTGCAGTCCTTACAATCAACAGGATGTGCAGAGAACACAGAGTGTGGCTGACAAGTTCAGGCCTTGGCCTGTACTGGAGCTGATCCCTGCTCAGTTCAAACATCCCTGTGTTGTCTCTCCTAAGTTGCCTCTCTGGCTTGGAAACATCAGAGGCTGAGCTGATTCACCCTGTGCTGTGCCCCTGTGGGCAGGGAGTCACATCTCTCATTTCTCTGAATTTGACTTTGAACTCAGAGCGGCAACCAAGGGCACAACAGCGCCAGCCATAATGGCCCTGCTGGGATCCTGCAGCCTTTGAACGTAATCACACAATGCCAGGAGAGACACAAACCACCCACATCCTTCACAAGGCAAATTATGCTAATCTGAAAGAAGAACATGAAGCCTGTACTCCCTCTCTCTGCATGGGGTGCTGGATTCAGCTGCACAGAGGCCAGCAGTGGTTCTGGATAGAGGCTGACCTCGAAGCAATCTTTGCAGCCCAAGATTAAGAACTCTTTGCTTGTCACTGTGGCCATAATTCAATTCCATTCCCACCCTGGGAAGAATGGCTTGAGAGTTAAATCTGGATTTTGAAGCATGGAGCCCTCTCAGTTCACAGCTCTACCCTCAGGCTGCCAGGGGTTTGTCAATCAAGGACAATTTCCTGCAGCAAAGCAGTTCTGCATTTCCAGGTGTCAGGTGATCCTGGTGCAGCCACAACAATGCTGCACAGAGCCTGACTTGCAGTGACACTGCAAATAGGACTGAGCAGAGACACAGGTTATCCACTGGGGATGCCAGATGGGTGGAGTGAACAACAGAGAGCTTTGCCTTTCCAGAACTGCGAGAAATAGTTGCTCTAAGGTCACCTTTAACTGCCTCCTTCCAAGGTTGCTCTCCTCTTGAAGGCTACTAATCATTTGAAACCAGCCAAGGTTTCATTTACAACCTTGAACTGATCTGGTGGAGAGACTATGTTGAAAGTCACAGGGTGTTTAAAACACACACAGGCAAGGGAGACAATGTTGATATTACTTTTATACCTGGGGCCATTTCTCAATATATGGAATCAGCATCCTCAGTCTGGCTTCCACAGCATGTCTCAAGAATTCATCTATAGGCTTCTTCCTGAGTAAGGAAAAAAAATATTATGAAGAATGTCCAAGTTAGATTTAATTCTGATCTTGAAAGATCAATCTCCACCTGTCTTAGCAATAGATAAGCAAAGTATTATATATCCTTCATGCCTTTGCTCCTAGCCTGTATCTGGGAAAACAGCTTTATTTGGGTAAATTATACTTTTAACTTATCTGTGTCCCAGGTGGCCTCTCTGTCTACCCAATTCCCAAAATCCGCAAAGTAAGACATTTGTTCACAGCCAGTACTCACTCTGCTTCACCCAGCTGCACTAGTTTCTGCTCCTTCTCCAGCAGCTCGGACAATTTGGTGTTGCACTCAGACATAAAGTGCAGGATCAGTTCACTGCCATCACTGTGAAACATCCCTGCTGCAGCAACAGAGAGGCCCAGGGTCTGTAGGGAAGAAGGAGAAGCACAGACCAGGTCAGACACTGCTAAACAGGATCCAGCTAGAAAAAGTTCCGTTTATTTTGTGGAAGATATTATGTGAATTTAAACAAAACAACGCTGCATTAAAAAGCACTTCCTGTATATGTTTTCCTCTCTTTACGATCACTACTCTACCACATGCTTTAGTCTAACTCTGAAGGGGTTATCCTGTAGCAGCTGGGTTTCATTCCTGCCCAGTAGCATTTGCCGACTAGGGTGCATCGCCCAAGAGTATGTGGGGGAAGCATGCAGGCCTGGCTGTCTCTGCACTTCAGCTCCATCCAGTTTTCAACTGCTTTGTTGCTTCTCTCCCCACATACCTTGGCTCCCTCTGCAATGGCCTCTGCAGTCCAGCCATGTTCAGGCACAAACTCCAGCGCCGCTGTGAGGATTCGATGCTGCAGCTGCTCCTCGCTCTCATAGTCCTCAGACTCCTGGCCGCCCTGGCCAGTGTAACTATGAGAAGGTATTGTTACAGTGAGGGGAATGTCACCACCAAACACCAGAACCCTGGACTCTGCCATTCAGTCGCTGACACCAGACACATTTTGAGACCTGCTTAGTATAAATCTGGCCTCCTCCAGTAAAATCCTTCCCTGTCCAGAAAAACGATTCTTTAACGCACCTTTGCTGAGAAGAGAAGAGAAAAATAAGGGAAGGAGGGCTCAATGCAGATGCCTACATGGAGACTTATCAGGCCCACATTCCCCCTCCTTTACAGAAAACTAAACTATAACCTTTTCCAACATGGGCTTTATACTATAGGCATATGGACAACATATTGTCCCTATTTTTTTAGATTTGGACAAAAATCCAGAAGCAAAGACTTGCACTTTGCAGGTGAGAGAGGTTCCCTCTTGAAAGTAAGTCCACAGTGGACAGTGGAATTTGCACTGTCACAGCAAACCAGCTCTCCAGCTGCTGCAGTCTGGGGTTCCTTAATACTGGATCTCAGCTTCTCCAAGTTTCATATGCGAGTTTCGGGAAGGCAAAAGCCCTCCAATCCCTCTGCCGGTGGGACAGTGCTAGAAGGAGCTGGTGAGTTACCTGGGGCGAGGGCCCTGAGGTTCCTGTTCAGGCTGGTGACCAGCTGGAGGTGAATCAAAGTGCTGCTGAGAGGAAGATGTCAACGGCTCCTTCTTGTGCTCATCGGATGCTCTCCTCAGCGCAGCCGAGGCCTGGAGAGCACGGAGTGGTGGGTAGTGCTGGCACCTGACCACTGCAAGGGAAGCCAAGAGTCAGCATCTCCTCCCAACACCAGGAAGCACAGAAAACTCAGGTGGAGAGTTGTGGTGAACACAGCTGAAAAGAACAGAAATCCGTAGTCTTTTTTTACGCTTCTGATTAGTGCCAGTCTCAGCTGAGCTCGTGTCTACGTGAAGAAAATAAAGCAAAAATGTTTTGTGAGGGAAAGAACAGTGCAAATGGCATGTATTGCAAATAGTTTCCCAATCTTGGACTGGAAATCAGGCACCCAAACATGCCCTGTCCCCTTTTTAGCCCTGATGAGGGCGTCAGGAGGAAGGCGCTGACCTCGGAGCAGGGGATAAGAGGCAAGTCCTACTGGAGAGCCGAACAGCCGTGACAGACACCACATGCTAATCACGGAGTGATTACTCAACGACACTCTGGGGGAACTTATAATTCAGCTGCTGGTTTTTGGGTTGGGCTTTTTTTTTTTTTTTCAATAAATTTGGTTTCACGGCCCACGCTTTTAAAGAAAAACACCACCCAGCAACCCCTCCTTCAAACCCACCCGCTCGGCGCCCGCCGCGGTTCCCTCACACCCCTCGTGCCCTTCACCTCACCTTGCCNATCTTGGAAGCGGGCAAGCGCGATGACGTCGCGGTGACGGCGTCAGGCCGGGACCGGCGAGCGGAGCCGAGCGGGCCGAGCCGCGGGAGGTGAGCGGGGAGCGCTTGGGACGGGGCTGGGGCTGGCGGGTCCCCTTTTTTTCCCCTTAAAAATCTTTTCTGAGACGTCGCCTGAAGCGGGGGGGGGTTGGTTGTGTGTGTGTGTGTAAGTAATTCCGTCACGAAATTCCCCCACGTATCCTGTCCTTGCTCCCTCCAAACCGTCCCTGCTCGGTGACCGAGAGGTTTTTTCCGCCCGTTCTCCATGTGCTTAAAATGCGCACCTGCTGTAGGGCCCGCAGCCTCCGGCCGCTGGAAGCCGGAGCATTCCCGGCCTCTGGAAGCCGGAGCATTCCCGGCCTCTGGAAGCTGGCTGTGCTGCGTCAGGAGGCTGCAGTTTACAGCCCTGGCGTGCTACGGAACCCTGGAATGGTTTGGGTTGGAAGGGACCGTCACGGTCATCGCGTTCCAACACGGCAGCTTTCTAATGTACTGAAGCGGAACCTGCGGTATTGTTTAGCCCCTTTCCTTGCCCTGTTCCTCGGGGACTGTTAAATGTGTGCGACAGGGAGATAAGGGCTCCTCCTCACTCCACCCACACGGGATCCTCGGCCTTCTCCCCGCATCTCAGGGCACCGAAGGTGGTGTTGCTGTTGATGCAATTTGGGCTCTGACTGATCTTGAAAGATCACAGCCTGCTGTTCAGAGAGGAAGGTGTCACTTCGGGTTTGTCTTTCCCACCTTAGCCTAACAGCTTAAGTATCTTTTGAGATTTTCAGTCTTCTTCTTGGGAAAGGTGACTTTTTAATGGGATTAATATGTGTGTTTACGAGTGTTACTGTCTGCTGTAGCTGCTTAGCTTGTGTCACACATGCAAAACCAGCTGTGAGATGTTACAATCTGCAGTGTACATCCAAGGTGTACATTCCCCGTTTGGTTGGCATTGTGCTTGTTTTAGCGTGAATTCCTACCAGAGTAGCTCGGAAAAGGCACAGACTCCCATTCTGAACTTGTTTGCAGTTTCCAGGAGAGAGGGGGAGTGCACAGCACCCAGAGCCAGAGGAACTGCAGGTCAAAATCCACTCGCCACCTGACTGCAGTTAAATTTGGTACAGCATATCCATGAGCTGTGGTTTAGTGACAACGTGGTGGCAGTAAGGCATTACCCAGGATGTGTGATGTAGTGATTCCTGGTAAAGACCTTGCTTACCACTGTCTGTCCAGAAGTAGGTGTGTGATTTGCAGCTAATTAAAGATACACTGGGCAACTGTTCTGGTCACCAGTGCTCTCTGTTCTCTGTGGTGGTGTTAAATTAGGAAGAAAATAGGTTTGTGTTGGATACAGGAAAGAGGGGAGGTCATCGGGTTCAGTAGCTGGTGCTGCTATGAGAACAGGTGATGATGGGATATTATTGCTCCACAAGGAATACAATCTCATATAAAATATCAGTGGAGACAGCTTTCTTAAAACTGTCACTGCACGTTCTGTTCCACTCCTCCCTCCCTGTAATTTGCTCACCCAGTGCCACCAATCATAAAGGTGGGAAGAGCCTCAATCTAGAATGCTGGGAATGTTGAAAGATAGTTTTTTCTTCTCGTGTACTGTGTAAGCAAACTCTGCTAGGTCGTGTTTGGAGCAGGAGAGAGAAGGCAGTGTTTAATGTCATATAACTGACACTGCTCAGGAAATCCAGAAATTCTGTGTTTGTCTTACTCAGATTTTTTAACGAAAGCAGATAAGTTTTTTGTTGTTTTGTTGGATTATTTAAAGCATGGCTTGCAGTATCCCAGCAGAACTGGTGCCTGAACTGGAGAGAAACTGAATTATGCCCTGAAGTGTAGCTCTTTCTTCATGTCCTGCTAGCACACAGCTTGTGGGAACTTTGTGCTGCCTGCCTCCAGAAAATTACCCCCATTTATTAAAACAACTCTGCCAATTACATCACAGTCCACAGAGGTTCATGCTGTGCTCGGCACTTACCCTTCTCTCCCACCTCGTTCCTCTCCCAGCCACTGCCAGGTTTGCTGCTGCTGCTGAAATGGGGGAGTACGGAGTCGCTCCAGGCCAGCGCGTGGCCATTGTCTGGGACAGCTCCTCGCCGGTCGAAGCCCTGAAGGATTTGGTGGATAAAGTCCAGGCGCTGGTGGGAGCTGATAATCGTGTCTCTGTGGAAAACGTTAACCAGCTGCCTCAGTGTAAGAATGAGCTTAATTTTTCACTGTTTCCTTAAAAGGGAGAGGGTTCTGCTGCTGTGTGAGCCAACACCTTCCCGCTTTGGGAGTCAGCACTGGGAACATCGACAGCACCTGCTGCTGACTCTTACCCTGGGCAATACAGCAGGGGAAGTGATGCACCCTGGCTGTGCTTCTATGATTGGTATCTTTAGTCAGTTACTGCTGTCGTACACACACATGAGGGACGAGGGAGGTGGAACTGGTGTGTTAAGGTGTGTGTACATGTGTAAAATTGTACCATCTTCCTGTTTCTTCCCAGCGGCTCACAGGGAGTCCAGTTTCGATGTAATCCTCTCTGGCATGGTACCAGGCAGTACAGCACAGCACAGTGTGGAGCTCCTGGCAGAAGTAGCTCGGATACTTAAGCCAGGGGGCCGTGTCCTCCTGAAAGAACCAGTGGTTACGGAATCAGGTGAGAGCATCTTGCTTCCATGGCAACACAGCATCTCTCGTGAGGATTAGGCTGAAATAGAAAGGACAGGAACCCCTACTGACGTTCAGAGATTTTCATTCTCCTGACACACTAACCCAAATCACAAGGTTTTTATCCTGTGCGTAAGATGCTATCCATCAGAGATGTTTGCAGTCACTCTGCTTCTATCAAAAATGCTGGATAGGCTTGTTCCTAAACTACACTGAAAAGCTTCAGTGATCGCTGTTTTCCCCTCAGGGTGCAATGTTAAGTAGTTGCAGATGTTGTGTTTCTGAGGAGCTTCCAAAGTGGTTTTAAAAACAGGTGACAGATGCTGAAGAGATTGCCCCAGAAGCCAGTTAAGAAATAGTTATCCAGAAAAGGTTAAAAATGTTTGGACTGAGTTTTAAGAGAAAAGCCAGAGCGCCTGCCATGGGACAGCTGGAGGAGCCATGGGAAGGTGAACACAAGATGATTTCTTAATGTCGTGTGTTCATTTAGGAGTCCTTGTTTTGAAAACTTCATGAGTAGTTCACTTTAATAGGTAAAAATGTTTGGGAAGGAGTTTGTTTGGGGTTCGGGGGTGGTTTTTTTATCTTTTTTCGATGGGTATTGATGGGGTTGAGAAAAGTTTTGGTATATATAAAACGTATTTGAAGCTAGAATGGCTTTGTGACCCCACGCTGTTATTTTAATGAACAAGCTGCTGGTGCTTTTTCTGGTTTGTTCCTGCTGTCAAGTAGAAGGGGCCCAATTTTAGTGCAGAGGTTTGGCTCGAGTACTTCCCTCTAAAGTTCTTGCTCTCCCAGGTTTCTCAGTGAGCTGTATTGTTCTTGCCTCTTCCTACTCTCTGCTTCTGTGTCTTGCAGGAAACAATGGCAAAATCAAGACAGCAGCCAAGCTCCTCACAACTCTGACTCTCTCTGGGTTGGTGGAAGTGAAGGAGGTAGGGATGTGTTTACCATTTCCAGAAATGCCCTCGGGCAGTTACCTGGGGATTTGCTGGGTGATGAGGTTTTTACCTACCTTGGTTTGCTGTAAATGTGCATGGCCACTGCCTGGCACAAACTTTAGTTACTGTCAGCTTGGTGTTTTTTCTTTAGGACTGAGAACACTGATTATCTGTTCACTGGAATTCTGGGCTAGGTGCTAAAAGAAGGGGTTCTGCATGAGGTTAACCTAAAATCTTACTTTGCAGCTGCAAAAGGAAGTGCTGACCCCAGAGGAGGCCCAGTCGGTCGGAGAACATCTGGGTTACCAAGGCAATGACCTTCTTATTATTCAGATAGAAGGCAGGAAGCCCAATTTCGAAGTGGGATCCTCAAGTCAGCTCAAACTCTCCTTTGCCAAGACACCTGGTCCTTCAGGTAAGGCGTGGTGCATGCTGAATATCTGGATTTCCTGGCTCTCAATGACAGGCATCACTTAGAACAGGAGACAGGGAGTGCTATGGTAAAAACCCATGAAGTAGCGCTTTCCAAAGTTGCTTGAACTGTTTGTTGGGAGTAGATGGGGCAAAGGCTGGAATAACAGCTATTTCTTCCTTTGTTTTGGCTCCAGGAAAACCCTCTGTGGACCCAGCTGCTGCCAAGCTGTGGACACTGTCTGCCAATGATATGAATGATGAAGAGATGGTATGTGGTTTTCTTTGTGAGGCTTTGCCGTTCCTTCTCTCTCCCCATTCTTTCCTGTTGTAAATACTTTCAGTCATGCCTCTTAGGAAGCTTACAACTTCAGAGGTAGAAAAACCTCCCTAAGGCAAAATAGCTTATCTCCTTCATGGGGTCTGGAGAGCTCAGTGGTGTGGTGAGGGCAGAGAGGAGACAGGGATAAGAGGGCGCAGCTGCAGCACTTTAATGCCAGTGTACAGATAGCACCATTTCTTTGAATATAACTTAGCAGTGTCATTCCCTACTGAAAAGTCCATTTCCTGCATTTTGTCTCCCATGGTGTGTTTTCAGGATCTTTTGGACTCTGATGAGCTGTTGGATTCAGAGGATTTGAAAAAGCCAGATCCATCATCCCTCAGAGCTCCATCCTGCAAAGAAATGGGCAAAAAGAAAGCCTGCAAGAACTGGTCAGTGCTGGAATTCATGTATTGCTGAACCTTTCAAGTGGAGCATTAAACTCTTAAGAGTTGGAGGGATTTAAAAACTGTTGTAGGCAATTTGCTGTTCTTCAGAGCCTAATTCTCTTGGTTCATGTCGTTTCCTATCTTAATTATTGGAATGTAAACACAAATACAATGAGAATTGACTCGTGACTGCAACAGATTATCACGATGATGTGTATTATCAACAGCTGTCCTGGACGTGGCTGCATAGCTTGTGCAGCTTGCCTAAAACCCTGGTTTCTCACATTCTGAGGAGAAACAGCACAAGTAGCGAGTGCTGAAGTGTCATTTCTCACTCAATTTTAACTTGAGGAGTGTTTCAACACTTGTTATACAAACCATGGTGTTGAAGAACAAAGTGAGGAGCGTGAGTCCCGGAGTCAGCTGTGTCGTGTGACAGAGCGAGGGCTGTTCCATGTGAGTAGGGCTGGCACAAGTGTTGATGACTCATGACCTTTAAGCAGAAATATGCAGGTGACTTCTTTGCTTTTCTACAGCACATGTGGCCTAGCTGAAGAACTGGAACAGGAGAAGAAGAGCTCACAGCCCAAATCTGCCTGTGGAAATGTAATTAGTAATTTTTGTCTCTATACTATGGTTTGCAGTATATGATCTCTGTGTAAGAATTGCATTCCCTAGTGACTGCTGCCTGAGCTGGATCACTGCTTCCACACACTGCCTCTGCAGCTTCTGCAGAGCTGCAGCCTTTGCCCTGTGCTCACATGCTGTGTACCAGCACATGCTGTCTGTCCTGACTCCCTGGGGGAGTCAGGGTGAGCAGTGAGCCTTTCCCTCTCTGCTCACAGGCTAACCAGGGATCTGCTCAGGGAGGATTGCCTAGTGGGATCTCAGGGGGCTGCCCCAGCCTGGACACACCCGGTGGGGTGGAGACTTATTTCTGTGTGAGCCCAATGCCTGCACAGCTCTGCCATCCACACTAACCAGTGTGTTGAGAAGGGGGTAGGAGGGAAGCAGTCTCTGTGCTCTTACATGCTGAGGAGCATGACATCTCTTGAGCTGGAGAAACCATGCCATAGGGGAAGAGACCTGAAAGTGGCACCTGATTACAGACAGTGCTTTTCTTTCTCTTGCCAGTGCTACCTGGGGGATGCATTCCGCTGTGCCAGCTGCCCTTACCTGGGGATGCCTGCCTTCAAGCCTGGGGAGAAGATTCTCCTGCCAGAGAACCAGCTGCACGATGCCTAACAAAGACATGTCCTGCCAAGGACTCTGCTGCTTTTCCGTCACTCTGAGGTTCTTCCTGCAGCCCTCATCCTCTCAAACTCATGCTCTCCAGCCAATACTCCACGTGGGGAGGGACACTGCGGGCACTGACACTGCTGTGAGCTCATCGCTTGTCATCAGCCTTGGGCTACCTGATCCTCTGGTGAGAAATCACGTATCAGACTTCATGTTACACCTTGTTTTGGCTGAACTGACTTGATCCTGGACACTGGCCGTCACAGCGTGTCCCACCAGCAGAGGGAAGTACAGTCACGTGTCAGGTTGTCCTTGTGTGCCTGACGCATTTCCCATGCCCATGTCCTACAGCTCTAATTAGTCCTGATTTTCCCTGGTGAATCAGCAGCTCTGGCTCAGCCCCCAGGGTGACTGGGCTCCTGCTCTCTTTGAAATTTGAACCTGCAGCCCCTTACCATGTGGAGGTGGCTCAGCAGCTCCTGTGGCACAGTCAGGAGCAGGGAGTACACTTAGTATGTACTCTTAGCAGTGTGCATGATCTTCTTGGGAAAGGCTGGCAGGCATGATGAATTTCCAAGTGTTTTGGGAGCCCCCTACCCCCAGCTGTTTCCAGCAAAATGACAAAGATTCAGTCCCACCAAGAACTCCTGCCTTTAAGGCAGGGAGCTGGTGAAACAATATCTGTTTTGTCTTCCCGCAGCTTTCAGTCCAACACGAACTGATAACACAAGGGCAATCTGAGACTGTCACCTCTCTTGGTGGTTACCCAAGTGAGTTACCTGCAGTGTCAAATACATAAGAACATAGCAATAACTTAATTTCTAGATGATCTGTGGTCGCCATCTGCTCCCTCTCCATGAGATACTATTTATTTGTGTAGTTACTGCTAGTGAAGCAACCTGCAGGTGTGGGATGAGGGTGCTGTTCACATTTTGTGCCGGGCTTGCTTCTCACCCAGGGAGGGGGAGGAGGAAAGCCCACATCCAGTGTCTCAGTGGGGATTGTTTTGTTTGGGGCTCTTGCTCTACAGGATGTGACTGCTTGTTGTCTGCTACCTGAGTTACTAAACTCATGAAGGGGGCTGGGATGAAAGGCTGTTCTGTTCTTGAAATAAAAGTGACCAATAGTAAAGCCTTTGTTTTAAGGCTGGTATTAATGGTATTCTAAGTGTTTCTCCTTCTACTCGACCTCTCAGGGATTTCTTAAACTGTTCAAATGTTAGGTTGCATCTTGGAGTTCTCCATAAATTGTTCCTCTGAAAACTTGACTTGAATATGTGATACGCACTGGAAACAACAGATGTTAAGGAAAACTTAAGAAAACTCCTTCTGACCGCTCAGATGCTGCTCTGGGAATCACACTTGCACTGTCCCAGCCTGTCACTGGTGGAATTGAAGGCCCTTCCTGCCAGAGCACAACTTTCCCAGACCCCTCTCTCACTCCTCCCCTGTCCCTGCCTTTGTCATCAGCGAGAACAGCTCCCAAGGAGGCAGCAGTTGTGTGATAAACCACCTGTTCAACCAGCTTGTTGCTCCTAGCTCAGTGATGTAAGTGATGTAAGGAAATGGGCAAAAGCTTCTGCACACTTAGGGCCTTTGGGAGTTTTACTGCCTTTTCTCAGCCTCACTGGTAGCAGAAGATCAGATCTCTCTATGAGGTCCCCGATAAAGGCAACCCTTACCCTGAACTCCACTTTCCTCTTGCCCAAACTGGGAGAAGCAGCACTTTTACTTTTGTTTTTCTGCATGAGTCAGCCTTCCTTTGTACGGCCAGCAAGGCTTGAGGGGCAGCAAGGACACACTCCGTGTTCCTGGTGATGCCTTTTCCTGGTCTTAAAAATCAAGAGCCAGACACAATTAAGGGAAAAAGGGTTTTTACCTCAGTATTTAATAAGGATCCTTATGGTGCACCACTTTGCCGAGGTGGAATGCGCCGAAATGCACACACACGATCGATTGCGTACACCATTTATAGACCTTGCAAATTAGCATATCTAACAAAGATCCCCCAGTGAGAGGCTTGAATGAATAACGTGATATCCCCTCATCCCAAGGAATTCCCCCCGGATGAGTCTTATCTTAGTTTACAGGATGTGTTCTAGAGAGGACCTTGGTTTCTCAGGATAGTGGAGGGCTTTCCGGCCTCCAACTGCGAGGCCTAAAGGATGTTTGGTCTCCTGGCTTAACAGAATACTAGGACTATGCTAAATTATCAGACTTAAGGAATTACAGGTATGCATGCTAAGAGCACTGAGGATACATAAAAGGTATATAAAAGAAAAGGCAAAAATCATCATGGCATCACTGGCAGGAACACCCATCATGGATGTTTCACCCACCTGCCTTGGGTATATGCAGGGACAAGGGGCCCTCTCCATATGGAGGTGTTTGGGGCAAGGAGGGCATTGTGTTTGTTATTGCTTTATCTTCACACACTTGCTTAACTGCTTGTGATGGCATCTTTTTGAGAAGTGAAATTTGGAGGCTCAGCTCTGGCCGTAGTAGCCACTTCACCTTTTTAAAAACAGCCAATGAGCAAAGATGCTGTCCCCACCCTTCCTGCCTGCACTGGAGAGGTCACCTCAGCTCGTTCCTCCAGCAGCCCTGGCTGCCTTTCCCCACCTCTTGCTCACTCGTTACTGCTCCAAGGCTATTTCATGGCTTCTTGCCTGGTTCCCTGTTGAAAATGCTATCCCAGATCTGACTCCCCACTAACCTTGGACATAAAGGAGGATGCAAATGCAGCACTATGAATGTCCCAGCTTCCTCTATTTCATTGATCATTAACTCTTCCCTGGTGAAGCAGTGAGCCATGTTTTTCCCTCCACTTCTTTTTAAGGCAGCTAAGCAAATGCAGAGGCTTTGGCAGCCCTTGTTCGTCTTAATTTGATTTGTACCTCAGCTTTCCAATTTTGCCTCTTTGCAATTTAGTGAGCATGTAATTCTGCTCACGTCCTTTGTGGTTTTCTTCATGGCCTTCTATTTTGACCAGTGGGATTCTGAAGAACTCTGCAGCTGTATTTGCCGCCTCTGAAACTTCCCCGCTTCCCTCAGCAACTAATAACTGGCTATGGAGGCTGTTAATACAAGTCTCAGGTGTCTGGCTCAGCTCTTCTTGAACTCATGAGCAGTCTGTCCCTCTTAGTTGAAGGTTTTTAAAAACCCTTTTCTCCTTAAAATAACAACATAAGTCATTTCATGCTATATGAGAAGGGCTGAGCTGGTCCAGCTGAAGGGCCATCCAGCTTGGCTGTAGAGAATCATGAGATCCTTTTAGGTCAGAAAAAAGATGTTTGAGTCCAACAGTTAGTTAGCCCAGCACTGCCAAGCTTGTGCAGGTGTTTATGTCACTGGTGGCAGGAATATTGTTGGGGCATTGAATGGAACTTGGTCATGCAGGTGCCAATGATGTCGTGCCTGGCAGAGGAGCTGATGGGGTGGGTGTGAGAACCTGGCCCATGATAGATACAGTTCACTTCTCACCACAGAGGATATCAGTACTAAACCAAAATCTGTCTTGTCTGTCCTACTGACCAGCAGGCAACTACTTCACTCTATCAATACCATTATCAGGAAAAGCCCAATTACAGCTGTCCCTGAACTGCAGCTGGACTGCACACCAGTGACCCTCCTCTTGAGCTGGGAGCCCTCTCAGAATTAGAAATACCTTACCTGAGATGAAGAGAACCATTCCTTATCCAAGGTGGAGAGATCCCTCACCTACGACAGATCCTCAGTAAGTCATTGATAGCTTGCTGAATATATACCATGAAGCATTACTAATCCATGTAGTTACTCCAAATTATAATAAACTTTGTATGGATAATTTATTAGGCATAAAGCATTGTCCAAGTCTGAGACCAAGACTGGACCGAGCTGCACCGTGGTGCCAGAAGAGGTTTGAAAAGCAGGAGGGTCCACTCAGAACTCAGTGGGAGGGTCCTCCTTATTCTTTCTGTCTACAATCCCCCCATGAATCATTCTAACTCAATTTTAATGATCAATTTTCAAGGTTATCCCCTCCATACATTCTCATTTGTTTAGCTAATTGAACTTAGAAATTCAGTGAGTACTCTGTCAACCCTTACTGAGATTCCCTCACTTTTAATCTGATTTGTTGTTTTTCATTCTCGCTCCCAGGATTCTCAAAGTCCATCTCCACACCATCTTAAGGTGTTCCTCACTGCTTCTGTACTGTGATCCCATTCTGGGTTGGCCATTGGCCATGGTTTTCCCCCAGCAGCTTCTTTCCCTTCTTTGATTACAGTCCTGGATTTTATACACTTGTGTAGGGCAAACACCCCTTCAAATAATGGTTGGACATCTGCCCAAATTGGATCATATGCTCTGAGAATAATCCAGAAGATCTGAACTACCTTTTTGGGGTCATCTCTGAACCTGAGCATCTGTTGTGGCTGTAATACTAAATCATTAGCGCTATGTGCTGGTTTCAAACCCAGCAGGAAAATTAACTTCACCCAAGCTGCTCCTCTTCCACCATCCCCTTCCAACAGCAGCAGAAACACCAGCAGAGACTACAAGTGGGAATTACAATTTTACTGAAAAATTCACAATAAACACAACAGTATCAATAAAAGAGGGCACAAAAGAGAGTGCTCTACCCACGAGAAGGGTACTCATCACCAGCAAAAACACCTAACCACTCCCAGTACGAAGCAGATCCATGTGCATCACTCCAGCAGCACCTCTGTGAAGCAAGCAATGCTTTTCCATCCTTGCCCCTTGTGTTTCAAGTGAGTGAACCAGAGCAAGGTCAACTCACATCACAGCAGGTGCCTGCCCCAGAGAAAATCCAGAAAATTGCTCCAGGACTTCTCATAGCCATGCCACCCAGCACGTCCAGGACCAAGCTCTTCCTGAACACCATGCTGGTCACAGAGTGTACAGTGTCATTCCTGAAACACAGAGCAAGTAGCTAGAGGAGCCTGTCAGTGACCGGAGGCAGTGAAAAGAGTTGCTGAGGCTTGGCAGAGCTTGGAGCTGCAGAAGGCAAGGAAAAATGGGCTCGAGAGCCCTGTCCTCACCATGAGACATGGCTTCTTCCAGGAGAACATAAAGAAGGGTTGTGCAGCCACTCGGGGGTAATAGGTGCCTTTGGTCACCAAGATGGCACTGCTGTATGAGCTGACACCTAGTTTTTGAGGAGGACAACCCCAACAGGTGGACAACAAGCTGCTCACCCTCCCTCATTTGTCCTCTTCCTTGGGGGAGACATTCACCTCTGTGCTGGCAGTGCTGCCATCGCGACCACTCTGCTTCTGCTGCGATGGCTTGATCTCGGTGTAAATGACGTCGCAGGAGGCAGGTCCTGTCCCCTTCTTTTCAAAATTCAGGTTGGCATAGGTCAGGTCCTCAGTCCCTGTCACCGGGGCCGCCTGCAGGGAGACAGCAATGAGTAGAGCCTTGGCTTTTCCTTCTGTGTCTTCCCTGCTAATATTTTCCACTGGCACAACTCTTTGTGCTGCCCAAGCCTTACCCAGCTTGCTCAGATGTGCCACCTACTCAAACACTCATAAGCCCTTATTTAATAGGAATTAAAAAGTGTTTAGGACCATGTTTTCAGAAAGCAAAGCTGATTTTACTGTGAAATCTTTTAAGTGGGTATTCAACAGCCAATTCTTTTGACAGGGAGGAGGAAACAATACGTGCAAAGCCCTCCCTGGCTTACCATACTGACCTGATTCCACTTTGCCACTTCCCCGCTCATGAGCTCTCCTGAAAAAGGAAACCTCCTTTAAACGGTAGTCAAAATAATGACAATGATCATTATTTTAAATTAGGAAAATAATGAAAGAATAAAGCAAACATCTGCATTGGTCCTGCTTTTGTTGTGGGAGAGGATGTGGCACTGTGGCTCTGTGGTTCTGAAGATGGCCAAAGGGCTGGAGGGGTTGGCAAGGGCTTAAAAGCCCTTGAAGGGGCTGGATGAGAGCCCTGAGATGGACACTTCTGGATATGCAAGACCTGTTTCAATCACACAAGAGGTTGTGCCATAACCGGACTCCCACCAGCAACTGGCCAGAAGGAAGGGAGGGGGTGAACCTTCTCACCATGCTGGGACAGCTTGTTTAGGAGGACAGACTTGTGAAGGGAACACGGAGCGAGCAGGAGCAGTAGGATGTCAAAGACGGACATCTCCCAAGCCTGGCTGTGTCCAGACCAACAGTTGAGGAAGAAATGCCAACCTGTTCTGTTCCTTCTGCACTGCCACAGCAGGAAGCCAATTACTGGCATGTAAAGGAGCGTCCCAACCGCTAAGCCGAAGAGGATGCACAGGAGGAGGTTGAGTCCTGCACACACAACATCACACAGGCACTCGTGAGCCACCATCTCCCCATGCAGGGACACATGCTGCCACTGCCCCCTTCATGGTGGGTCAGTTTCTTCCCAGACTTGGGCTTCCAGACCCTGAACTACCCACAGCGTCAGGGTGCTGACAAAATCCTGTGGGGAATGGTCTCCAAACTCATCCCAACTCAACCAGGGGGTAGTCGGAGCATCAGAGCCCCTTCACGGCATCACGGCCTCTGATCCACTGGTGCCTACCTCAGTCTGGCAGTGGGTCCCAGCCACTCATGGGAAAACATCTGGATGTTTTCCCCCTTACTGCTCCTCCCTCTTTTTCCCTGAGGACTCCTCCTGCCCTGCACTCTAGCAGCCAGGGGACTGTGGGGACACACCTGTCGAGATCTTCCCCTTGACATCGGTCTGAGATCCTGCAGAGCCACAGCCTGAAAGGCAGAAACATGAGTGAGAGACTGTCCAGAGGAAGAGAACACCCTGCACCCTGCTCTGCTTTGGAGCAGGAGCCTTGACCCTACAGTCCTGGCTGTCCCGTCCTGCCACCATAGCTCCAGCCACGTCAGCGGGAGGATATGGCAGGTCCTGTTTCAAGGAACCAGTGGCCCAGCAGCTCCATGGTGGGATCTGCCAAAAGGTGCTGTGCTGGGTTGGCTCCTCCAGTCCTCAGGATGCTTTCAGGGGAAACAATATATGGAAGAACCAGAGGAGCGCTGGACGTAGCATCCTTCTCTGCCCACTCATCTCCCCCATGAACACAGAACCACTGCCACTTACTGAGAACTGCTGCTTGTGTGCTGTTTCCAGTGTCTGTCGAGTTTGGTCTTGTGATGAAGACCCCACACACACAGGTTCCTGTGTGGGCTGAACACATGCTTGAGCTGGTGAAATTCATACAGTTTTCTGCCAGAACCACAGTGTTGGTTTGATTCTCCACCTCCAGACATTCAGGTTTGTACCACTTCACCTGCACCGTGAGATTCTCCAAACAAATCTCAAACTGCACAGTGGTGACTGGCTCTACCAGGTGACTGACTGTTCCTGGAGGAAACAATACCAGAAGTGATAGCAGAAATATGTATGATCTTGCAGGGTCATGTCCCACATGTCACTCCTGAAAGACAGGGTGAAGTGACCATCCTTTCCTGCAGCAGCTGATGATCTTTTCCAAATCTGGCTGCTAACCATTCCTCAGCACTCAACACTGAAATGTTGCATGTTGACTAGTGCCACTGGACACCGTGCAGTGCACAAACTTTTCTGTGTCTCAGGAAGGACTGAAAACATGAGGATCGGGGGCAGGCACCTCCTCCTCCTGTGACACAGGCACCCAAGCAGGAAGTGCCTCAGGCTCCACCATTTCATGGAGCATGAGGTGGGACTGGGGGATTGGCAGTGGAGAATGGTCAGCCCTAGAGAGGCAAAGAAAATACAGTAGACAGAGCCCTACAGCCTCTCTGGCTTCCTCCCACCCCTTAATGCTCCCTCTGGACTACTTCAGAATCACTCCTGAACTTCTGAGCTGAAGTCACTTCACACATTCTCAGCTGAGTCCTCCCTCTCTCACCTCTTTTCAGTCCTTTCTTTCCACTCCGAGGGGTGTTAGTGGACTTCTGTCCCTTACCACCCTTGCTCAGTTCAGAACATCTGTTCTTGGATGTGTTCTTTGTGTTCTCCATCCTGCATATTTACGTTCCTGCATGTGCTTTGTTCACACTGGCAAAGATGAGCTGGGCCAGATCATTTTTCTTCTCCACACCACCTTCATTCTGCTGTTTTCCATCATTTCAGGTGACATTAAACCACTTCACCTCCCTGGCAGGGCTGCTTGAGCCTGCCTGGGGCAGCCACTGCAAGATGAGATCTAACCCTACCAACACATCAACTGTGGCTGAAATCTGGTGAGCAAGTCCTGCTGAAAAAAAAGCCCTATAGATGGTTGGTTTTGTGTTAAGGAATATCCACATCTGCCATGTGAAGCTGACCCCCCTCTGCAGTAATCAGGCTTATAGGCATTTATGTTTCCTTCCCCCCTGACTGTTTTCTCTCCCTGCTGCTGAAGGTGAAGCTGGTTTGAAGCCCCCGGAGCTCACAGCCTGTGCATGCACAGTTGCAAGGGGGACCTGTCTGCAAGGCACATGGCAAGGTGCTGGCACAGAAGACGGGCTAAGTGATGCAAGAGGAGAGGAAAAAGCAGCAGCAGGCACTTCCCACACCTTCTGCAAGCATAAGCAAAGAGGGAAGAGTTCAGAGCAGAGGCAAGGGCACTGGGGGACTCACCAACTGGCAGCCAGGTAAGGAGCAGCAGGGGCAGAAAGGTGTTGGCCAGCCAGAGCTCCATGCTTCCCAACAGCCTCATGGTGATCATGCTGGGTGTCTGGTGGGATCGGCCGGGAGCCTCCGTCTCTCCCTGCAGCACGGGGGTCACTGCTCAGCCGAGGGGAGCTGAAGCCTTGCTGGGACCTCGCCCCTTTGCCACTGGGCCAGGCAGTTCCCTCTGTGCTCACAGGCTTCCCCTCTCTTCCTCTTCTCTTGCCTCAGCCCAATTCTTATCTCCTCTCTTCTCTGATTCCTCCTCCGGTTTCATCCTGACCACATACTCTTGGCCCCGAGACCCGAGTAATGCATCCAGGAGCTGCCGATGGCCATTTCCCACTACTCTACGGCCCAGCCCAGCAGCTCCCTGCCACTTTCCCCAGTTTCCCACAGCACCACCTCCCCACGCCACCCCAGTCTGTTTTGTTTTACACCAGGGAATGGACCCCTTGGAGGAAGCAGTGCTACTGTCACGGCAGGGGTGGGGTGATGTCCACACCCATCTGGTGATCAGGTGTGCTCGCTGAGCTCAAGTGGTGACCCACACACCCTGCCAGTCCCCAGGGACCTGAGGTTTGACATGGGGATGGGCTTGATCAGAGGGTTCTGGTTGTGGGATGTACACGGCCCTGCAGAGCCCTGCCCCCTGCTCTGGCCATGAGTACCCAGATCCCAGCTCCTGCCCAGCCCCTGTATTCCCCTGCCACCTCAGGCATGAGGGACACTAGGACAGGAACATCCACCAGGCCAGACACAGTTTGTGCCACCGCTGCCACAAAAGGGACATGGGCAGCAGTGAGCAGGTGCAGGCCCGTCTCCCCAGCTCCTGTGGGTGCAATCTCTGCTGCTCCCCACTGCTCGCCACCGCTCTCCCTCTTTGTGCTCAGAGCAAAACCTCCTCCCATCTGCCGTTTCCTCCCCTTTAGTCTCTATCAGCATCCATAGTAACCGCCCTCCACACCATGCTGGGCACACACAGCCCAGCCACACGTGTCTCCAGAAGAAAGGGTGTTCACTGGAGCTCTTCTCCACCAGCCAGTGCAACCTCCTGGCTGAAGCTGAGGTCTCATCTGCAAACCAATCCACACGAGGAAACGGCAACACCAGCATGATATTTGCTGATAAGAAGGTACAAGATCCACAAGAATGACAAGTGAGAGGTTGTGTCCCTTTTGCTCTCCCCTCTGGACCTCTTCATCTCTTCCCACGCTCTTTCTGATGTTCACTTCCTCTCTGCATTTGTCTCCGCTCATCTCACAACTGCATAATGATGTGTACTTGTTTGCTTCCTTCCTTTTCATTTCTATTCTCGTTCTCACGTTTCCTGGCACTGATGAAGCCAAGACCTTCTCCAGCAGGAAGTGCCTTCCCAGTCTTCCCGGCTGTGGTGCTAGTGGAACTAAAGGTTAATGTCTTGCCTTCTGCTGACCCCACAGAGCTCGTCTCCTATCAGAGCCCCTTCCAGCTCCACAGCAACATTCCATGGTGCTCTCTGCCAAGGAGAAAGGAGAGCAGGAACTGACAACGCTGCTGTTAATAACACACGGGGTGCCCCGTGTCAGCAGCAGCTACGCCAAGCACTACACAATGTCCACAGCAACAGGGAGGCTGCAGAGTTCCTCAGGAGCTCCCCACTCCCTTGAAGTGAACGAGGGAAATACAGAACGTGCCACCACGGTCTTCCTCTCCCAACCTCTGGGAGCCGGCCAGGAGCCTCCCGTGCGACGCTGGGGAGGATGAGGAGCGATGAGAGGAAAAGAGCTGTCCTCAGCCGGCCCGTGGTGGCTTTACAGAGGCTCTTCCTTGGGTGGCGTGATGCTCTGCCCTCCGCAGGGCCGCCAAAAGCCATCCTGCCCTCGGCCTGAACCTCACAGCACTGTGGGGCTGACGGGGCTCGCAGGCACACTGATCTGAAGTCCCTGAGCCCTCACAGAGCTAGGCACGGAAGGGTACGGTGACACCGAGCAGGACGTGGCTGCAGAGACTGGAGGTGTCTCGGGATCCCTGAGGCAGAGCATCGTCAGGAGCCGGCCGCCCCCGGGACCCCGATACGGGCACAGCCCTAGAGCCCAGAGCCCCTCGCCGTAGCGCTCATCGCGGGGATGACGCGACCCCGCGCTGATCTCTCATTGGCTGCTGTCTCTGTCCGTCACATTAAGGCCCGCCCATGCGCCAATTTCCTGCCGCAGGATTGGCCACCCCTCACGCGACGCGTGAAGCCCTCTGGGCGCCGCCATGTTTGGGGCCGTTGCCCGGCGGAGGGGCGGTGCGGCGCTGGGTTGTCGCGCATGCGCGGGCCGGGCAGGGGCGCCGCCC